>CM047881.1:3889577-4258333 GCA_026212405.1 Petrea volubilis
TTCCATGTTTTTTCTGATGCAGGGTACTATCAACGTGACATCAACTATGACAGTTAACTCGAAACATTGAAAGTTCTCTAGTAGCCAGGGGAGATTTATGGAGAGTAGAGGCATCACAAGGAAGTTCAACATCAGGCAATGAGAATTCATCCCTTTTCCTTGTTCAGCTTGGGCCTGTTCTTTTCGTTCGTGATTCAACACTTCTTTTTACCCGTCCATTTGTCAAAGCAGCACCTGCTTTGGTATGGCTATGATAGGAAGGTATGATAAGATTACCCAAGCTGTTGTCAAATGTTAATGCATTTGGTAATTTGTGGAGTTGCAAATTGCTACCTGGGACGAATTATTGAGGTTTGTGAGCGAGTATGATTTGAGAGTCATGCTTTTGCTGGCCATTCTCTTGTGGGCACTCCATTTGTATGATTTAACAAAAGACATAGTAGTTGCCACTGAATATAGTTATTTGTGTCTGAAATCCATCCTTGTTACTTGAGCAGGATGTCTGGTGCATGATGAAGTAATTCCAGTGAAAATAGCAAGATTATTGCTCATAAGAATGTTAAAGTTGTATGTTTATTCTACGTAAATCAGAGAGCAGCAGACTTGATGTTGCTGGACTCTCTTTATTAAGGAAGGGGGAAATAAGTTTCTTTCTAGTATAATCTCTATTTACAACAAATTGTATTTCATTGGTTCAGTACTTGAAAACATGCAAAGCGGACAGAGGCGGATGAGATTTCCATACTGTCAATAAAAACTAATTGGTACTATGTATGTAGATTGCAACAAGGCCTTTCCAGAATATTCATATTGAGTCTTAAATGGGCCAAATAAAAGTGAAAACAAATTCTGTGTGCGCTCATACTGAGCTCTTGAGAGGTAAAGCTTCTGTGATTTGGAATAAATGTAACTTAGTGCTTTATAAATTTGTGTAGCAATTAAGTTGTTGGAATCTATTATGTGATGCCAGACAACACTCTGCTGAAAATGAACAAATGGCTGATGTACATGAATGACTTGAGTACTCTTAATTCATTTGGTAATTGTCTCCAACATTTGAAAGTATTCTCACACTTTTGTTCCATGATTCTCTTGTTGTTGTGGTCGTGGTGTTGGGTGTTTTGGGGGGGGGGTGCTGTATAGATCTCAATTCTATGCAAAATTAATTAGTTGGAGCTGCTTGACCTCTCTCTACTATTGTGCAGAGTTAACCAGTTCTCTCGTTCTCTCTTCAATGTTGCACAGAATGGAATGCATTCACTTTGTCCAGCCGTGTGGTCAAAGCATAGAAGGTGGCTGCTAATGTCAATGATCTGCCTCAACCCTTTGGCCTGTGTAAGTCTGACTCTGTCACCTTTATAATTGCGTTGTTTAATGTCGAGTGGGAGGTTGTTATTATGAGGCACCTGTTACGCTGCAATATTTTGAAGATTTTTGTAAGTTTCCAGGCCTATCAGTTGAGGTTGAGAGAGAGAAAGAGGTTGTCATCCAATGGCCAATGCTGGGTAGTGAATGATAGAATTTTCCTTAAAATAAATACATATTGACTATTGAGAGAGAGATTACATATCTCAATGCTGCGTAATGAATGGGGAATTTTGCGTAAGAAGAGAGACTTATGCAAAGTATGCCATGTAGACTTGACTGTTCTGCATAGTAGTTCTGATGATGGTTGATTTAACCATGAAACACTATTGCAGAGAACCGCCCCTCGAAGAAGCCTCCTCTAACTATGAGATGCCTAAAGCAGTATTTTGACCGCCTAAATTTTGTTTCTCATCTTAGTTGAATTCTTAGATTTGCTAACTTCCATGGCTTCTCAAGTTTTTCTTCTCCTCTTTGCAGTCTTTCATGGACATGCAGTTTCCAAATGGCCAGGTTACGTATGTATCTGGTGAGGGTTTATCCACCAGTGCGTTTCTGCCCCTCTGTGGAGGTCTACTCCAAGCACAGGGTCAATATCCGGGAGAAATGAAGTTCAGTTTCTCTTGCAAGGTGAAACTGCAATTCTCGCGAAAATGATTCTGAACTTGTTTTTTTATGGCTAGGATTATCTATATTCTTCTCTTGATGACTGATATTTTTTGGTAAACTTATGTAGAATAAGTGGGGAACACGCATAACGCCAACAGTGCAGTGGCCCGACAAATCATTTGCCTTGGGGCTGGAGCAGGCATTGGCTTGGAAGAGATCTGGTCTCATGGTGAGGCCAACCATCCAATTCAGGTAATAATGATTATGGCCTCTTGAGTAACCTGTAGTCTCTTCAGCCACATTTTGCCTCCACTTCATCATTCAGTTTTTGGTTCTTTGCTAATATCTTTGTGCTATAGTTATTTTCCAGAGGCAGTATGATTTGTTTTTGCAGAAGTGAACCTTTTGCCATGGTCTTGGTTATCTTGTCATACTCATAGCTCACTAGTGCATGTTTCGGTAATGTCAGTTTATGTCCGACATTTGGTGGAGCTTCCTGGTTTGCGAATGGAACTTACCCATTCTGTTAAGGAGAATTGAGTCTTATCGGTGGCTGTGCCCTTGTGGGCACATCCTTCTGCATTTGCCTCAGTATCCGTAAGTCCTCTCTTGGTCCTGGTCGATATTCTACTGTCCTGATTTTGTTTTGTGTTCATTAGTGGTCTTACGAGTCTTACTTTTTGAAATACTGCTGAATGTAGGTTGGCAGGTCCAAGTGGAATGGAAATGTTGGGGAGCACAGGTGTAGTCGTGAAAGTTGAAACTCCTCTTGGCAATTTTGGCAGGCCTTCGTTCTCTGTTCAGTTGAATAGTGGAATCGAGTTTTAACCTCATAATTCTCCTTTTTTTTCCTTGTTTCTTTCAATTTGGTTTTTCTTTGTGCAGTAAACTGTATAGTAGGCTTTAGGCAGAATGTGTGATAACTGTGTGTCTTTATCAGTGGCATCTTAAGTGTAGTTACTCGTAATTTGCCACTCAGTCGGACTCATGGACTGATTCATCTATACATCATGCACATAATTTCCCCCCCCTCTCTCTCGCTGATATCTATATATATATATATGTGTGTGTGTGGTGTGGTGTGTGTGTAATGATCTCAAATCAAGTATATCTTTAGAGAATAATTTTGTATGCATTGCATGTGTGTGTTTTATGAAACATGAGATGAAATACTAATTGAAACATAATGTTTCAGTCAGGCATGCATAATTATTTTTAATATATTTATCAGGTGAACAATTTATTTCTGTATATGCAACACATGATTCATTCCATTTTTCCTTTTCAAAGTTCTCAACTTATATATCGAAAGTGATTCATTGAAAAACCTCCCAATATTCCATTAATGTTTTGTACGGATTGAGAAGGGAATTACAGGATTTATTAGGAAGCGATTTTTCTTGATGCATAAACAATGATCATTTTAAAACTCTCACATGTAGATTATTATTGGTATTATTTTTGGGGATAATTATACTGGGATATTTTAAGATTTGTCTAAATTATAAATAAAATCATAGGTTTGGAAAATTACCAAGCAAATTTTGGGATTTACCAATATTTTACAATATCAATCTTTTGTCTATAAAAATTAGGGTTTGCAATGGAAACCGTCAATTTTTTGTTTCGTCTTTCTATTGTACTCTTTTGGTCAAAATTTGAACATATCTGACTAATTTTTAGGACTAAAATGCCCTTTGGGTTTGATATATTTAGAAATGTTTGATAGTAATAAGGGTTATAAAAAAATATTGATAGTAATAATATTTGATCCATAGGGCATTTAGTCTTAAAAAATTAGTCAAATTTGTTCAAATTTTGACCAAAAAGGTAAAATAGAAAAAAATAAAACAAAAATTTGATGCTTTTCGTTACAAACCTTAATGTTTGTAGACAGAAGGTTGACATTATAAAATATTTACAAATCTCAGGATTTGTTAGGTAATTTCCCAAAATCGAGAGTTTGATTTGTAATTTAGGCAAATCTCAGGATACCCCCAGTATAATTATTCTTTTTTTTCTATGTTGAATATTTTCATATATGATAGAAAGGAGGGTTTGTGATATTTCTTATTGTGTCCTTTCTCTCTTGTGAGACGCTTGATAACAAAGTAGGCACATATTTAGATAAGAATTCGCACTTTTGCTTCAACATAGGGTTATTACCTATCCCTTTATTTTGACAACGTTACGGCTGAATAATTACTTCATTTAACTTCAAAACTACAAATGCAACCAAGTGTAGAGGGATTTTGATTTAAAAGCTACGCTCTTGAAAGCTTTTAAAAATTACCCGAGTTCGAGTCAAACCTATTGACCAATGCACTTATACTGCTTCATTCATTGAAAAAAATAAAATAAAATAAATAAAGGAACAGGGTATGGCTATCAAAGAGAAACTCACTGCTTAGAAAGATAGCAGCTAGTTCGAACTTCAATTGTGTTGATAAATAAATAGGTAATCATTAAATTTATCAAAAAAGAGAATAGGAATTCATTAGACCTTGTAATTCGGGAATTCCACTCACCCCGGGATTGTGGTGCTAATCGTAATCGCCTTTGTGATAACAATCAATTTTACAACTACCCAGTTAATTGTTAGACACTGAAAAATGATAATGTGATGTGGGGTAGGGTAGGGGTTCAATTCAGGAAATGTTTTTATGGACCGGGTGTATATATCTAAGGGTCTAGATTCAATTACATATATATATTAGTTTTTTTTTTATTTATAAAATATGTGTAACATGGTGTAAAATTTGAATCTTTGGATACATAGGTTGGAGTTCAAACACCACAATCCATAAAAGAATTTTCCAATTCTGCTGGAAAAAGTGTTGAGATGTGTGTTATGATAAATGCTTCAATGCACTTTGAATTCTGCAAAATGTATAGAAGATTTAAAATTTGTACTTCCTTAATTACTTATTTTTAAAAAATATTGAAATAGAAATATGCCGTAATTTAAACCATTCAATTCATGCATGGGCAAATACTCAATTCATATAATTTTTTTTTTTATTGCATTTGCATAGCAATGGCAAATAACAGAAATAAGTCACTTAACACACATGACATGAGGATTCACATTTTCCCTGCCAAAAACACACACACATACCTATCTCAATTCTCAGCAACAACCGTAACTCTTTCCCACAAAACAAATAATACACACACACACATGTGTGTGTGTGTTTCAAATCCTCAGCAACAACAGTAACCCTTTTCCCATATTGTGGCCCTCATATAGGCCAACAAAAAGCAGAAGCTGCGTTTGCTAACCTGTATGCAAATCTTCAAAATATATCACCTTCTTCTCCTGCAGTTTTTTTCACAGCCCACTCAAGGTACTCAGGATACATGTCCCTGCAGTCGAGTTCAATAAAAACCTCTCAACGTGAGGCGCCTTTTTAACCACGCTAACAGGTTGTGACTCCTTGCGGTTCAATCCACATTGTACTGTGAAATCATCCCGCATCACGCTATCCTTCCATAGATGTTCATTCGCAGCAAAACCTCATCTAGCATATGCCTCCGACGCTTTCAAAGTAAATGTCGATGCCCTTAGGGAAATGCCTTTTAAGAACAAGTTAGGAACAAGATATATCACTCAATAGTTAGAAGTTTCTGCTCTAAGAAAAGAAGAAAAAAAAAAAAAAGAAACATTAGTGACAATATAATAAGTGATAATACAAAAGTTGGCGTTAATTATATATATTTAGTGACAAAAAATATTCTTTTGTTCAAAAATGATTTTCACAATGCTAATAGTAATAATAAGTGTGTTTAATTAAGTTGTCTCGGCGACAAAGAAAATCTTATCACAATTTTATAATGACAGTCATAACAGTATTACTAATTATAAATAGTGATACTTTAAAATACTAAATCCATCATCTTTAATCCATTTAGGGACGGAATAAAAATTCTTGTCACTAAAAAATTTCACTAGTAAGAAATTAAATGACAATGTCATTTAATACACATCATCAGTTTACAACTTACAACTTTCAGATGTCACTTTATATTTTGATAGTAACGTTATTTTTTTCCTTGTAGTATTGAAGAAATACACATCATTAGTTACAACTTTCAGATGTCACTTTTATATTTTGATAGTAACATTATTTTTTTTCCTTGTAGTATTGAAGAAAGTTAAACATAATTGAGAAAATAAATAGAAACTTCGATTGTATGTGCTTATATCTAGTTTCAAGAACCTTCAAAATCATAGTACTACATCAAAATTAAATCACTGAGAGAGTGTTTAGCTAAGTTTATAATTAAGTAAAATATGTTGCTGGTCAATTTTAAGAATAAATACGTGCATATAATATGATTATAAAGTTTTAATAATTATATGATAGAATTTATAAATTCCACCAAATGCAAACACCTCTATTTTAAATAGAGTTTGGGACGAACTTATTCAATTTTGAGCACAAATCCCTTCTTATAGTTGAAAGCATCATTGAATAAGAGCTTCTTCTTTAGCAAATCGACCTGTCACTCAATTCCAAGAAAAATAAAAACATAAAAAAAAGAAAAATTCTTACGTAAGTTCAGTTCATAAAAAGTTGTGAACATTTTACCATAATGATTTATCCAACAACTTTTATTATGCTGGTTAATACACGAATGTGTATCAATAGGTATATGATTTTTGGCTTTAGCCATCAGATTCCGACCTATTGGTCGATTAATCCGGATCAGGTATTGTAGAGTCCCATTATGAGAGCGATCCTTCCATTCGAACTTTGGATGCTTAAGAGATCTAGCGCATCATTCCGCCAGACCAATTGATAGTTGATATAAATAAGTATATAATGAAAATTAAAAATGTGTGCAAACAATAAATGAAATAAGTAGTGTATAATTGAAACCTTTTGTTGAGTGCTAGCACTTCCGACTACATAGCAACCTATCATTTTCGCAAATTGTCCGGACGAGATGACCAACTCCACCCGCCGCCGAAGAAACATAAACAATTTCCCCTTTCTTGGGAGAACATATCTCGTGCAAGCCCATGTAAGCAGTAAGCCCTGGCATGCCTGCACCCAAATTGGGACAATTATAGAATTGGAAACGAAAGTTGATGTTCCAATTTCATTGCAATGTTGTGGAACGGTCGCCCTAACTATTCCGTGCATTTATAGTTTATCAACTAATTAATAATTTTTATGAAACTAGTGAAAGCTACTCATGAAAGTGAATTCATAAAACTAAATCTAAATACATGTCTAAGCATAGTCAAACTTCAATCCTTCAAAATAATTGATTTTTACTAGAATCGCCTTAGCTATATATCCTCGAATTTCAAGTATTTCTTAATAATCTAAATAATATCCAAAAACTAATGAAAATTATATGCAATTTTGATTGAATAATAATATAATAATAATAATATAATAATAATAATAACAATAATACTAATAATAATAATTCTGATTTGAAATCAAACGCCTTTTCCATTAGGCCATAGGCACTCCCTTCAATATTTTTTATTCAAAATAAGTATAACAATTAACAATAATCATATCAAAAGAAAGTATAACCTTAATTGAAGTGGCTATGCTATGAACAGCTTAGGATGTTGATTTCAACTAAAAATAGTTCCTAAAATGGCTGATATAGTTCGTGTTTTAGTTAGGGGAGAAAAATATGATCATTAGGCAATTATGTTCAACTGAAATGTAGTTGTGAGTATTTACGTTATATACGAAGATATCATTCTTTGACTTTCTGCACCACTATAGTATAAAAAGAAAAAGAAAAGAAAAGATTATTGTATTTGCTATCCCGAATTATCCAAAATTAGGGGCTCTCATCTGTGTTAATTCATTGTTTGGTATTTGTGATACACTTGGTGCGATTAGGGGCTTGTTCCGGGCGACCCGCCATTGGCCCCTCCCAATCTCATGATTTGAATCGGAGGGGGGGTGGTGTGATTCAATCACACCGACTTGTGATTGAGTTCATGGTGTCGGTGGTTTTACTTTATGTCCATGAATAGTATTTTTATTTTACCATAAAACCCTTTGACTTAAATTATTTTCCACAATTGGACATTTGGCCTACATACCTCTTCTTCTTTTTGACACATCTCAGTCATCCTTCCTGAATGACCTCCCGCCGCTGTGAACGAGGTTTTTTTTTTTTCCTGGATTGGCTGTCCTGATATCGTGGTAGCCGGAGCGACGATCGATGGTGGTGTTGGCGGGCGTGGCAGAGCAAATCTACTGCTGCTTCACCAGAAAGCACCAGCGGCCACCGCGCCTCCTTCGTATTGCCGATCTGCCTCGAGGAAACCACACCCTCTATGGTGTCCAACCCACCATTTTGTTCCTTGTCAGTCGGACATAGTAGATCCATACTCAATTTTGAGATTAAATGTCACTACAGAGGAAGTTTATGATGCCCTTGAAGATGGTGATTTTATATCCTTTGTCTCTGTTAATTTGCAACGCTATGTACCAAGCATGAAGTAGAATTGTGCAGCCTGGCAATGGGATCTCGTCTTCTTGATAAGATGATTTAATGAATCAAAGAATGGTTAAATAGCAGAGGTCAATTTATAAAAGTTAAAAGCTCATACACTAGGCAAAATAATGAATGAATGTGTTGTGTGCTGCACTGTATGTCTGCTAACATGGGTAGATGGGATCTCTTTTGTTTACAAAAGAAATACAATAAGTTATAAATATTGAGTTTAATTTTAAGCCTTACTATGGACATCTCTGATCTTTATCATGGTCCTTGAAGGGGAAAAAAAAACTTATACAGAGAGAAGAATGTTCATATCTGTAACTTATTGTACAAATCCATCTTGCTATAAATTGATATGTAACGACAACGGATGTGCTCTAAATATTGGTTGGATTTGTACTGTAGCCAAGAATTAATCCACCCCACAATTATTCACAACTATACTCGGATTACTATTGTTTACTGAGGATTTATGTTCCTATTATGGCTGGATCTTTTTTAATTTTTATTTGTTTATTATTATCGTTATTATTTTTTTGTAAGGCTTTTTGTGCATACATATCTGTCACCTCAATGGAACAAGCTTATATAATGTCCACAACCCATTAGACAGATAGTTCCTCTGTAAAAAGCGCAAAAGAAAGCATAAAAGATTGATGTGTGCGTGTGGTCTTTATTTGGGTTTACCATGTCAGAGTCGATGGGGGGCATTCATGTAAATTCATACTTTAATTACACTTTTGAGGGTTTAATCTAATAACCAAACATGTGAACAAGATTACATACAATCTCATCTTGCGATGTTGTCTAACAGACCAAACAAAGAATTAAATTAGGGATAGTTGCATGTAATCATTAATCTTAAGATTACTCGCAATTAGAGGCTCCCACAAAGCAAACGCTCAAAATTAATTGTACTAGATTACTAATCGTATGTAGGGGGGTGTTTGCAATTGGTTAAAAAAAATACTTTGCTGCTTTTAGCTTTAAAAAGTTATTTTGAGTGTTTGATTACACAACTTCTGCTTGAATTAAGTTGAAAAAAAATAAAAGCTGAGAAGTTAGGAGGAAGCTGCTTCTATCAGCTTAAAAGTGTTTCTTGGTATTTTCGTAAATAAATTGAACTTTTTAAACTGTTAACTAACAACTTTTGACTGATTTTCACTTTTATTTTCAAACACTTCACACTTTTATTATCAACTTTTAATTGGCTCTTACTTTTATTTTCAAACACTACCAATTTATACTGCTCAACTTTTTTTCAACTTTGTCAATAACTCTTAACTTTTTAAAAATAAAAACAATCCCAAACACCCTCGTAAGCAACAACCAACACGAGGCAAATAATTATTACTATTATAGTAAATATTGAAGAAATTAATGTAGCATGCAGTACCTAGGACGCCTGCATAGTATGATAGAGGCATGCCCATGTTTTGTATCTTGGTTAACAACTTTTCAGGATCGAAGTGCCAACTGAACTCTTCCCACCCTGTTTTCCCCCACACGTAATCGCCCTCTTTCAACTCCCTGTAACTTGATTTTATGACCTTCGCCACCCCATACCCTTTCACCACCTAAATCAACACATAAATATACACCATGCACTCAAATTGGATATAATTCTTTTCTAGAAATATATATATGTATATATATATATATATACTCAATCCAGCTCGTACACCAAAAGCATTTATAAAAGAGCTTTTTGAAGCTAATTCCTTGTGTAACGTCTAAATGTTAAGAATTTTTTTTAATGTTATTTTAACAAAGTAGCTCATGGTCCTATACCTATATTTGATCCATGAATATGCTGAATTGACTAATTTACCCGTTATCCGATTTATGCAACTACAAAAATGTGTTAATAAGCACAAAATATCTTGAAACAAAAAAGTTGATTATAATATTCATATATTATACATACAGAACACTTTATTTCTATGCTTGTGAGAAATAAAATATGAAGTTAAGGAAAAAAAATTAAGATACACATAAAGGAAGAGAGAGAGAGAGAGAGAGAGAGAGGCAAAAGGTTCATTTTGCATATTTTGCAAGTCACCAGGTTTGCAGTATCAATCACAATATAATAAGATTTTCGTGACAATTAGATATTATATATACAGAGAAGTGGGCTGCAAAAAGCTAATTTATAAAATTTGTGTTAGAAACATCAGTTAACTAAACTAGATAATAAAACTTTCTTCTGTCTGATAGATTAATCTTTTAAATGAAGCCGGTAATTCAATATGATATTAGTTTCTTGTATTTGTATCTCACCGTATCCATTTTATGATTCTGAGTTATGATACCATATTAAATGATCATTTTATTCAAAAGTTTAAACTATCACACACACACACACAAATCAAGAAAAAAAAATCAAATATTTAATACCTCTAGCAACTCGTCTATATCAAACTTATTAAAAAAGAAATAACAAACGGTATAATTTTCTTACAGAACCGGGGCGAATACAACTATGATCTCCTAAGAGAGATTGTTCGTCACAACGCATAAGATGGCACATGTAAGGATCGCAAGCCAAGTAGAGATTCTTGAGCAAAACTGCCCCATCATGTGGGATCTCTGTGTTGATTGTTGTTGTCCTTAATTCGAAATTACTCTCCTTTGGACAACCTTGTAAGTAATTTTTCAATACAATTTGCTTGTTTTGAAGCATCCTTGATCTCAATCACTTTTTTTTTAAGTGTTTTTGTACTAAAGACTTGATGAGTTCAATGTGAAAATACTCTGTATGTATCCCACAAAACTATATGTAATTAACATCACAGCCGTTCTACTAGATATTGGGGTTGGGGGTTGGGGTGGGGGGTTGGCCTAACCCTATATATGTCCCGATCTATTGATATGAATTACATGTTCTAAATTCTTAAATATATTTACGATGATGTTATTGGTATTGAAATATAACATAATGTTTGGCAATCTACTTTTTTAGAAGAAACCAGAAAGGGCATTATATATCTATACCTATATGTATACTTGTCTATATTTTAGACATAAAAAGATGAATGTGGGTGTGTTTTGTTCCATTTTTCGTAAATCATAAATAAAAAGGCTATAAAGTAAAGCTATCCGTGTATTTAGTAAGTACAATTAATAGAGCTTACTATTTAATTGAGCAAGGTCCTCCAAATTCTTGAGAAGCAAGATCCGCCGAAATTCCGTCGCCTTTTCGCCGGAGTTAATTATTAGTTAAGAGAAGATATAGTACTATTATTTGTAAGTTCTTATTATATATAATACTATTTTTGTGGGAGCTGAAATTATTTCTGTCGTATTTAGCCTAAATTTATAAGTTCTCATTATATATAATATTATTTTAACAATTTATACGATAATATAAAAATTAAAAATGATTCTTATTATTATGGTAACATTAATTTAATTTTAATTATCATTCGCATTTTTTATTTAATACTATTATTATTGTCAGTGTTAAATAGAATCTTAGGTATAAAATAAATAATCATAATAATGGTAATTAAAAACCTTATTTCGATTTAAACCTCGCTACTAGAAAAGCAGTAATTTGCAACGTAAATTTGCGACAGGAAAAAATCGGTCGCAAATTGCAACCACCTTTGCGATGGATTTAGTGAAAATGACCAAAAATTTGCGGTCGATTAAATCAGTAGCAAAAAAAGTCCATTGGGTCACAAAATTTGAACCATGCGAACAAACACTAATAGAAAAAAAGCAATTAGCCACGGATTTGGCCAAAAATCTGTGGCCAAGGAGATTAGCCACGGATTTTTCCCAGTGGCTAAAAATGGCATGGCTAATCTTAGCCACGGCTGGGATTAGCCACGGCCAAGCATGTCTATGGATTGGCCACGGCCTGGCCGTAGCGAATCTGTGGCAACTGAAAAAAAAAAAAAAAAGATCCAAACCCGAAACCCTACCTACGCCCCAACTCAAACCCGCCCCTACGCCCGGACCTAAACCCGCGTCCCCCAAGCTGTTTTTGTTTTGCGCTCAAGGAGAATCGAGCACGGGACATCAATGTTGTAATTGGAGCATGCAACCGTTGCGCCAAATGGGTTCTTTAGTTGTTGATTGATTTTTTTTATACTTAAACTATATTTTTACAGTATTTTAAACTTAAATTATCTAATAAATTTCATTAATTTTATCAATTTTTGTAATTTAATTTTTGTAATTTTTATAAATTATTAACCAATTATTTTTTTTTTAAAATTAAAGATATTTACCTTTGACTTTATCATTCAATATTCAGCTTTTCTTTTTATAACAAATATTTAATAAACTAATATATCGAAAACAAAAATTATAACAAAAATCTATTTATATAATTTATATTTAGATAATAGTAAGTTTAATTCGTGATCATTTGCCAATATCTTCGCATATCTGTGGTATTATATATATGTCAAGTATACATATCATATATATATATATCAATATATGTATCTATTTTAAACATGTCCAAGTATATATGTATCAATATATATATATATATATATATAAATGTCCAAGTATATATATGTATCAATATTATATATATATATATATATATATATGTCCAAGTATATATAGATAATTTAAATTTAGATAATTAAAATATCAATAACAAAAATTTATCCGTTGTGCAAAAAACCAAAAATAAAATAAAATCAGGGCTTGGCTAATTTATTTATTTATTTTTTGCACCACGGATAAATTTATATATATATATATATATTGATACATATATAAATTTATATTGATACATATATTTATATATCCAAGTATATATGTACCAATATATATATTTGTGACTAATCCGTAGCTATATTTATATATATATATATATATCAGGTATATATACATATGTTCAAGTATATATATATATCAATATATGTGTATATATATGTCCAAGTATATATCATATATACATATATCAATATATGTATATGTCAATGTGTATCTCATATATATTAATATATATATTATATGTACATTCTAATCCTCTATATATAATCTACATGATATAACTATATATCTATATATAACATATCTAACATGTGTTATAAATGTAGTGTACGTATATATCGATCTAATATATATATATATCTATATATCTAATCATATGTACTATATATGATCAATCATCTATATGAAATAAACATATATTAGTGTATTATATATCTCATATATGTACTTATATATCTAATATATATATACATCTAATTATATAAAAAAACACATATATATAAGTATAACTAATCGATCTTATACGTAGGTAATATATCGAATCATTTATTATATATATCAATATAGATAATATACATATGTTACTTAAGTATAACAAATATTAATTATTAAACAAAAAGTTAAAGTGGTGTAGTAGTTTAATTCTCTAACTTCAACTGAAATGTCAAGAGTTCAAACACTACCTGTTGCAAAAAAAAAAAAAAAAAAAAAAAAAAATTAGCCACGGTCAGATCGTGGCTAATCCGTGGCCCTTAGCCACGGCCTAGCTGTGGCTAAAATAGATATAGCCTGGCCGTGGCTAGACTGTGGATAAGGGCCACAGATCCATGGCGAATCTGTGGCTAAATTTTTTTTTCCCGAATCCGTGGCTAAACCGTGGCTGTTAGACACGAATTAGCCACGGATTTTTCCGTGGCTAAAATCCGTGGCTATTTAATCTTTTTCTAGTAGTGAAAATTTCGGCGCGACTTTGTGACAGACCTAGTCCATTACAAAAGTGGTAAGCGAGATTTGGGACCGACGTTATCAGTTGCAAAATTCATCGTCGTTCCTGCGACCGACCTTGCAACCGAATTTTTCGGTCGCAAAGTTCTTTTGTATTGTTGATCATGTTTGCGACTGATTTTGTTCATCACAAGAAGTTTTATTTTAATTTTTTAAAATTTTTTTGGCCACCAATCAATTTAGATCCCACTTCAATGGTGTTTTTTTCCTCTTGAAAAATTTGTTTTTTGATTTGTATAACTAACGTTATAAATTTAAATATCAATCATTCTAACACTATTAAATAATGAATGAATGATATATATATATATATATATATGTATATATTCTAATACTTTGTATTAGTTATTTGTGCATACTCGATGTGTGTGCAAAGTAAAATATATATTATTTAATTATGTATTTATATTTTAATAAATTACATTATAAATTTTTTGAATTTTATATATGAGTACTTTTTACTATATAATTTTATTACAAGTGAAAAGTAAAGTAATTTATTTAAAATAAAACTAAATTATATGATCAACAGAAAAATAATTGAATATGAGAAATAAAAAAAATATTAAATAGTGTGATATTAGACAAAACCGAAAGAATATATTGAGAATGTAAAATGAAAAAGAAAAAGAAACAATGTCGAATTGGAATAGAGAAAAAATAGGAGAGAGAGATAATATGAAAGGAAAAAAAACAAAAAAGACAACATTATATTGACAAACAATGCAGTTATTCAATAGTATGCTTTAGTGAATCTAGTACATAGTTAAATTTATTAATAAAATTCGTACTTTGTAGATTGCATTCTTTGAGATGCCTATTGATATTAATGTAAGTTTGATTATATATACATATATATATATATAGTGCTCATTTATACATATGTTTTAAAAACAAATATTTGATTTATATATTTAATGAAAAAATCACTAATTTGATTAGCTATTCGGAGAACGAATAACTAATTTCAATAAAATAAATTCAAATATTTGACTTGCATATTTAAATTGATTGGGTGTTATTATTCATTTTACTCAATAGGGAAATAAAATTAGTATTTGAAATTATTTAAATAAATATTTTTAAGGTATTAATTTTGATAAAGTCAAAGGTAAATATTTTTAATTTTAAAAAATAATTGGATAAATTTTTTTAAAAATTAATAAATTACAAAAATTGGTAAAATTAATAAAATTTATTGAAATAATTTAAATATAAAATATAAAATGAATATATATTAAGTATACAAAAAACAATATGATATGCATGAAGCTCAAGTGGTGCAATGGATACGTGCCTCATCTTACAACCTTGATATCAAGGGTTCTATACCCTAGCTGGACGCAAAAACCATGATTTCAACCTATGCTCCACGTCAGCATCTTTTGCGGCTTGCTTATTTCGGTCAAAGATAATCGGTTGCGAACTTGGTATCAAATTTTGCTATTCGAGTTTTTGCCACGTACCCTAGTCGGCTGCAACTGCGGTGGCAAAAGCTTTTTGCGATCGATTTTTAGCAAAAATCAGTCGCAAATCGTCATTTTTCTAGTAGTGCTTGATTGTAAAAAGGCCCAGACTAGGGATGGAAACAAATCGAGCCTTGACATTTTTTTCAGACTCAAGCTCGAGTTCGACGAGCCAGGAAAAAACAGGCTCGAGTCATGTTCGAGCTCTGCTTGGCTCATTTGGCTCGAATTTGTGAGTAAATTATAGGCTCGTGCTCGAGTTTAAATACTTTCAAATATTTTATTATGTTTGAACTGCAGGCTTGAGCTCGAGCTTGGACTCGAGTTCGAAAATCAATATATTATTTATAAGTATATATATAATTATATAAAAATAAAAATAAATATTAAAAAAATAAAAGCTCGCGAGCCGGCTTGCGAGCCTACGAACAAGAATTACTTGGCTCAAGCTTGGCTCGAAACTTATACGCGCTCTGCTGGAGCTCGGCTTGGCTCAAATTATTCGAATTCGAGCTAGAATCTTTGTCAAGCCGGCTCGGTTCGTTTGCATCCTTAGCTTAGACTAAAATTGAAAGTTGAGCCAAACATCACTTGATCTAGCTCATTAACCTTATTAAAATATAATTTTTTTCCTTGCCATTTATATTGCATTTGCAAGTTGAATAAGTCGAATTGTGATAAATGTATATAAAATCCGCCCACCCGTACGCCTGACAGATATATAAATCGCATCCGCACAGTCCAAACCGCACAATTTAAAAAAATAATTGTATGACCATGGTTTATATTTTTTGTAACCCTCATATATCGGGTCGGATTAAATTTTTTCATTCAAACCATCTGAACCAGATTGCGTACACGGTACATCCTTAATTAGAAGAGTAAGATTTTATTTGTGATGGTTTCTAGACCCATAGTCTACATAAAGTTGGGCATGGACTATAGTCTACATGGCGAGCCATATTACATTAAAAAACTAATAATAATAACAATAATAATAATAATAATAATTATTATTATTATTATTATTATTATTATTATTAAAAGCATTTTTCTGTGAAAAAGTTATATCAACAATATTGAGACCTTAGGGTTTATTATGTTGTCCGAAAATCTGACAACAAACTGCTTCTGATTGGGAATGAATAAAATGATGAGCCATGCCTCGTTCGGGTGCAACAGATCTCTGTGTTAGAGAAAATATGAATGGACCCAAAACTAGTTATAATTTTGAGGTGTGATAGGCACCATTGTTAAGGTGAATTTGGGCAAGAATTTTTCCATGTCCAAGTTTGTAAACTGATTTCAAGTGTAAATTTCAAACGTTAATGGACTTGTAAAAGATACTCATCCTTTTATATGTATTAGGGTTATGTTTGGTAGAGGTTTAATTTATGGGTAGAATCGTATGAGTATTCCATCCATAATTATATTTGGTATAATTTTTTTGGCTCTTTAAAAGTTCAAGCTCGGTTTTTTTTTCATCAATTTATAGGATAGTTCATCCCACCATGAAAATGGAATGTCCAATCCAATTGATATATATGAGTTTTAATTTACTGTATTACCCTTGATTCATATGATAGGGGGTCCAAATTTAAGAGTTTTTTTGTAATTTGCTTCTAATACAAATAGAAAAAAAAAAGAGCATTACCAAACACCCTATGGTTGAGCGTCGCGAGATAATACTCGTCACCGAACAGATTAATGTAATTGATTATTAACAAATTCATGACATATGTATCCAATGATTTCGTCATCCCACAGCTACCAAATGCGGCCTAAGTGTACTAATTACTACTGATGGAGAAACATATCCATAAATTCTAAGACATTTTTCTTCTTCTTCTTCTTCTTCTTCTTCTCCTCCTCCTCCTCCTCTTTTGAAGCTCTCCCAGGTGTTACAATACATAATAGTAAAGGAAGCTCTCCTAGGTGTTACAATACATAATAGTAAAGGGCAACTACATTGAAAGTGGAACGACTATCGAGTCTAAATGCCGCAAAATGAGTTATGTTGAACCTAGGGGCGTTAATCTGTCTCCTTGTGCTCTGAGAGAATTTCGTAGTGACATTCTCTCCCCAAATTCGCAAAGCTTTCTAATATCTTAAGATCTGAGTTTTTATACTGCTCCCTAGTCCCTTCATTCTAACTAGGGGTGTTCAAAAAAATCGAAAACCGACTGAACCGAACCGAAGCATGTTTGTTCGGTTTTTGATGCTTTAGTTCAAGAAAATTCGGTATTTGGTCTTTTTGGTTAAAAAACCAAAAAAAAAAAAATATATATATATACACATACATATATATATATATATCTTGTGTAATCTATGGGACAGAAATAAGAAAAACCGAACTGAACCGAACCAAATCGAAAACCGAACCGAACCGAACCGAACCGAAAATAAGGAAAATTGCATGCTCTTATTATAATAATAATAATAATAATAATAATAATAATAATAATAATTATTATTATTATTATTATTATTATTATTAATAACAATTATTTCGGTTTTAATCGAAAACCTAACCGAAAATTTTCGGTTCAACCCAAACCAAACCGACCACATTTCGGTTCGGTTTTCATTTTGAAAAATCGAACGTTACAGTTAACCGAACCGAAAAATTGAAATTCGCGATTAAAACCATTTGAACACCCCTACTTCTAACCTCACCACATACTACTAAAAAAAAATAGATTTAGCCACGGATTTTAACCACGAATTTTGGCAAAAATCCGTGGCCCAAAAAATTAACCACAGATAAAAGTGGCGCGGCTAATTTTAGCCACGGCCTTACTCAACCACGGATTAGGCTGTGGCTAATGGCCACCAATTTCTAGCCACGATTAGGCCGTGGCCAATTTGGCCACTAAATTCTGAAAATGCTAGGCTGTGGTTAATAGCCACGGATTAGCCATAGCCAGGTCGTGGCTAATCTGTGGCCATTAAGCCGTGGCTAATCCGAAAAAATAAATAAATAAATAAATAAAAGCTAACTGAAATAAATAAAAAGTAAAGATTTTGTCAAGTGAATAATTAAGAAAATAATTTTAAACACGTAGTTGTCTAATATAAATGTGTATTATAAAATAAAAAATAAAATATCATCTGAAATAGGAGATCTAATTAGGGTCATAACCTTCAAAAATTTTGAAAATCCAATATATATAGTGTTATATGTCATGGTCTAGTCATTAATTTTTTTTGCTAATCTTTGTCTTCTTGTATATTGAAAAGTATTTAGTGATTGGACTAGTAATTTGTTAATTATAACAAATGTTTAATAAATTAATAGCAAAAATAAAAATTACAACAAAAATTTATTTAGATAATTTATATTTAGAATTTTGCATAATTTATATTAGTTAAGTACAGAAACAAGTAATTGTTTAACAAAAACTAAAGTGGTATAGTGGTTTGATACTCTATTCTCAACCTAAGGGTCAAGAGTTCGAATCACATCAGATTTAAGAAATTTGTTTTTTATCCATGGCTAATAGCTAAGGTCAAAATGCCCCTAACAACTAGCCATGGTTAGCCCGTGGCTAATGGCCATGGTCCATGGACACGGCTAGACCGTGGCTAAATACTAGCCACGGTCTCAAAATGGCCCTAACAACTAGTCATGGCTAGCCCTGTGGCTAATGGCCACAGCTAGACTGTGGTTATTGGCCATGGCTAAATACTAGCCACGGTTAGACCGTGGCCATTAGTCACGGCTAGCCCGTAAGTAACAACTAGCCACGCTAGCCGTGGCTAATGGCCAAGGCTAGACCGTGGCTAACAACTAACCATGGCTAGCCACGTCGTGGCTAATGGCACCGGCTAGACCGTGGCTAACAACTAGCCACGGTTAAACCATTAATAGCCACGGCTAGACCGTGGCTAACAACTAGCCATGGCCAGGCCGTGGTTAATCGTACAAGTCTGTGGTTAATAGCCACGATCAAGCTGTGGCTAATATTACACTGAAATATTATAAATTATCAATAACATTACACATTATTGAATTATAGATAAAAATATACTATAAATTATGACAATTGATCAATTATAAACTATTAAAATCAGATAATTAACTTGTATATATATATATACAAGTGATCATAATATATATACACATCTATCTAGTAAAAATCAATTGTGATATTATAATAAAGTGATAAAGTCTAAACAAATAATTATGAAACTTAAGTTCTGATTTAACTCAATAGAACATTATAATATCGTCAAATAATTGGAACGATCATTGGTCGTTCGAATTGATATTCAACACACAAACGTATCATGATTCAATTAAATAACAATTTAAAATATTTATTTGAGTAATAATAGTAAATTAAATGAGGGTTATTATTTCTTATATATAATACAACACTTATGAAAACAAATCACAATTTTGTATTCAAAGAATATATTAAAACGAGAACAATTAAAAAAATGAATAATTAAACAGTAAAATTGCCACGAACAAGCAACGGATTAGCCACGGATATGAAAAAAAATACAAAAAAAAAATAGCCAAGGCCAATAGCCATGGATTAGCCACGAATATAAAAAAAATACGAAAACAAAAGTGGCCAATTAATTTTTTATTTTTTATTTAGCCACAGATTGGCCGTGGCTAATCCGTGGCTAATTTTTTTTTTCATATCTGTGGCTAATCCGCGGCTATTGGCCGTGGCTATTTTTTTTTTCGTATTTTTTTCATATCCGTGGCTAATTCGTTGCTAGTCCGTGGCTATTAGCCATGGATTAGCTACGGAAAAAATCTGTGTCTAAAATCCGTGGCTAAAAGTGATTTTTCTAGTAGTGACACTTCCACTACCTATTCTATTGCTTATTACTCATTGCATTGATGCCTTCACTGATAATAGATTTTCAGAGAGTTAAAATTTCTTCATATGCTAGCTAGAATGAGTGCAATCGAAACCCACACCTACCTCAAACCCCATTTAAGATCAAAATCCGAAACCTAGCAAAACCCATTTAGAGTTCTAAAAATTTGGCCTTGGCTGATTGCGACCTGCAGAGCAATGGGAACTCAGACAAGTAAAATTTTTGGAGATTGCCATTGGAAAAAGAAAAGAGAAAGATAAAAAAACAACAATAAGAGAGGAATATACATATATATGTATATATATAAATATATTTTAATAAAAGCAAACACATGCACGCACACGCACTCACACACAATGGGGACTTGAGAGCATGCTTCCATATGTAGATGCATCCATACATATTTTATATGTGGTCTCCTTACCACCACCCAAGCCATCAATACCAGTGATGGAGCGAGGTGGGGCAGGTGGCGGCGGCTGCCTCTCAATTTTTTAAAAATCCATTTTTTAGTATATATTGTAATACAAATCTTCATGTCTATTGAATTAGAAGATAGGAAAAATAGTATAAATTGAATTTCAAAAATTATATAAAAGAATGGCGGTTACAATCTCTATTTGATCATCCAATTCTTCTTTCACAAATTGGAAACTTGAAAATTCAAACACTTCAAGAGTGAATTGGGTGGTTTGATCTTCTTTGAACTTGATTTAATTTTCAATAATGTGATTCATATGCTTCGTAGCTTAATTACGAATGAACGCCGAAAATTTTGATGAACGCCACAAAGAACACCGTGAATTTGATTTGATGTAAATTTGGAAAGAATGCTGATTTGTTGGCATAGCACCTTGTTTGCAGATCAAACACATTGATTTGGATAATTTTTGTAAAGAATGCCAGGAATTTTTTCTTGATCGCCTCGGATTTGACTTTAAGGAAATTGTAGTACTTCCTGGAGTGAAGACGTCTCCTTGTGTCTCTTTTGTTGTATTTGGTTTGTAAAGAGGACCCCTATTTATAAGTGTAGGAGAGAGTCTCTTTGCCATATTCATCTGATGATGTGGCGCGATTTGATTGGTCATTCAATATTTGATAACAATTTACTTCCTTGATCACAAAATGTGATTTGTATTGTCAAAATATCAATATTTGGATTCCTTATTTGTAAGACAAAAGGCAAATAACAAAAACAAGTCACTCAACCACATGACATGAGGATTCAACATTTTTCTTGGTAAAACATACAACACACACACACACACACATATATATCAATCCTCAAAAACAACAATAACCCTTTTCCCAATATTGTGACCCTAATGTAACCAAAAAAAAAAAATATTGTGACCCTAATATATGCCAACAAAAACAGAAGCTGCATTGGCTAGAACTTTATGCAAATCTTCAACATATATTACCTTCCTCGCCTGCAATTTTTCACAGCCCACTCAAGGTATTCAGGATACATATTTTTGTAGTTGAGTTCAATAAAACCTTGCAAAGTGAGGCGCTTTTTTGTTATCACGCTAAATAGATTGCAAACACCTTGCGGTTCGTCTAGATTGTACTGTGAAATCATCCCGAATACGGCTATCCTTCCGTGGATGTGCATTTGTAGCAAAACTTCATCCAACATATGCCCTCCGTCGCTTTATAAGTAAATGTTGATGTCCTTAGGGAAGTGACTTTTGAGAACAAGTTAGGAAAAAGATATATCACTCAATAATAAGGAAAATCTTGTCACAAGTTTACAATGACAATTTATCAGTGATATTTGAGAATAAGTTGTATGTGAACTTTGAGGTTTGTTTTGGTATATTATGGTTTGTGGTACAAAAGTATGTGATATCCTATACCTATTTGATTTTGAGGATATACACATATCTATTTTTGAGAAATGACTGACGTGTCATTGGTTTGTTGAATTTTAACATTTGTACAAGAAATTCACAATCTACGTACATACCTTAGTATCATATCTATTTTGCTTAATCTTACCCTAGGGGTGAGATTTCTAATGTCATTATACGTTGTATTATATCGGGCCACCAGGAATATTAGGAAGGCCCATATCACAAAATACAAGAAAATGATATTATCATATATTTGAAAGCGGTATTTGACTCAAATTGATTTGATTTTGATTAGAATTTTTAATTTTCTAATTAAAAAATTGTGATTGGTTGATTCTTAATATAACTTACGCCCATTGAAAAATAAATAAAAATTAGTTTTCTCTCCCTTATCCCCTACAAATAACTGTCCACCAGTCCAGGACACTTGTTTTATCCGTTACTTAAAACTTCATAAAACCTAAGATTCCATATAATAACATGATTTACGAATTGTTGGAATTATAATTAGTTCATATAAAATAAAAAGAGGCAAAGAAATATAAATTTTGAAAGACTGTGCAAACCAAAAGGCTATGTAATTCCATCAAATTAGATTAAAAGGTAGCAAAAGAAGTAAGAAATACACTTGATAAATCCTTGTGTGGGTCTTATAAAGAAGGGCTTGTCTAAAATTAGGTACCCATGAAAGATGTTTAACATTAGGTACCCCCTTTATGTGAGAGTACCTGCAACTTGCTATTCGGGTCGCAATTACCTGTAACCTACTCTTCAAGTTTTAGTTACTTGTAACTTATTATTTACCCATTAATTAAATTTTAATAAAATATATATGGCACATTGAGCCTAATTAATTATGTCCATCCATCCTTAATTATTATATTTATCATATCCGTCCATCCATCATAGTTCAATTATTTTTAATTGTTCTTTTCATTGTAACGTTTCCTAAAAAAACAAGGTTCTGAAAATTTTTATTTATTTGTAGAAAAATAAGAAAAAATTGTAGAAAATTAAGAAAAATTTACTTATTTGTAGAAAATTGAACTTGATAAATAAATGTTACATGTATAAAATTTTCAAAAAATTTAACAGTTTATAACCAAAGAAATTTGGTTAAGTTATTATAGAATATATCATTAAAAAAAATTAGAATATTTGAAATAAATGTGCTTCTATATTTTAATTTTTACATAACGTAATTTTGTGTTATTTGGAATGTATAATTCAGTATACATAATGGGCATATTATATCTTGTCATCTATGTTAAATTTTTTTATTCAGAGATATAAAGTTATGAATACAAAAATGAAATCTATTAAGATATAAAACGATATACAATCACTATAAATATATTTAGGTGTATAATTGAAATTAAAACAATCATTGAAAGGCTATATCCATATTCTAATTTTATTTAAGTGATACTTTTTGCTATTTGGTAAGCTAATTTTATTGCCTTCAAAAAATAAAGATTGTGCCTTCAAAAAATAAAGATTTAGTTTGTGCCTTCAAAAAATAGAAATAGTGATACTTTTTATTTAATTTAGTTTGTGCCTTCAAAAAATAAAGATTAAAAAATAATTTTAGAAAATTTCAATGCCACATCCTCCCCCTTTGTTTGAAATTGTGCTTTTAAAAAATAGATAACTAATAATAAAGGTCCATTAACAAAATAGACTCCCTCTCCCAAAAGAAAACGCAGAATTCCTTCCTTCTCCGACTTTGCTTTGCTCGAAATAGACTCCCTCTCCCGCAAGGAAAGTTCAATGAATGGGAGAGGAAATAGGAATAATCTCACAACTAATTCCTTAATTAAAAAGATTTTCATTAAAAAATTACTAAATAATTAAAAAGTGTTTTAACCGGTTGTAGGTAAAAGTAAGAATTTCTAACCGGCTAAATGCAAAATTAATGACACATGGCAATAAATTAATGGCCTACCTAATATTAGGTAGTACAAAGCTACCTTTTGTTAGACGGCCCCTATAAAGAAAGAGAAAAGGTAAAAGAATTTAAAATAATTAATTTATTGTCCACATGACAGTAGATATGGCATCAAAAATTTAATATGGAAAATATTCTTGATTATTGAGTAATAATTTAAAAATTAATTTTTATTGGAGTAATATTTTGGCAACAAGCCCTGTGGAATCATGGAAAAAAAATGCTTATATAGCATGGAGAAAATATAATAAACAATAAAAATTATAAGTTTGTTTGGTTATTAAAAAAGGGAGAAAAAAGATATTTTCTTAGAAAATTAAAAGCACTAAAGTGCCTTCACTAGCTTTTTATATTTTCGCACAGATTCATCCTTTTTTGCTTTTTTTTCTTTTTTATTTTAACATTATGAATTGTCTTTGATAGTTTTATTCTTGTCTTAATCATGTTCACAAGAATATCCACCCTACCCCATGCAGATAAGTTCTTGTTGAATGGCCTCCTCATTTAAAAATTTAAGATGTTAGGGATGAGAATCATCACATATTTATTACATTCAACACGTTGAGCCATTAAATATATATTGTTTTGAACACATACAAGAATGGGAAAGTTAAAAAAAAAAAAAAAATAGAATGTTGAGTAGTGAAATTAATATGAGAAATTTCTACTAGTCTTCGAACAACCTCGCATGCCTACGCCGACGCTAGCGCACCCCTATCGGAAATTCTTTTATGCATTGATTGTTGGGCTCCACATACGTGCTCAATAGTTGGGATTCATTATATACTTATTTTATTTGACAAAAAAAATATTGAATTGTATAATGCGGCTAAATGGTGCATGTATGTTACCCAAAACTCAATCCATAAATGAATTTTCCCCACCCCACCCCATCCCGCCCCTCCCCGACAGACAAATAAAGTCTTGGTCGTCGCCGGTAGAGAAAATAGTACTTCAGCTACCGCATATATACTCACACACATAGTATAGCAGTACTAAGCAATAATATTTCTTGCTAACGGAGTTCTTCTAATTGAGAATAGTCTGTTTACCCTTTCACGTACACCAGCTGATCGATCATGGCCATGATCCTCGTGACGCCTCTTGCTTTCATATTCTGTGTCAAATCTGATTTAGGGTCAATTTGGAGAAGTTTAAAAAAACGTGCTTATCAAACGGTGTTGTTATAATAGATCTTTTTTTGAACTAATCAGTTTTGCGTTTGGATATAATAATTTAAAATATTTTAAAATATACTTTTATTTGAATTTATTTTGGGTTAGTTTCTAAATAAATTATTTTTTTTCTTTTTTTACTGGTTGAACCGATAACCAGTAAGGCCGTTGGTTATGTGTCCGCTCCGATTTTCAGAACATTAAGTTATTTTGTATTTCTTATATTCTATTACTACATTATTTATTTTTAAATAAAAATAAATTAGTTATTAGGGATAATTATATCTAGTACCCCTCAAAAATTTTGAAACTACAATAGGCCCGCCAATAATTTTTAATATTACTAACACTTACTTAACGAATTTGAAAATTATATACAACCTTTTGGTCAGTTGGTTCCTGGTCAAATCTGTTGACATCAACAAATTGTTTTTGCAAAAATCCAAAACTATCCTTACCCTACCTTCCATACCTTCTTTATTCCATTGGTGCCCTTCGTAATATTTTAAATCTTATAGGGGGTGGTTGTAATATTTTTATTTTTTAAGGGTGATAAATGTAATTTTTTGGGCAAGTTTCTATGTTAAAAAGTAGTTGTTGCATCTTTTTTTTTTCTTTCCTTTTTCCTCATTGTTAACAAAAATGCTATATTTGTGTCGCTTAGTTGCATTTTTTCGCTACACTTTTCACAAATTGCCTTTTTGAATTCTTCTTCTTATGTTTTTGGGTTGAGATATAGGAAAAAAAATTGTCAAAAGTTGCATTGTGATAAGAAAACCACTATTAAATTTTGGGATACCGACTGTAATTTCAAAACATCATAAAGGTAGTGGATGTAATTATCCATAGTTATTACAAGTAGTTCAAATAAAAATAATATGTAAAGGTAATAATCTAATATATTAAGTCCTAATATTTTAATATGAAATTAAATATATTTGAGATTTTTTTATTATTTAATTATTCTATTAATTATTTTTTAAAATAAACATATTTTTTCATTTAATAATAAATCATCTTACAGTGATTTTCATGTCAAATAAAATGTCATCTAAATGCTACGTAGAGTATGACGTGTTTGAAATTTCCATTTAGGTCACCGCCGATCACAATACTCGGTTTTAGCTAATCTTCGGCTCAATCTCAGATTTAGGTTAAATTTCAGTCATAAAATTAAAATGACAAAAGTTAATGTTCTAAATTGAAAAAAAATATGTGCGACATATATGGTCTTAAAATTACAAATTTGTCTATAAAATATATGGATATCCAATTGGGTCCCCAGAGAACTTTCACGGGTTGAAATAGAAACAAAACCCTAGAAACGAATATTCGGCTAGACGCAATAAAGCCCAAGAATTTCAGCAAGGAGATAGTCCCATCGAGGATGGACAATACATATGCATATCATGAGGAGGTGACATGTGAGGAGGGACATAGCCTTGAGGAAGTCATTAAGCCCGTCATGAGGAGATGACAGTTGACGAGGAACATAACATCGAGGAGACTATTAAGCCCATCATGAGGAGATACCAATTGAGGAAGGACAACTTTCGCCCGTTATGAGGAGACAAAAGTTGAGTAGGGACATAGTCTCGAGGAGGCCAGCCTATCATGAGAAGACAACAGTTGAGGAACAACATGACCTCAAGAAGGTTATTAAGCCCAACGTTAGGTAGAACTCTTAAACACGTGTCACCTTAAGAGATGTCCATGTAGGTTGACCAAATGTACCCATATCATATACGTTCTTTACCCATCAAAAAAATCTTGTAATAATGAGTATAAATCTCACATGTTAGTCAATTGCAAGTGTGTGTTTTTTTTGGTGTATAAGTGTGTGTTGTGTGCATGTGACGGGCTTTTGATGAAAGAAAAAAGAAAAATTCCAAGTTAATCACAAATCTACCCACAATTTCAAGTTGACCCAATATACTTTAAACCGCCTTCAATTGACCCCAAAATCTTCACGCTATTTTCAAATGAACCCCAATTCCTTCTATAATAGTCCTTTACATTTGATATTTGGATCAATTAACTCTTCCATTCCTTTCAATTGAGTCCTCAAATTCTCAAAACATAATATGGCTGTCCTTTTTATCAATTATTCCCAATTGCACAATCTGATTTAGGGTCAATTTGGAGAAGTTTAAAAAAAATGTGCTTCTCAAACGCTATTTTCATAATAGATCTTTTTCTAAAACTAATCAATTTTGCGTTTGGATACAATAATTTAAAGTGCTTTAAAATATATTTTTATTTGAATTTATTTTGGGTTAGCTTCTAAAAAAATTATTTTTTTTCTTTTTTTATGCCTTTTGTTTTTTTTTTTTAAAAAGGCTCATCAATACATAATTATTTTACTCTAAAAGATTAAAATGTTGCAATTTAATTATTAGGGATTAAAATAACTCTAAAAATAAACTTTAAAGATCAATTGCGTGATTTGGCGTTATATCTAATTTCAGAAAATGTAATATTTGACAAAATTATAATAAATTGTATCCCAGACTGACAGTAACAACTGCTTAAGCCTCAAAGTTAGTGATGGCCCGGCCTGACTACTTAATATGTTTCCAATGATTTATAAATCCAATGTTCTCAAATAGAATTTATGAGAATTTCAAACCTAAAAATTCGACCAAAATTATATAATTATATTTGAAAGAAAATCCTTTTGTAAAATATATGGATATCCAATTGGGCCTCCAAAGAACTTGCATGGGTCGAAGAAGAACACAAAACCCATAAAAAGGATATTGGGCTAGAAGCGAGAAAGCCCAAGCGTTTCAGCAATACGAATTTGCGAGTTAGGGTTTGGGAAATTCAAATTGCATTTCAGACCTCTTACGATTTACAATGTCAAACTCCGAACTCAATTCACTTTCTGAACAGTTTTATTTTCTTGTGTATTTGTAGAAAAATTGAAGCTTTTTTTGGCTCTGGGTTTCCACATCAATTCCCTACAAAATTTTCTGTTGTATTCATTTCTAGCAAAATTGAAGCTTTCGTTATCCCTGGTTAATTTATCATCCTTTCCCACTTTAAGTATCGGAGGTAAAGATGGCTTTTTCAGCTACGCAGGACCCAAGAAAACGAAAGCACGGGCTAATTTCAGCTATTCAGCACCCAATTAAACGAGATCGAAAGCAGAAGGTAATGGATTTTTCATGTTTCTTGTTGTGTATACATGCTTGTGTCTTGTGATTTGAGATTGGGGGATCTAAAATTTTCTTTGTGTATGTTGTATTCATGTATTCATGCAGAGAGTTGGTGATGCTTTGAGTGTTGAAAATAATATTGGGATCGATATTTTGCCTGATGAGATTCTTGTTGCTATATTGTCTTTACTGAGCCTCAAGGAAGCTGGGAGGACTAGTGTTCTCTCGCGTAGATGGAGATATTTATGGAGATTTACATCTGGGAGTTTGGATTTTGATTGTATAGATAATGTCACTAGAACTCGAATGAAAAGAAAAAAGTTCAAATCTTGGGTCAATCATGTGTTGGAATTGCATCAAGGTGCTCAACTCGATTGTTTTGAGATTTGTTATACTTATTCAAGGGCTCGAACCAGTGAGATTGATAGATGGATATATTTTGCAATGCGGAAGGAAGTAAAAAGATTTGAATTGAGTATGGGGCTCAATCATGACGTGCGTCCTTATTATAAATTTCCTGACATGGAGAAGTTGCTATCAGTCAAGTCTGCATTTGGGTCCCTAAGATCCCTCCGGTTGGATTGTGTTAATGTCGAGGATGAGGTGGTTCATTATATTTTGTCATCATGTGTGTGTCTTGAAATGTTAAGAATAGAATCTTCAGATTCTACAAGAAATCTCCGAGTGGTTGATCCAATACCAAACTTGAAATTTTTGGAAATATGGTTTTGCGATAAAATCCAAAGTGTGGAGATTTCTACAGCGAGTCTTGTATCATTTAAGTACCGCGGGCGAGAAGGAGTCAAGTTGTTGTTTAAGAAAGTTCCAAATCTCTCTGAGCTAACTCTTGCCGGGGGTTCTAGCCTGTCCTTTATTTACGAACCTGGCAAACACTCAAGTTATTCAGTACAGTTGGTGAAGCTTGAATTGAGACTTCCTGCTAGGGTCGGTTCCTTTGTGGTGAATCATTCTTTATTTATCTTTATGCTTTGTCGTGCAGTCAATTACTAATCTCAGCAATTACAAAGATCTCTTAACATTTTCCCATCTCTGCCTTTTGTCAGATCGTTGAGAGAGCAATTCCTCTTGATTTGCCTCAGTTCTACTCTCTCTCGAGATTGGAATTGGCTACTGTGTCACAAGTTGGGCGAAGCCTTCTATTCTTCACGTCATTGATTAAGGCATCTCCTCTCTTACGTGAATTCATAATTGCAGTAAGAATATGAATTTTGTTATTTAATGTTGAATTAGTTTCTTATAATACTTGTTTTAGTTTGCTTAAGCATTAGGAATATGGCTTTGTACGTCTCTGTAATGCTGCTTGAGAATGCATTGAAGCTGCCTCATATAAAGCTTATCAAGCTTTAAACTTGGGATTCAACTGGTCAAGGTTTTGATATCTATTTATCTTTGTGAGATTTTGAGCCGTGCACAAACCTTCACTTTGTTGACATATTAGTGTAGATATTTTAGACATTATTCTGTTTTGAGATGGCTCAATTTCTAGACTTGACCTTAACTAGCTTGAATGATGACAAAAGCCAACTTCAAGGTGTTTTGAGGCTTGCTGCACCAACTGGTGGTCTGTGTTTTGGGCTTATATGTGAAAAGTCAAAAACTAGTGGTTTGAAGAGTTCTGATGGAAAAGAGAAAATATATTTTCAGAATTTTTGAAATGAGTTCCTCTACTTGGCAAAGTTAACTAGTTAGATTGACTTTAGTTGTATCTTAAATTGAGCGTTTGTGTCTAAATTATAATTTTTGAACGAGTCCTTACGTGTTTTATTTTTTCTTTCTATTGTTACAGATAGACTACCGGCTGGATCCCGACGCTCGTTATGTACTCAATTCAACTCTGTCTTGTCTGTACTTTCAATTATTATTATTTTGATGGTTCTCTATAGTTTTGATTAATCTTTTCTTCTGTTTTCCATCATAACAGTGTAGAAATCTTCCGGTGCCGTTTCCTGAAGTCAGTGCAGCAGAAGCGCCTACATTTTGTCATAATAATCTTAAGTTGGTTGAAATACTTTGGTATATTGGGTGTTCGAGTGAAGAGAAGTTCCTTTTACAGTTATTCAAGGTTGCTCCCATGCTCGAGAAGGTGATTATCAATACAAGGGGTTACCATTTTGAGAAAGAGCCGGTGAAATATCATGAAAGTCTACACGAGACTGGGGCCAGGACGAGGGCGGAAGCAAAAGAGCGCGCAAGGCGTATGGAATCCAATTTTCCACCAGAAACACAGCTTATTGTTGTATAATCTCTTATGTTGAACTGTTGCGGTCGAGGACAGTCATATAATTGTGCAGTGATAGTTATGGACCATTTTTGCTTGAGCCTTTTGTGGTGGAGGACAGTCATATGATGAGATGTTAAATTAGAAGCTAATTTGCGAAAAGACGACCAGGTTGCTTTCATCCGTTTAATGGAATTGTTTATGCTACTCGGTTGGGCAATGTCCAATTGGAGTTACCAGCAATTGGATTTAAATACGATGATGTTAAAAAGTGTATGAAAAATGAATTTTTTGTGTTATCAATACTCAATCTAACAATTGAAACAATAGTTGGGTACTATCCAACTGAATGGTATCTTATGAACCATTTTTTTCATACTAACAACGTCTTATTTAATTTCTTTAAATTGGTTTATTTAAACGATAAATTGAAAAGACTAATTTCCATAATAGCATATTTCAAGTTTTAAATATATAAATGGGGAATAGTAATTTCATAAATTTAAGATATATAGACTAATATTCGGATAATACTGACTTTTCAAAATTAAACAAATTAAATAAAAAGGCTAAAATATTCAAAAATATAATTTTGATTAAAAATTTTTTACATTTAAATTAAGTAGTGCGCGTAAATAAATTTAATTTATGATTAAATATAAAATTAATAATGTAAGAAAAGTAATGGGTAATTTTGTGCAATGGCCCATTTGTGCTACTAGGTGGATCTAATCATCTGGCCCAAAACCATGTGAACCATTGTCAACGGTGGGTTGGATTTTGACCAAATCTGGAAATTTTGAATCCGAATCTGACTCCTACAAGATTTACATTTATTTTAACTGAGTTTGAATATGAGAAAAAAATTCGAAGCCCGATAGAAAAATCCAACCCGATCAATTGTTAAAAATTTTAAAACTTTAAAATCAAATAAATAATGAAAAATTATTTCTTATGTAAAAAATAAAATTTAAATAAGGAGAAAATTATTTTATAGTATGTATAAAAACTATACATTATTTTTTTGAGAAAAAATTACTTTGAAAAATATAAAAAAATATATTATAAGTTATAATAGTTTGGATATTGCATTTTATTTAAATTTCTTCACTTATATCATAAGTGTAAGGTTACTAATATAATAAAAAGTATTATTAAAGTTCGGATTTGGATCTTTAATGAATCGAATTGTTTGATTTCATTTCCTATCTATTTATTTCAAATTACGAATATTTATAATCAGATCTGACCCATCGGATATTTTAATTGGTCGAATATGTTGAAACTTGGATCGGAATTCGGATTAAAATCTGCTCCATTGACAACCCTACCATCTTATCAATTCATTTATTTGTTTATTTTTGGGTGGTTTTCTCAATTGTAGCCATCAAATTTTAGGACAATAATGAGAGATTTGAAATCCCATCAAACAAAAAGTGTATAATTTAGGTGATTTGATTCGAAAATAACCAACTCATGAAATATAATTGAGATTCCAATTATTAATAAGTTGATTATTATAATTTTTGTAGATTAATTAAGGCTCATCACATCACTAATGTATTTTACTTGTCCAATTATTTAAACACAAATTACGAAAAAATGATAAACGACACTAAGGTTATGTTCGTAATTTCAAGTTTTAAGGCTTAAGCCTTGAGCAACTGGCAAGTTAAGCTTTGATTGGGCCATCAAAGCAAATAAAAGAATAATTTAATATTATATATAAAACAGACGTCTCCGTCTCCACGTATTTACGACTAATAACAAACATCCAAATAAATAAGAGCCATCTCCCACATAGGATGCCACAATTATCATACCCTATACCGCAAACACCGCGCCTCGTGCGGTGCAACCCCCAACTAGTATATATATATATATATATATATATACATATTCTACTTAGAACCCATAAGGATTGGCTTTTTTTACACTAATTTAAAAAAAAAACATTTTAGAACAAAACAAATGTGTCTGATTGGATTTTTTGAAAAAAGAAGAAGCCAAAAAAAAATCAAAAGTAGCTTTTTTTTTTTAAGAAACAACCAAGAGTAGCTTTAAATTACAATACTTTTTAAAGCATTTTTAATTACTACAGCTAATGTAAAACTGTTGGGCTTAAGAAAAAGGGTCCATGTTAAAAGGCACGCTCAATAAGTACTTTTTGTAAACCCATTCAGACGTGCCCTTAACCGCCTTTGCTAATATTAATCTTTTGTATATTAATTGTATCTAGCTGGTACCCCCTCGTTGGTAGAGTCGGTTGGTCTCCTTCAAATCTCTAGAGAGCAATTTTTATTTGTATTTTTGGAACTTAAAATTCTTGCTTTAGTTTGAATATAATTATATGCCTTTCAAATTTTGTAAAAAATATAATATGTTTTCTTAAATAAAAATTTCTAATTCTATCTGTACGAAGGGCACAATCATAGTTGATAATATTGCAGTTCTAATACTCTTTGCGTTACGCAAACCTAGACCTCTCTGAAGTCTTCTATTGAGGCATGTCTACATGAACATAATTGAATAAAAAGGCGATGTTTTCCTTAAAATATTGAGCTGCACGAAAATAACAAAAAAAAAATCTGGATAAAATATTGAACAAGAAAAGTAAATAACTCAGCAGATGACTAACTTGTAAGAACCCATCAAAATCAACATTAATTTAAGAGGAGGTAAAAGTAATTATGCAAATCAAAGTGGGGTTTAAGTGTAATTATCGCAAACCTCAAGGGGGCTAGGTGTATATTATATGTATAATCGAATAATATTACCAGCAATGGCAAATAACAGAAATAAGTCACTTAACACATATGACATGAGGATTCAACATTTTCCTTGCCAAAGCATACACATATCTCAATCGTCAGCAACAACCATAACCTTTTTCCCACAAAACACAAAATACACACACACACACACACACACATGTATGTGTGTGTGTTTCAATCCTCAGCAACAACAATAACCCTTTTCCCAATATTGTGGCCCTGATATATGCCAACAAAATTAAAAATAAATAAAAAACAATATTTTTTAAATAAAAAATTATTAAAAAATAATTTTTTTAAATTTTTAGGTGGATTTTCAGCGGAAAATTCAGCCGAAAAATTTAAAAAATTAAAATAAATAAAAAATAATATTTTTTAAATAAAAAATAATTTTTTAAATTTTTCGGCGAATTTTTGAAGGTAATTCATGCCGAAGAATTAAAAAAATTAAAAATAAATAAAAAATAATTTTTTAAAATTTTTCGACAGATTTTCGGCGGAATTTCAGCCGAAAAATTAAAAAAATTAAAAATAAATAAAAAATAATATTTTTTAAATAAAAAATAATTAAAAAATAATTTTTTAAAAATTTTTCGGTCGATTTTCGTCGGAAATTCCAGCCGAAAAATTAAAAAAATTAAAAATAAATAAAAAATAATATTTTTTAAATAAAAAAATAATTTTTTAAAATTTTTGAATTTAAAAAATAAAAAAAATATTTTTTTGGATAAAAATAATAATAATTTTATATATTTTTAAAATATATTAAAATTTAAAATTTTGATTTTTATTTGAATTATTATTATTATTTTTAATTAGAATTAAATGAATTTTGTATGCTATATATATCTATATATAATATTATGTATTATATATATAAATTTTTTAAAAATTTAAAAATATTAAAAATTTTAACAAATAAAAAACGTATAATAATAATAATAATAATTATTATTATTATTATTATTAATTATTTTTATTTGAATTGTTGTATGATATAAATATATAATGTAATGAATTATGACAACAAAGAGAATATAGCTCAGCGGTAAGAGAGTTGTTTGCCAACCGAGAGGTCGAAGGTTAGACGCCCAGCGACTCCATAAATTGGGACAATTTCCGGCGCGTGAATGCACGCGCGCAGGAGTTGGGGCGACGTCCCGTGTTCGACTCCTAGGTATGGCAATTGAAATTTTATTTTCAAAAATATAAAATAAATTTCGGCTGAATTTCCCGTCGAAAATCCGCCGAAAATATATTTAATTAAAAATAATAATAAATAAATAAAAATTTCGAGGGAATTTCGACGAAATTTTCACCGAAAAAATTAATTTTTTTTAAAAAATATTTTTTATTTTCGGCTGAATTTAGACGAAAATTCCGCCGAAAATCCACCGAAAAATCACTACCGACAAAGATTTTTTCGGCAGACTGAATCCACCGAAAATCCGCCGAAAATTTTGCCGAAAAAACTGTATTTTCTTGTAGTGTATGAACAGCTTAGGACGTTGATTTTCAGCTAAAAATAGTTCCTAAAAAATCGAATTATAAGAAAGATCATTTCACACTGATATAGTCCGTGTTTCAGCAAGGGGAGAAAAATATGATCATTAGGTAATTACGTTCGACTGAAGTGTAGTTGTGAGCATTTACATTAGAGGCATCAAATGGGCCTGGCCAGCCCACGAGCCCAATGGCCCAGCCCGACCGGCTCGGCCTAGGCCCAAACCTAGCCCCTGAATAGTTACAGGCGGGCTGGGCCGGTTTAAGGGTAGTTTTGTGGGCTTTTATTGGGCTTGATAATAATAGTCCAGCCTAGGCCCATAAAAGCCCAAACCCAAGCCCAGGCTAGAGCCCATGATCGGCCAGGCCCAGCCCTTTATAAATATATATAATTTTATTTTGTATATATATATATATATATATATATATATGATATATCAACTTATCAAGTATACATTATACTATATACATACCAAAACCAAATCATATATATTTATATATATAATATATTACTAGTATATACATAGTTAAATCTTTATGCAATATTTTGAAATTAATAAAAGTTATTAGATTATTTTTTTATAATAAAGTTCATTTTCCTTTTATTATTCAAAAGTCCAAACTATTAATGAATATTTGGATATGCAACATAAAGTATGTAAGATAGTATATTTTTTAAAGCAAAAAAAAAAAAAAAACAAAGGCTTGGCCAGACCCGGAAAAGCCGACCCAAGCCCGGCCTGTCTCTAGACGATCTCGGCCCGCTACAGTACCAGGGCCTAACCGGTCCAGCCCATTTAACACCTTTAATTTACGTTATATACGATGACATAATTCTTTGACTTTTTGCATCATTGCATTATATATAAAAAGAAAAAAAATAGAAAAGATTATTAGTAACTATACTAAATTAATTGTACTAGTTACCAATTGAGAAAATTTTAGTCCAGACTCGACTAGGCTAAACCAGTGTTAATTACATGGCGAGTGTTTTACACATGTTCTGTGAATGATAGTTAATTTAGGAAGAGTGACCAATCAGTTGGCAAGTGCAATATGGTTATCATATAATTCGTTGGGTTCAGTCAAATCAGGTTTGGATAAGAACTTTCCTACTAATCGTATGTAAGCGACAGCCAACACGAGGCAGATAATTATTGCTATTATAGTAAAAATGGAAGAAATTAATATAGCATGCAGTACCTAGGACGCCTGCATAGTATGATAGAGGCATGTCCGTATTTTATATCTTGGTTAACAACTGTTCAGGATCGAAGTGCCAACTGAACTCTTCCCACCTTGTTTTCGCTCACACGTAATCGCCCTCTTTCACCTTCCTATAACTTGATTTTAGGGCAAATTCCATAAACCACCCCTATGGTTTCGCGAAGTTGCTAAAAATCCTCCATGATTTAAAAATCTGCTAAAAACCCCCTATGTTTTTCAAAATTTGCTCACTTCCCACGCCGTTAACTCTCCGTTAACTCAGTGTTAACGGCGTTAATTTTTCACATAAAATTCCCGTTATACCCCTCTCATTAGGAACCATTGTATCTTTATCATAGAAAATGAACGGTCAAGATTAAATCTTTGAATATAAAACATATATAATATATAAAAATATATATTTAATAATAAAAAATTATAAAATATATATAAAATATGTTAAAAAATTTATATTATATATAAATACAGATTATATATTTATATAAACCAAACTAATTTTTAAATAATATATATATTATAAAAAACACACACACACACACAGTAAACACACACACCAACACATAGTAAAACACGCACGCACACACACACACAATAAACACACACACACACACACAAACAGTAAACACACACACACGCAGAGCACTGTACACACACAGTAAACACACACACACACACACACAGCAAACACGCACACACACACACAGTAAACTAAACTCACACACACACAGAGCTCTGCGCGCACACACACACACAGCTCTGCGCGCGCGCACACACACAGTAAACACACACACACAACACAGCCCGCACACACAGCACAAAAACACACACACAGTGCACACACACACTCGCGAACACTTAAAAACAAACACATATTTGGTGGAAATTAGATGGGTTTTGAGTGATTTGGTTTGGGTAATACATTAGTGAGATCAATTTTGACTTAGGATCGTAGGTGGTGGAGGAATTAGAGAAACAAGATTAGTGGTATTAGTGGTGGGTTTTAGGATTTTTTTTGTACATTTTATCTAATTGAATATGAACGGTTACATATTTGACGAAATTAATTGAGGATTTTCATTTTAATTGACAAGGCGCACAAAGTAGCGATTTTCGGTGGTGGCTTTGGTGATGGTGAGTGGTGGCTCTGGCGGGTGGTGGATGGTGAAGAGGGATGAAGAAGAAAGGGATAAGTTTGGTATTATCTTTGAATTTAGGGGCATATTGATCAATTCATCACTTTTTTTAATGTCAAAAAAAGTCAAATTATACGCCCAGCCGCATACAAGGAGTGTGGAATTCACTCTCCGTTATGTGGGTAAGTTATGCAGCATTTTAAAAAACATAATGGGTTTTTAGCCGATTTTTAAACCATGGGGGATTTTTAGCAACTTCGCGAAACCACAGGGGTAATTTATGGAATTTACCCTTGATTTTATGACCTTCACCACCCCAAACCCTTTTACCACCTAAGGCAACACATGAATATACACCACTCAAATTGGTTATAATTCTTTTTAAGAAATATAATATATATATATATATATATATATATATATATATATACTCAATCCAGCTCGGACACCAAAAGCATTTACAAAAGAGCTTTTTGAAGCTAATTCCTTGTGTAACGTCGAATTGTTAAGAAAATTCTTTTATGTTATTTTAACAAAGTAGCTCATGGTTCTATACCTATATTTGATCCATGAATATGTTGAATTGATTAATTTACCCGTTATCCGATTTATGCAACTAGAAAAATGTGCTAATAAGCACAACAATTCTTGAAACAAAAAAGTTGCTTATAATATTCATATTTTATACATACAGAACACTTTATTTCTATGCGTGTGAGAAATAAAATATGAAGTTAAGGAAAAAAAATTAAGATAAACATAAAGGAAGAGAGAGCGAGCGAGCGAGCAAGAGAGAGAGAGAGAGAGAGAGAGAGAGAGAGAGAGGCAAAAGGTTCATTTTGCATATTTTATAAGTCACTAGGTTTGCAGTATCAATCACAACAAAATAAGATTTTCGTGACAATTAGATATCATACAGAGAAGCGGGTTGCAACAAGCTAATTTATAAAATTTGTGTTAGAAACACCCGATAATTAAACTTTCTTCTGTATGATAGATTGATCTTTTAAATGAAGCTGGTAATTCAAGATGATATTAGTTTCTTGTATTTGTATCTCACCGTTATCCATTTTATGAGTCTGAGTTATGATACCATATTAAATGATCATTTTATTCAAAAGTTTAAACTAACACACACACAAATCGAGAAAAATCAAATATTTAATACCTCTAGCAACTCGTCTATCTCAAACTTATTAAAAAGAAATAACAAACAGTATAATTTTCTTATAGAACCGGGGCGAATACAACTATGATCTCCTAAAAGAGATTGTCCGTCGCGACGCATAAGATGGCACATGTAAGGATCGCAAGCCAAGTAGAGATTCTTGAGCAAAACTAGCCCGTCGTGTGGGATCTCTGTGTTGATTGTTGTTGTCCTTAGTTCGAAATCACTCTCCTTTGGACAACCTTGTAAGTAATTTTTCAATACAATTTGCTTGTTTTGAAGCATCCTTGATCTCAAGTACTCTTCACCCTTTCTTTTTTTGTTTAATAATTTTGTACTTAAGACTTGATGAGTTCAATTTGAAACAATTCTTTATATATCCCACAAAACTATATGTAATTAACATCACAGCCTTTCTACTAGATTGAGAGGGGGAGGCATTGGCCGAACCCTATATATGTCCTGATCTATTGATATGAATTACATGTTCTAAATTGTTAAATATATTTACGATGATGTTATAGGTATTGAAATATAACATAATGTTTGGCAATCTACTTAATTAGAAGAAACCAGAAACGGCATTATATATATATATCTATACCTATATGTATATATACTCGTCTATATAAAAAGATGAATGTCGGTGGGTTTTCTTCCATTTTTCGTAAATCATAAATAAAAAGGCTAAAAAGTAAAGCTAATCCGTGTATTTAATAAGTACAATTAATAGAGCTGATTATTTAATTGAGCAAGGTTATCCAAATTCTTTAAAAGCAAGATCCGCCGAAATTCGGTCGCTTTTTCTCTGGAGTTAATTATTAGTTAAGAGAAGATATAATACTATTATTTGTAAGTTCTTTTTATATATATATATATACATATATATATATATAACTATTTTCGTGGGAGTTGAAATTATTTGTGCCGCATTTAGCCTAAATTTATAAGTTCTTATTATATATAATACTATTTTAAAATTTTATACTATAATATAAAATTGTTAATATGATTAATTGAAAAAGATTCTTATTATTATGGTAACATTAATTTAATTTTAATTATCATTCACATTTTTAATTTACGATTATTATTAATGCTATTATTATTCACTTTACATATAATCTTACGTATAAAATAAAAAATTAATAATGGTGATAAAAAAACCTGATTTCGATTTAAACTTGATTGTAAAAAGGCTCAGTCTTAAACTCAAAGTTGAGGCGAACATCATTTAATTTAGCTCATTAACCTTATTGAAATATAGTTTTTTCCTTGCCATTTGTATTGCATTTGCAAGTTGAAATAAGTCAAATTGTGATAAATGTATATAAAATCCGCCCACCCGTCCAACCGACCGCTATATAAATCGCAAATTGCTACCTGGGAAGAATTATTGAGGTTTGTGAGCGAGTATGATTTGAGAGTCATGCTTTTGCTGGCCATTCTCTTGGGGGCACTCCATTTGTATGATTTAACAAAAGACATCGTATTTGCTACTGAATATAGTTATTTATGTCTGAAATCCATCCTTGTTACTTGAGCAGGATGTCTGGTGCATGATGAAGTAATTCCAGTGAAAATAGCAAGATTATTGCTCATAAGAATGTTAAAGTTGTTGTATGTTTATTCTACGTAAATCAGAGAGCAGCAGACTTGATGTTGCTGGACTCTCTTTATTAAGGAAGGAGGAAATAAGTTTCTTTCTAGTATAATCTCTATTTACAACAAATTGTATTTCATTGGTTCAGTACATGAAAACATGCAAACCGGACAGAGGCGGATGAGATTTGCATACTGTCAATAAAAACTAATTGGTACTATGTATGTAGATTGCAACAAGGCCTTTCCAGAATATTCATATTGATTCTTAAATGGGCCAAATAAAAGTGAAAACAAATTTTGTGCGCGCTCATACTGAGCTCTTGAGAGGTAAAGCTTCTGTGATTTGGAATAAATGTAACTTAGTGCTGTATAAGTTTGTGCAGCAATTAAGTTGTTGGAATCTATTATGTGATGCCGGACAACACTCTGCTGAAAATGAACAAATGGCTGATGTACATGAATGACTTTGAGTACTCTTAATTCATTTGGTAATTGTCTCCAACATTTGAAAGCATTCTCACACTCTTGTTCCGTGATTCTCTTGTTGTTGTGGTGGTGGTGGTTGGGTGTTTTTTTTTGCGGGGGGGGGGGGGGGGGGGGGGGGGGGGGGGGGGAGGGGTGCTGTATAGATCTCAATTCTATGCAAAATTAATTAGTTGGAGCTGCTTGACCTCTCTCTACTATTGTGCAGAGTTAACCAGTTCTCTCTTCAATGTTGCACAGAATGGAATGCATTCACTTTGCCCAGCCGTGTGGTCAAAGCATAGAAGGTGGCTGCTAATGTCAATGATCTGCCTCAACCCTTTGGCCTGTGTAAGTCTGACTCTGTCACCTTTATAATTGCGTTGTATAATGTCGAGTGGGAGGTTTGTTATTATGAGGCACCTGTTATGCTGCAATATTTTGAAGATTTTTGTGAAGTTTCCCGGCCTATCAGTTGAGGTTGAGAGAGAGAGAGGTTACATCATTCAATGGCCAATGCTGGGTAGTGAATGATAGAATTTTCCTTAAAATAAAAACATATTGACTGTTGAGAGATAGATTACATATCTCAATGCTGCCTAATGAATGGAGAATTTTGCGTAAGAAGAGAGACTAATGCAAAGTATGCCATGTAGACTTGACTGTTCTGCATAGAAGTTCTGATGCTGGTTGATTTAACCATGAAACACTATTGCAATGAACCGCCCCTCAAAGAAGGTTCCTCTAACTATGAGATGCCTAAAGCAGTATTTTGACCGCCTAAATTTTGTTTCTCATCTTAGTTGAATTCTTAGATTTGCTAACTTGCATGGCTTCTTAAGTTTTTCTTCTCCTCTGTGCAGTCTTTCATGGACATGCAGTTTCCAAATGGCCAGGTTACGTATGTATCTGGTGAGGGTTTATCCACCAGTGCGTTTCTGCCCCTCTGTGGAGGTCTACTCCAAGCACAGGGTCAATATCGGGGAGAAATGAAGTTCAGTTTCTCTTGCAAGGTGAAACTGCAATTCTCACGAAAATGATTCTGAACTTGTTTTTTTATGGCTAGGATTATCTATATTCTTCTGCTTGATGACTGATATTTTTTGGTAAACTTATGTAGAATAAGTGGGGAACACGCATAACGCCGACAGTGCAGTGGCCTGACAAATCATTTGCCTTGGGGTTGGAGCGGGCATTGGCTTGGAAGAGATGTGGTCTCATGGTGAGGCCAACCATCCAATTCAGGTAATAATGATTATGGCCTCTTGAGTAACCTGTAGTCTCTTCTGCCACATTTTGCCTCCACTTCATCATTCGGTTTTTGGTTCTTTTGCTAATATCTTTGTGCTAGTAGTTATTTCCGGAGGCAGTATGATTTGTTTTTGCAGAAGTGAACCTTTTGCCATGGTCTCGGTTGTACTTGTCATACTCATAGCTCACTAGTGCATGTTTCGGTATTGTCAGTTTATGTCCGACATTTGGTGGAAGCTGTCCTGGTTTGCGAATGGAGCTTACCCATTCTGTTAAGGAAGAATTGAGTCTTATCTGTGGCTGTGCCCTCGTGGCACATCCTTCTGCATTTGCCTCAGTATCCGTAAGTCACTCTCTTGGTCCTGGTCGATATTCTACTGTCCTGATTTTGTTTTGTGTTCAGTATTGGTCTTACGATTCTCACTTGTTGAAATACTGCTGAATGTAGGTTGGCAGGTCCAAGTGGAATGGAAATGTTGGGAGCACAGGGGTAGTCGTGAAAGTTGAAGCTCCTCTTGGCAATTTTGGCAGGCCTTCGTACTCTGTTCAGTTGAATAGTGGAATCGAGTTTTAACCTCATAATTCTCCTTTTTCCTTTTTCCTTTTTCTTTCAATTTGTTTTTTCTTTGTGCAGTAAACTGTATATATGGCTTTAGGCAGAATGTGTGATAACTGTGTGTCTTTATCAGTGGCATCTTAAGTGTAGTACTCGTAATTTGCCACTCTATCGGACTCATGGACTGATTCATCTAATACATCATGCACACAATTCCACCCCCCCCCCCCTTCTCTCGCTTGATATATATATATATATATATATGCGTGTGTGTTTTGGTGTGTAATGATCTCAAATCAAGTGTATACTTTAGAGAATAATTTTGTATACATTGTATGTATGTGTTTTATGAAACATGAGATGAAATACTAATTCAAACACAAGGTTTCAGTCAGGCATGCATAATTATTTTTAATATATTTATCAGGTGAAAAATTTATTTTCTGTATATGCAACACATGATTCATTCCATTTTTCCTTTTCAAAGTTCTCAACTTATATATCGAAAGTGATTCATTGAAAAACCTCCCAATATTCCATTAATGTTTTATACGGATTGAGAAGGGAATTACATGATTTACTAGTAAGCGATTTTCTTGATGCATAAACAATAATCATTTTAAAACTTTCATATGTTGATTATTATTGGTATTTTGTTTAAGGATAATTACACTGGGGTACCTTGAAGTTTGCCTAAATTACAAATAAAATCCTCGATTTTGAAAAATTACCTAACAAACTTTGGGATTTACAAATGTTTTACAATGTCAACTTTCTGTCTACAAACGTTAGGGTTTGTAACGGAAACCGTCAAATTTTTGTTTCGTTCTTCCTATTTTACTCTTTTGGTCAAAATTTGAATAGATTTGTCTAATTTTTTCTGACTAAAATGCCTTCTGGGTCTGATATATGTAGAAATGTTTGATAGTAATAAGAGTTACAAAAAAAAAAAAATATTTGATAGTAATAAGGCTTACGGCAAAATTAGATTTGACCCATAGGGCATTTTAGTCTTAAAAAATTAATCAAATTTGTTCAAATTTTGACCAAAAGGGTAAAATAGGAAGAACGAAACAAAAATTTTGACGATTTCCGTTACAAACCCCTAACGTTTGTAGACAGAAGGTTGACAATGTAAAACATTTACAAATCTCAGGATTTGTTAAGTAATTTTTCAAAATCGAGGGTTTTATTTATAATTTAGGCAAACCTCAGGGTACCCTAGTATAATTATCTCTTTTTTCTATGTTGAATAATTTTCATAAACGATAGAAAGGAGGGTTTGTGATATGTTCTTATGTGTCCTTTTTCTCTTGTGAGACGCTTGATATCAAAGTAGGCACATATTTTAGATAGGAATTCGGACTTTGCTTCAACATGTTTATGCCCTATACCTTTATTTTGACAACGTTACGGCTAAATAATTACTTCATTTAACTTCAAAACTACGAATGCAACCAAGTGTGAGAGGGATTTTTGATTTAAAAGCTCGCTCCTGAAAGCTTTTAAAATTACCCGAGTTCGAGTCAAACCTATGTTACCAATGCACTTATACTGCCTTCATTCATTGCAAAAAAAAAAAAAAAAAAAAAAAGGAACACAATTGTAGAGAAGCTCGGGACGAGAGCATATGGCTATCAAAGAGAAACTCACTGCTTAGAAAAGATAGCAGCTAGTTGGAACTTCAAATTATGTTGATAAATAAATAGGTAATCATTAAATTATCAGAAAAGAGATTAGGAATTCATTAGACTTGGAATTCGGGAATTCCACGCACCCGGGATTGTGTGCCACAAAACATAACATAAAGTACAAAACTACTTATGCAATTCAAGCAATTGATTTGTTGCTTAAGCTGGCTGGCTTTCAAATAAGCCTAGTGATATTGTTTATGATGTTACCATTGCGAACTCTGACAACGGTTAGAGATCAAATCAAGAAAAGGGTGCTCAAAGCATGCAATGGCTCATGCTTGACGCTGTTTTCATCCATCTGTGATAGGCTTCATCTGGCTTTGAGGTTTAGCAGGGCGTTTATCTGCACGGTGTACGTGTTTTTCTTGCTTGTCGGGCTGTTGGCATTGGGGTTCTTGATAGCTGGTTTCGTTGTGAGAAATTTGGTTGAGGAATCTGTGCATACAACTCAAGTTTTGAACTTTGATTACACAAAAACAAGCCTGGTCGCTGTTGTGCCTATTGCTTCGGAAAATCTGCAGGGCTGCAGGTGTGTTGTTCCTTATGATCACAAGTTGAGGGTTACTGTTTCATTGACATTGCCCGAATCTGAGTACAACAGGAAGCTTCGTATCTTCCAGGTATATATGTTCATCTTTTTCTGGGGTCCTTCGTAAATTTTTTTATTCTTAATTCCCTTCATGATGTCATTGAGTAGTCTGTACGGGGTGCTTGCAAATGATTAAGCTTTTAGAAACATTGAAGTTATAGAGAGAGTTAATTACAAAAGCCCAGTAGTAAAAAATTTTACAGATTTTTCATGTTTTTTTAAGTCTTTAGCAACATTTATCTGACTTTATTTTTAAGCACGATCAACTTTTACTATTAATCACTTTACGCAGAATTTCTGCTTTGAAGCACTTACAAACACCTCAATATAAACATAACAAAATTATACAATTCTGGTATATATGTTTTGTGATATGATCTCTTGGTTAGTAAAGGTCAGAGTAGAGAGCCTGTCAGCCAAGGGACAAGTACTTCACAGTTCGAGCTATCCCACAGTGCTACATTTCAAGAGCCACCTGATCCGCACCATTGAAACCATATTCGACAGCGTTCCTCTCATCGCTGGCCTCAAATCCGAAGTCCAAAATCTGAAAATCGTGATGAGAGAGTTCAACGAAGGGCAAGAGCCAACAGTGTGTTTTAAGGTCATTCTTGAGCCGAGAGCTGAGTTTCAAGGCACTGCAGCTGGCTTGGGTGCACCCGAATTCTATGGCGGATCGTTGGAGATCTCATCTGAGCTCCCTCAGTTGAAAAGTGTGTTGTGGAGTTGGAGAAGGACGGTTTTTGAGTGGACCGGTTTCTCAGTTTTTGTTGGTGAGATGATGGTTTTCTTGATCCTCTGCAGAGGTTTCGTTCTTCACGGAGGAGGAAGATCAAAGGGTAATCATAAGATACTAAGGAAGAAAGTAATTTGAGATGGAGGAACGTTTTTAGAAAGGGTTGATTACGATACGGTTCCTGAGATCAGTCGACTTTCACGAAACCTCATATGGTGTGAAAAAATTACAAGTAACTTGATAATCTCTGGTTTTGTATTACAAATCTCACCTTGTGCTAGGGGTGGTATTTGTATCTCGAAACTGAACATTAGTGAGGTGTTTGTAATTTTTTGTAACTTAGAGGATTTTGTAAGAATTTGTCTGATCCCAAGGGGTTTAACGTGATTAACCCTTTTTTAATAAGGTTAATAATGTGATCTTGAAGATAAATAATTGTGACATGTGTTCTGCGCTGCTTGTTTTGACGTGATACTTTTGTATTTGAATGCGTATGAGTGAAAAATGAAACTGATTTCACAATGATAGTCTCTGGTTTAATGTTACAAATCTCACCTAATTGTGCTAGGGGTGGTATTTGTATCTCGAAGCTGAACATTAGGCAGGTATTTGTAATTTTCGATAACTGAGGGTTTTGTAAGAATGGGCCTAATCTGAAGGGGTTTATTGTAATTAACCCTTTCTTAATAAGGCTAATAATGTGGTCTTGAAGATAATAATTGTGACAGGTACTCTGAATTGCTTGTTTTGAGTGATACTTTTGTATTTGAATGCGTATGAGTGAAAAATGAAACTGATTTCACAATGCCAGGCCGGCACCCCTGGCTGGTAGAGGCGGTCGCTCTCCTTCAAATCTCTAGAGAACAGTATTTTTATATGTATTTTTAGAACTTAAAATTCGTGCTTTAGTTTGAATATAATTAAACGCCTTCCAAATTTTGTAAAAAATATAATATGTTTTCTTAAATAAAAATTTCTAATTATGTCTGCACGAAGGGCACAATCATAGTTGATAATATTGCAGTTCTACTACTCTTTGCGTTACGCAAACCTAGACCTCTCTGAAGTCTTCTATTTAGGCATGTCTACATGAACATAATTGAATAAAAAGGTGATGTTTTCCTTAAAATATTGAGATGCACAAATATAACAAAAAAGAAAAAAATCTGGATAAAATATTGAGCAAGAAAAGTAAATAACTCAGCAGATGACTAACTTGTAAGAACTCATCAAAATCATCATTAATTTAAGACGAGGTAAAAGTAATTATGCAAATCAAAGAGGGTTTCAGTGTAATTATCGCAAACCTAAAGGGGGCTAGATGTATATTATATGTATAATCGAATAATATTACCAGCAATGGCAAATAACAGAAATAAGTTACTTGACACATATGGCATGACGATTCAACATTTTCCTTGCCAAAACACACACACATATCTCAATCCTCAGCAAAAAGCCAAAAAGAATAACCTTTTTCCCACAAAACACAAAATACGCACACACATGTGTGTGTGTGTGTGTTTCAATCCTCAGCAACAACAATAACCCTTTTCCCAATATTGTGGCCCTCAAATATGCCAACAAAAGCAGAAGCTGCGCTTGCTAAACCCGTATACAAATCTTCAAAATATATCACCTTCTTCTCCTGCAGTTTTTTCACAGCCCACTCAAGGTACTCAGGATACATGTCCCTGCAGTCGAGTTCAATAAAGCCTCGCAACGTGAGGCGCCTTTTTACCACGCTAAACAGATTGCAAACTCCTTGCGGTTCATCCACATTGTATTGAGAAATCATCCCGCATACGGCTATCCTTCCGTAGATGTTCATTCGTAGCAAAACCTCATCTAGCATATGCCCTCCGACGCTTTCAAAGTAAATGTCTATGCCCTTAGGGAAATGCCTTTTAAGAACAAGTTAGGAACAAGATACATCACTCAATAGTTAGAAAGTTTCCGCTATAAGAAAAAAAAAAAAAAGAAACATAAGTGACAATATAACAAGTGATAATATCGAAGTTGTCATTAATTATATATATTTAGTGACAAAAAATATTCTTTTGTTCAGAAATGATTTCACAATGCTAATAGTAATAATAAGTGTGTTTAATTAAGTTGTCTCCTCGACAAGAAAAATCTTATCACAATTTTATAATGACGGTTATAGGGGTATTACTAATTATAAATAGTGATATCTTAAAATACTAAATTAATCATCTTTAATCCATTTAGTGACGGAAAAAAAATTGTCACTGAAAAGATTTCATTAGTAACAAATAAGGAAAATTCTTATCTGAACCTAGCTTCGCCGAGGAAAATTCTTGCCCAGACCCGGCTTGGCCGCACCCAACCAATCATATAGCAAGTGTTAATACACTTGTCATGTGATTGGTCACTCTCCCTAAACTGTACACCAATCACATGGCAAGTGTAAAACACTCACCACCTCATTAGTCATGGTGTGGCCAAACCCGGTGCGGGTAAGAATTACCCCCGAATCAAACATATCATATGGTAAGTGTATTGCACTTATCAAGTGATTGGTCACTCTCCCTATATTATCGATCATTCATAGGACAAGTGTAAAACACTCGCCACGTGATTAACATTGGTTCGGCCGAGCCGGCTTTGGGCTAAAATTTCCCAACAAATTAGATGACAATGTCATTTAATACACATCATTAGTGACAACTTTCAGATGTCACTTTTATTTTGATGGCAACGTTGTTTTTTTCTTCCCTTGTAGTATTGAAGAAAGTTAAACATAATTGACAAAATAAATAGAAACTTAGATTGTATGTGCTTATGTCTAGTTTCAAGAACCTTCAAAATCATAGTACCACATCAAAAATAAATCACTGAGAGAGTTTTTAGCTAAGTTTATAATTAATTAAAATATGTTGCTGGTCACTTTTAAGAATAAATACGTGCATATAATATGATTATAAAGTTTTAATAATTATATGATAGAATTTATAAATTCCACCAAATGCAAACACCTCTATTTTAAATAGAGTTTGGGACGCACTTATTCAATTTTGAGCACAAATCCCCTTCCTTATAGTTGAAAGCATCATTGAATTCGAGCTTCTTCTTTAGCAAATCGACCTGTCACTCAATTCCAAGAAAAATAAAAACATAAAAAAAGAAAAATTCTTACGTAAGTTCAGTTCATAAAAAGTTGTGAACATTTAGCCATAATGATTTATCCAACAACTTTTATTATGCTGGTTAATACACGAATGTGTATAAATAGGTATATGATTTTTTGGTTTTAGCCATCAGATTCCGACCTATTGATCGATTAATCCGGATCAAGTATTGTAGAGTCCCATCATGAGAGCGATCCTTCCATTAGAACTTTGAACATCGCTTAAGAGATCTAGCGCATCATTCCGCTGGATCAATTGATAGTTGGTATAAATAAGTATATAATGAAAATTAAAAATGTGTGCAAACAATAAATGAAATAAGTTAGTGTATAATTGAAACCTTTTGTTGAGTGCTAGTACTTCCGACTACATAGCAACCTATCATTTTCGCAAATTGTCCGACGAGATGACCAACTCCACCGGCTGCCGAAGAAACATAAACAATTTCCCCTTTCTTGGGAGAACATATCTCGTGCAAGCCCACGTAAGCAGTAAGCCCTGGCATGCCTGCACACAAATCGGGACAATTATAGAATTGGAACGAAAGTCGAAGTTTCAATTTCATTGCAATGTTGTGGAACGATCGCCCTAAATATTCTATGCATTTATAGTTTATCAACTAATTAATAATTTTGTGAAACTACACAAAGCTACTCATGAAAGTGAATTCATAAAACTAAATCTAAATATATGTCTAAACATACTCAAACTTCAATCCTTCAAAATAATTTGATTTTTACTAGAATCGCCTTTTCTATACATCCTCGAATTTCAAGTATTTCTTAATAATCCAAATAATATCTAAAAACTTATGAAAATTACATGCAATTTTATTGAATAATAATAATAATAAAGATCTATAAAATTTACAAATAGAAATAATGAAAAATCACAATCTGTTGTACAAGTAGTAGGTGGTCTCATAATTTAATAGAGTACTAGACTACTAGGGTACTTAATGATAACCTAGTACTTAGCATGCCTTATTTTAGACAACCCCTAGTAACTATACTAAATTAATTGTACTATATTACTAATCATATGTAAGGGGTGTTTGCAATTGTTTAAAAAAAATATTTTGCAGTTTTTAGCTTTAAAAAATTATCTTGAGTAATTAATTACACAACTTTTGCTTAAATTAAGTTGAAAAAAAGACAGAAGTTGAAAAGTTGGGATGAAGCTATTTCTATCAGCTTAAAAGTGCCTCTTGATATTATCGTAAATAAATTAAACTTTTTGAACTGTAAACTACCAACTTTTGATTGATTTTTATTTTTATTTTCAAACACTCCGCACTTTTATTATCAACTTTTAACTGATTCTCACTTTTATTTTTCAATACTACCAACTTTTATGACTCAACTTTTTTTTCAACTTTGTGAACAATTCTAATTTATCCAAAAATAAAAATAACCCTAAACAGCCTCGTAAGCAAAAACCAACACTGAGGCAGATAATTATACTATTATAGTAAATATTGAAGAAATTAATGTAGCATGCCGTACCTAGGACGCCTGCATAGTATGATAGAGGCATGTCCGTGTTTTTTTTTATCTTGGTTAACAACTTTTCAGGATCGAAGTGCCAATTGAACTCTTCCCATCCTGTTTTCCCCCACACGTAGTTGCCCGCTTTCAACTCCCTGTAACTTGATTTTATGACCTTCGCCACCCCATACCCTTTCACCACCTAAATCAACCCATAAATATACACCACTCAAATTGGTTATAATTCTTTTATATACTCAATCCAGCTCGTACACCAAAAGCATTTAGAAAAGAGCTTTTTGAATCTAATTCCTTGTGTAACGTCGAATAGTTAAGAAATTTTTTTTATGTTATTTTAACAAAGTAGGTCATGGTCCTGTACCTATATTTGATCCATGAATATGTTGAATTGACTACTTTTCTCGTTATCCGAGTTATGCAACTAGAAAAACGTGGTAATAAGAACAACAAATCTTGAAACAAAAAAGTTGATTATAATATTCATATATTATACATAAAGAATACTTTATTTTTGTGCGTGTGAGAAATAAAATATGAAGTTAAAGGGAAAAAAAAATTAAGATACACATAAAGGAAGAGAGAGGGAGAGAGGGAGAGAGAGAGAGAGGCACAAAGGGTCATTTTGCATATTTTACAAGTTCACTAGGTTTGCAGTATCAATTACAACATAAAAAGAGTTTCGTGACCCTGACCAAAAAAAAAAAAAAAAAAAAGAGTTTCGTGACAACTAGATATTATACAGAGAAGCAGGTTGCAAAAAGCTAATTTATAAAATTTGTGTCAGAAACATCAGATAATTAATCTTTCTTCTGTCTGATAGATTAATCTTTTAAATGAAACTAGTAATTCAATATGATATTAGTTTCTTGTATTTGTATCTCGCTGTTATCCATTTTATGAGTCTGAGTTATGATACCATATTAAATGATCATTTTATTCAAAAGTTTAAACCATCACACACACACACACACAAACAAATCGAGAAAAAATCAAATATGTAATACCTCTAGCAACTTGTCTATCTCAAACTTATTAAAAAAGAAATAGCAAACGGTATAATTTTCTTACAGAACCAGGGCAAATACAACTATGATCTCCTGAAAGAGATTGTTCGTCACGACGCATAAGATGGCACATGTAAGGATCGCAAGCCAAGTAGAGATTCTTGAGCAAAACTACCCCATCATGTGGGATCTCTGTGTTGATTGTTGTTGTCCTTAATTCGAAATCACTCTCCTTTGGACAACCTTGTAAGTAATTTTTCAATACAATTTGCTTGTTTTGAAGCATCCTTGATCTCAATCACTTTTTTTAAAAGTGTTTTTGTACTAAAGACTTGATGAGTTCAATGTGAAACTACTCTGTATGCATCCCACAAAACTATATGTAATTAAGATCACAGCCGTTCTACTAGATATTGCGGTTGGGGGTTGGGGCTGGGGGGTTGGCCTAACCCTATAAATGTCCCGATCTATTGATATGAATTACATGTTCTAAATTGTTAAATATATTTACGATGATGTTATTGGTATTGAAATATAACATAATGTTTGGCAATCTACTTTTTTAGAAGAAACCAGAAAGGGCCTTATATATCTATACTTATATGTATACTTGTCTATATTTTAGATATAAAAAGATGAATGTGGGTGTGTTTTGTTCCATTTTTCGTAAATCATAAATAAAAAGGCTAAAAAGTAAAGCTATCCGTGTATTTAATAAGTACAATTAATTGAGCTAACTATTTAATTGAGCAAGGTCCTCCAAATTCTTGAAAAGCAAGATCCGCCGAAATTCCTTCGCTCTTTCGCCGGAGTTAATTATTTGTTAAGAGAAGGTATAGTACTATTATTTGTTAGTTCTTATTATATATAATATTATTTTTAAAATTTATACGATAATATAAAATTGTTAACATGGTTAATTAAAAATGATTCTTATTATTATGGTAACATTAATTTAATTTTAATTATCATTCACATTTTTTATGATTATTATTAATACTATTATTATTGGTAAAAAATAAAAAATAATAATAATGGTAATTAAAAACCTTATTTTGATTTAAACTTCACTAGTAGAAAAACAGTAATTTGCAACGTAAATTTGCGACAGAAAAAAATTGGCCACAAATTGCGATCACCTTTCTGACGGATTTTAGTGAAAATAACCAGAAATTTGCGACGGATTAAATCAGTGGCAAAAACAGTCCATTCGATCACAAATTTTGAGCCATGCGAAAAAAATTTCGGTGCTACTTTGTGATAGACCTAATCCGTTGCAAAAGTAGTAAGTGAGATTTGCGACCGACGTTATCAGTTGCAAATTTCATCGTCGTTCATGCGACCGACCTTGCAACCGAATTTTTCGGTCGCAATGTTCTTTTGTATTGTTGATCATGATTGCGACCGATTTTGTCAGTCGCAAGAAGTTTTATTTTAATTTTTTAAAATTTTTTTGGCCACCAATCAATTTAGATTCTACTTCAATGGTGTTTTTTTTCTTGAAAAATTTGTTTTTTGATTTGGATTACTAACGTTATAAATTTAAAAATATCAATTATTCTAATACTATTAAATAATGAATGAAAGATATATATATATATATATATATGTATATATTCTAATAGTTAGTATTAGTTATTTGTGCATACTCGACGTGTGTGCAAAGTAAAATATATATTGTTTAATTATGTATTTATATTTTAATAAATTACATTATAAACTTTTTTTAATTTTTTATATGACTACTTTTTACTATATAATTTTTTTACAAGTGAAAATTAAAGTAATTTATTTAAAATAAAACTAAATTATATGATTAATAGAAAAATAATTGAATATGAGAACTAAAAAAATATTAAATCGTGTGATATTAGATAAAACCAAAAGAATATATTGAGAATGTAAAATGAAAAAAAAAAAAAAGAAACAACGTCGAATTGGAAAAGAGAAAAAATAGGATAGAGAGATAATATGAAAAAAAACAAAAACAAAAACAAAAAAGACAACATTGTATTGACAGACCAAGACAATTATTCAATATTATACTTAGTGAATCTGGTACATAGTTAAATTTATTAATAAAATTCGTACTTTGTAGATTGCATACTTTGAGATGCTTATTGATATTAATGTAAGTTTGATTATATATATATATATATAGTGCTCATTTATACTTATGTTTTAAAAATAACTATTTGATTTATATATTTAATGAAAAAATCACTAATTTGATTAGCTATTGGGAGAACGAATAACTAATTTCAATAAAATAAATTCAAATATTTGACTTGCATATTTAAATTGGTTGAGTATTATTATTCATTTTACTCAATAAGGAAATAAAATTAGAATTTGAAATTATTTAAATAAATATTTTTAAGGTATTAATTTTGATAAAGTCAAAGGTAAATATTTTTAATTTTAAAAAAATAATTGGATAATAAATTTTAAAAATTAATAAATTACAAAAATTGGTAAAATTAATAAAATTTATTTAAATAATTTAAATATAAAATATAAAATGAATATATATTAAGTATATAAAAAAATATTATATGCAAGAAGTTCAAGTGGTGCAATATTATTTCAACCTACGCTCCACATCCGCATCTTTTGTAGCTCGCCCATTTCGGTCGCAAACTTGGTATTAAATTTTGCGACTCGGGTTTTTGCCATTGACCCTAGTTGGCCGCAAGTGCAGTGGCAAAAGCTTTTTTGCGACCGATTTTCAGCAAAAATCAGTCGCAAATCATCATTTTTCTAGTAGTGCTTGATTGTACAAAGGCCCAGATTAGGGATGCAAATGAGTCGAGCCTTGGCATTTTTTTCAGACTCAAGCTCGAGTCCGACGAGCCAGGAAAAACGGGCTCGAGCTCGGGCTCGAGTCATGTTCGAGTTCTGCTTGGCTCATTTGACTTGAATTTGTGAGTAAATTATAGGCTCGAGCCTGGGCTCGGGCTCTAGTTTAAATATTTTATTATGTTTGAACTGCAGGCTTGAGGTCGAGTTCGAAAATCAATATATTATTTATAAGTATATATATAATTATATAAATAAATATAAATATTAAAAAAATAAATATAAATATAAATATTTAAAAGAATTATTTGGCTCGAGCTTGGCTTGAAACTAATACGCACTTTGCTGGAGCTCAGCTCGGCTCGGCTCGAATTATTCGAATTTGAGCTCGAATCTTTGTCAAGCCGACTCGGTTCGTTTGCAGCCTTAACCCAGACTAAAACTCAAAGTTGAGGCAAACATCACTTGATTTAGCTCATTAACCTTATTGAAATATAATTTTTTCCTTGCCATTTATATTGCATTTGCAAGTTGAACAAGTCGAATTGTGATAAATGTATATAAAATCTGTCCACCCGTCCACCCGACCGATATATAAATCACACCCGCACAATCCAAACCGCATAGTTTAAAAAAATAATTGTATGACTACGGTTTATATTTTTTGTAACCCTCATATATCGGGCCAGATTAAATTTTTTCATTCAAACCATCTGAACCAGATTGCGTACATCCTTAATTAGAAGAGTAAGATTTTATTTGTGATGATTTCCAGACCCATAGTCTACATAAAGTTGGGCACGGACTATAGTCTCCATGGCGAGCCATATTTCATTAAAAAACTAATAATATTAAAAGCATTTTTCTTTGAAAAAGTTATATCAACAATATTGAGACCTTAGGGTTTATTATGTTGTCCGAAAAATGTGACAACAAACTGCTTCTGAATGAGAATGAATAAAATGATGAGCCATGCCTCGTTCGGGTGCAATAGATCTCTGTGTTAGATAAAATATGAATGGACCCAAAACTAGTTATAATTTTGAGGTGTGATAGACACCATTGTTAAGGCGAATTTGAGCAAGAATTTTTCCATGTCCAAGTTATAAACTGATTTCAAGTGTAAATTTCAAACATTAATTGACTTGTAAAAGATACTCATCCGTTTATATGTATTAGGGCTATGTTTGGTAGAGGTTTAATTTATGGGTAGAATCGTATGAGTATTCCATCCATAATTATATTTGGTATAATTTCTTTGGCTCTTTAAAAGTTCAAGCTCGGTTTTTTGTTCGTCAATTTATAGGATAGTTCATCCCACCATGAAAATGGAATGCCCAATCCAATTTATATATGTGAGTTTTAATTTACTGTATTATCCTTGATTCATATGATAGGGGTCCAAATTCAAGAGATTTTTTTGTAATTTGCTTCTAATACATATAGAAAAAAAAAGAGCATTACCAAACACCCTATGGTTGATGCGTCGTGAGATAATACTCGTCACCAAACATATTAATGTAATTAATTATTAACAAATTCATGACATATGTATCCAATGATTTCGTTATCCCACAGCTACCAAATGCGGCCTAAGTGTACTAATTACTACTGATGGAGAAACATATCCACAAATTCTAAGAATTTCTTCTTCTTCTTCTTCTCCTCCTCCTCCTCCTCCTCTTTTGAAGCTCTCCTAGATGTTACAATACATAATAGTAAAGGAAGCTCTCCTAGGTGTTACAATACATAATAGTAAAGGCCAACTACTTTGAAAGTGGAACGATTATCTAGTCTAAAGCCGTAAAATGAGTTATGTTGAACCTAGGAGCCTTAATCTGTCTCCTTGTGCTCCGAAAGAATTTCGTAGTGACATTCTCTCCCTTAATTCGCAAAGCTTTCTAATATCTTAAGATCCGAGTTTTTATACTGCTCCCTAGTCCCTTCATTCTAACCTCGCCACACACTACTAGAAAAAACAGATTTAGCTACAGATTTTAACCACGAATTTTGGCAAAAATTCGTGGCCCAGAAAATTAGCCACGAAAAAAAGTGGCGTGGCTAATTTTAGCCACAGCCATTTAGCCATGACCTTACTTAGGCACGGATTAGCCATGGCCTGGCCGTAGCTAATGGCCACCAATTTCTAGCCACGGTCAGGCCGTGGCCAATTTGGCCACTAAATTTTGGAAAATGCAAGGCTGTGGCTAATAGCCACGGATTAGTCATAGCTAGGCTGTGGCCAATCCGTGGACACTAGGCCGTGGCTAATCCGATAAATAAATAAATAAATAAATAAAAGCTAACTGAAATAGATAAAAAGTAAAGATTTTGTCAAGTGTATAATTAAGAAAATAATTTTAAACACGTAGTTGTCTAATATAAATGTGTATTATAAAATAATAAAATAAAATATCATCTGAAATAGGAGATCTTATTAGGGTCATAACCTTCAAATATTTTGAAAATCCAATATATATCTTGTTATATTTCATGGTCCAGTCCTTTATTTTTTCCCTAATCTTTGTCTTTTTTTATATTGAAAAGTATTTAGTTATTGAACTAGTAATTTGTTAATTATAACAAATATTTAATAAATTAATAGCAAAAACAAAAATTTCATTGCAATGTGGTGGAACGGTCACCCTAACTATTCCGTGCATTTATAGTTTATCAACTAATTAATAATTTTTATGAAACTAGTCAAAGCTACTCATGAAAGTGAATTCATAAAACTAAATCTAAATACATGTCTAAGCATAGTCAAACTTCAATCCTTCAAAATAATTTTTACACTAACCACCCCTGAAGTTTGGCTGATTTATGAAAAATCCCCTATTTTTTTTCAAAAATTACCAAAAACCCCCTAAGGTTTCAAAAATATTACAAACTTATTCGAATTTTCGAAAATACCCCTTCCCCTTTTTTGGGTGATTTACATTGACCACCCTGAGATTAGGCTAATTTACGAGAAACCCCCTGTAGTTTCAAAAATTATCAAAAATCCCCTGAGGTTATACTAATATTACAACTAGCACCTACTTAGGTTGACTTATCAACAATATTAATTCTTTTTTTTTTCCCTCTGTAATATTGTTATCATAAAATTTTAATTTAACAGATTTGGAAAATTGAAATATGCATCGTATATATCCATTATGTGAAATGAGAAATATAAACATTGATTGAAATAAAAAATTAAAATTAAATAATGCACTTGAAAACTTTATTTAACTTGAGGACTCTAACTCATTTTTCTTAAAATTTACTCCGTATTAGCAATAATATAACATACTTGATGTATTGGTAGATACATTTAATGCATTAAATTTAGAATATTTATTTGAATAAATAATCACATTTTTTTTTCAAATCTATTACATGAAAATTTTATGATAACAATATTACAGAGGGGAAAAAAAAGATTTAATATTGTTAATAAGTCAACCTAAATAGGTGCTAGTTGTAATATTGGTATAACTTCGGGGGGATTTTGGTAATTTTTGAAACCATAGGGGGTTTCTCGTAAATTAACCAAATCTCAGGGTGGTCAGTGTAAATCACCCAAAAAAAGGGAAGGGATATTTTCGGAAATTTGAATAAGTTTGTAATATTTTTGAAACCTTATGGGGTTTTTGGTAATTTTTGAAAAAGTAAGGGATTTTTCGTAAATTAGCCAAACCTCAGGGGTAGTCAGTGTAATTCTCCCTTGATTTTCACTAGAATCGCCTTGTCTATATATCCTCGAATTTCAAGTATTTCTTAATAATCCAAATAATATCTAAAAACTTATGACAATTATATGCAATTTTGATTGAATAATAATAATACTAATAATAATAATAATAATAATAAAGATCTATAAAATTTATAAATAGAAATAATGAAAAATCACAATAATTTCTTTCTTTTTTTTTTTATGGTTTAAAAGTATAGAGGATCACGCCCAATGAGACTCAAACCCACAATTGTTTGATTTGAAATCAAACGCCTTTTCCATTTGGCCATAGGCACTACTTCAATATTTTTATTCAAAATAATTATAACAATTAACAATAAATCATATCAAAAGAAAGTATAACCTTAATTGAAGTGGATATGAACAGCTGAGGATGTTGATTCTCAACTAAAAATAGTTCCTAAAAAAATCGAATTATAAGAAAGACCAGTTCAAACACTCGTAAGAATGGCTGATATTGTTCGTGTTTTAGTTAGGGGAGAAAAATATGGTCATTAGGCAATTATGTTCAACTGAAGTGTAGTGAGTATTTACGTTATATACGAAGATATCATTCTTTGACTTTTCGCACCACTATAGTATATAAAAAGAAAAAACAGAAAAGATTTCTTACCTGCATCGGATTCGACCACACCCTGATTAATCAGGTGATGAGTGTTTTACACTTGTCGTGTGATTGGTGTACAGTTTAGAAAGAGTGACCAATCACAAGATAAGTATATTAACACTTGTTATATGATTAGTTAGGTGTGGCCAAGCTGGATTTGGACAAGAATTTTCCTTAGTAACTATACTAAATTAATTGTATTAGATTACTAATCGTATGTAGGGGGTGTTTGCAATTGGATTAAAAAAGCATTTTGCTGCTTTTAGCTTTAAAAAAATTATTTTGAGTATTTAATTCCACAACTTTGCTTAAATTAAGTTGAAAAAAAAGGCAGAAGTTGAGAAGTTGGGAGGAAGCTGTTTCTATCAGCTTTAAAGTGCTTCTTGGTATTTTCGTAAATAAATTAAATTTTTTGAACAGTTAACTAACAACTTTTGATTGACTTTCACTTTTATTTTCAAATACTTCACAATCTTACTATCAACTTTTAATTGAGTTTTACTTTTATTTTCAAACACTACCAACTTATATTAAACTTTTTTTCAACTTTTTCAATAACTCTTAACTTTTTCAAAAGCAAAAATAATCCCAAACACCTCGTGTGCAACAACCAACACGAGGCAAATAATTATTACTATTATAGTAAATATGGAAGGAATTAATGTAGCATGCAGTACCTAGGACGCCCGCATAGTATGATAGAGGCATGTCCGTATTTTGTATCTTAGTTAACAACTTTTCAGGATCGAAGTGCCAACTGAACTCTTCCCATCCTGTTTTCCCCCACACGTATTCGCCCGCTTTCAACTCCCTGTAACTTGAATTTATGACCTTCGCCACCCCATGCCCTTTCACCACCTAAATCAACACATAAATATACACCACTGAAATTGGTTATAATTTATATATATATATATATATATATATATATATATATATACACATACTCAATCCAGCTCGTACACCAAAAGCATTTAGAAAAGAGCTTTTTGAAGCTAATTCCTTGTGTAACGTCGAATTGTTAAGAATATTTTTTTTAATGTTATTTTAACAAAGTAGCTCATGGTCCTATACCTATATTTGATCCATGAATAAGTTGAATTGACTAATTTTCTCGTTATCCAATTTATGCAACTAGAAAAATGTGCTAATAAGCACAACAAATCTTGAAACAAAAAAGTTGATTATAATATTCATATATTATACATTCAGAAAACTTTATTTTTATGTGCGTGAGAAATAAAATATGAAGTTAAGGGAAAAAAAAAGGTTACACATAAAGTGGGAGAGAGATAGAGGGAGAGAGAGGGAGAGGCGAAATGGTTCATTTTGCATATTTTACAAGTTCACCAGGTTTGCAGTATCAATTACAATATAATAAGATTTCTGTGACAATTGGATACTAGACAGACAAGCTGGCTGCAAAAGGCTAATTTATAAAATTTGTGTTAGAAACATCAGATAATTAATCTTTCTTCTGTTTGATAGATTAATCTTTTAAATGAAGCTGGTAATTTAATATGATATTAATTTTTTGTGTTTATATCTCACCGTTATCCATTTGATGAGTCTAAGTTATGATACCATATTAAATGATCATTTTGTTTAAAGTAGCACACACCAAAAAAAAAAAAAAAAATCTAGAAGAAAATCAAATATTTAATATCTTTAGCAAACGGTATAATTTCCTTACAGAACCGGAGTGAATACAACTATGACCTCCTAAAAGAGATTGTCCGTCGCAACGCATAAGATGGCACATGTAAGGATCACAAGCCAAGTAGAGATTCTTGAGCAAAACTATCCCATCTTGTGGGATCTCTGTGTTGATTATTTGTTGTCCTTAGTTCGAAATCACTCTCCTTTGGAGAACCTAGTAAGTAGTGATAGTATGTTATTTTTACCTAGTATTAGGCCTCAATTATGCTTCTTTTGATTAACTTTGGATCTTAAATGGGTTAAAATTTCACAAAAAGTTAATTCTTACTTGTCATAGGTAAAAATTGATGAAAAGGAGCTAAAAACGGGGCAAAAGGTGGTAAAAAGTGCAGATGGATGTCGTACACGGAAGCTGGAAGGCTAAAATTGGAAATAATCATGTTTATCGGGCAAGGCGTGCTCACGCCTTATGAGCTGAAATTCTTACGCGGGATTGGAAAAGGAGAATCTTGATTTGGCAAGAGTTCGACTTAGAAACAAATTCCCTACTTTCCTACGAGTCTTAGGATTTGCCAAAGAATTATCCTAGTCCTATTAGGAATGTGATCTAGGGTTTGAACCCTATATATACCCAATTGTATCATATTATCTAGAGATCTTGAATTTTCTATCTTTTGTTCTAGTTCTTAGTTTTTTCTCTTTAGAATTTTCAGCTTTTATATTTTTATCCTAGTTGTTATTATGGCTATGCGTGGCTAAACTACTTCATTCAATCAAGGAGTAATTCAAGCTAACGTTTTCTTCAAGGATTGTGAGATCTAATTGATTTGTTTGTCTTTTAATTCTATGCAGAATTTGCGTATTTTCTTCTGTTTTTTGGGAAAACTCTATCTCTTATTGTTGTTTTGTTAGTTATACAATTTCGGCTGGTTGTTCAATTAATTCAACTTCAAAGTTCCAGTTGATAAGATCAAATCCGTAATTGTTTGATCAAATCAATCCGTAATTGTCTCATAACGGGGTGGGCTTGGCGAAAATCGAGGACCCGCCCCACCTGAAAATTGCTAGACTCGCCCTCGGACCAGTCAAGCCTGGGTTGGACCTAGGCGGTTTTAAAGAAAATTTATATTATTATAACTATCTATTCATGAGAAAAATAATACTATTACCAAAGTACTAATTATTTATAAATTCCTATGAACATATTTTAATTTTTGAAAAGCTAAATATCGTGGAATAGAATATTTATTTTTTTTATGTGACTTTATATAATATATACTTTTGTATATAAAGTATGGATACATATTATATAAATTTATATATAATAATAATAAAAAATATATATAAAATCCTACCGGAGCGGGTCGGGGTTTTAAAATGAAGATCCCGGACCTGCTCTGGACCTGGTTGGGGGTCTAATTACTCACCTCTAATGGGGTTCGGGTTGGAGCCAGACCCATTGCCATCCTTACACTAGATTCCTTAAACAAGGTCTAAAGTTAAAATTCTAGTGTTGTAAATGGAGCAACTGGATAGGGAGGGTCGCCCTATAATGGCATCTGCAGTGCCCGATTTGGATTACTTGGCTAATAAATTAGAACCGAATGACTAAGACCAAAAATAAAATAAGTTGGTGGGGAGGCCTAACCCTATATATGTTCCTATCTATTGATATGAATTACATGTTCTAAATTGTTAAATATATTTAAGATAATGTTATAGGTATTAAAATATAACATAATGTTTGGCAATCTACTTAATTAGAAGAAACCAGAAAGGGCATTATATATCTATACCTATTGATACTTATACTATCTTTTAATTATTTATAATATATTTATTGGTATACATTTTGATGCGGTCGTTTTCTAGGTCGGCCACGTGTTGGGATCTGAAGAGCTCCGGACAGTAATACTGGTGGCCCACCTGTCAAAGAGAGAGGAGAGCACGTGAGACTAGCCGATTTGGCCCCAACGTAGGCTCTCCAACGCTCAAGTCAGTTATAGGATATTTGGAGAAGATGATGAACAATAGTGAGAAGTATTCTTGCTTATCAAGAATGAGCAGAAATATGAGTAGATCTTATTTTTTTCTTACCCTTGGGTGGATAGCCGATTTAGTACTTATATGAGAGTGAGGCATCCGGATGTGACATAGTTGGTGGGAGTCAGTCAACTTCACTGTCATGAGTCATACGGGCATGTGCTTTTTGTCCCTTTTTGAACTCCTAATGGTGGCTGCTCTCACTTCTCATTAATGGGGGGTCTCATTGGCATTTAATGTATATCTTGGTCATTTATGACCAAGGATTGCATTAATGGAAGAGCATTTAATGCGTTGAGCCTGATGGAATGGACCCATGTGTAGAATGGACGCGGTAGGTAACTGGCAAGTGCAGGCTTGGTAATCACGCCAACTGGATTTTCCCGTTGGCTGAGATGCTAGGCGGAGGCCAAGTATGTGGTTCTTGCTCTCAATACATAGGCCATCAAGGGCTTCCTATACCGCGAGACCGCCCGCCTCGCTCATTAGGTCTCGAGGAGCCAAAAGGGCCTTGGAGCCTTCAGATCACAATGCTTTAGGGTAAGCCTGGGGGTGACCTCCTCATGCAAAGTGCCCTGAGGCTCGTTTCCTGGATCGGATGCCCTCAGGGGCTATGGGCATTGAGTACTTGGGCGTATTATTGCAAGTTCGAGGGCAGCCTGTCTGGTTGAGGGATTCAGCGCTCTACACTTGAGTTGGTCAGGATTGTTTCCGCTGAAGTAGCGAGGTGATGTGGCATATGACTCATCACATATGTTTATATAGTATACATAAGACATATGTTTATATACTATCAATACTATATTTTATCTATTGTTACTGATACTATCTTTTAATTATTTATAATACATTTATTGGTGTACATATGCTTATATAGTATATATATATATATTAACAAAATAAGAATATGCAAATACATATACATAGACAAAAGAATTTTGATTTTTTTTTTAAATTGAAAGAAGAATGTTAAAATAAATTAAAATAAGAATAATCAAATAAATATATAATAAGTATAAAACAAAACAAAATAGAACACAACTTCCAACAATAGCTTGGTGGTGAAGGTTTGATCATCCAACCTTGAGGTTATGAGTTCGAATTCCCTCAATTACAAATATTTGCACATTTTGGGAGGTACTATTCAAGCTACGGCCGGAGCGGCGGCGGCAGTGGCCCGATAGTGGTGGAGTTTGGCAGCAGCCGGGCGGGCTCTAGAGGCGGCGGCGGAAATTTCCGGCGGAATAGTCCGGCAGAAATTCCCGTTGGAATTTCGCCGAAAAGCAGTTCGGCAGAAACTTCAGGCTAAAATCTGGCGGAAAATGCCATTTCATGACCACTTTTTCCGACGGACACGATTCCGCCAATTTTCCGCAGGATTTAGCATTTTTCGGTGGAAATTCCGCCAGATTTTCCCCCGGAATTTACCCTTTTTCCTGTAGTGAAAGTAAAGCAAACGTACCAAAGAATACTACATGTCTACTTTCGTGATCACATACAGATTCCTTGGCCCTTTGCACACAAGAGTTGTGCTAGGTAAAATGTCCTCGCTAATAAATCTAACCGATCGCACAAGAGTATGATTATTTTTAACCTATGTATTCTTTATGTCTATAACACAAATAGTCATATTTTATAAACACCCTTTCGTAATCGAATATAAAATCTCAAAAGTTGTAAAAATTGATCAGAAATTCACAAGTAATAAAACCTTGAATTATAGATAGGAAGTATGTAAATTAAAATCAAAGGGGTTAAACAAAAATCATAAGGTTTTCATCAACGACTAGCCCAGAATCCTATAATTTATTTAGTTAGACGTAGTAACAGTAAAACAACACAAAAACAAGATAAAACTAAAAGAAATCATCATAAAAGCAAACTCGGCTTGAGAAGATAATCTTGAGTGATGGAAGAACGTGGACCTTAAATTGTCATCCTTCTTGTGCTTTCATCCTTGATTTGTTCGTGAAAAATTAGCCAAAAGTGTCCAAAAATCATGCAGAAGAGGCCTTTAAATAAAGGTAGGGCAACTTCTATCATAATCTTATTGGAAGAAGGTTTCCTGGTATGAACAGGTTGGCCAAAACGGCTACAGGGGTATCAAAATGGCTTTGACCTTTTTGTTGTCTTGAAAAAATCACTTGATGAAACTGCTTTTGTGCATCAAGACGGCTTTGCACTCATCAAGACAGCTTTGGCCGTCTTGTTGTGCATGTTTTTGGCGTCTTTTGTACCCATCGAAACAACCAGAACATGCCAAAAAGGCCTTGGCCGTTTCATTGTGCATTGTAATGGCCAGATGCTTGTCAAGACGGCCAAGTGCATATCAAGATGGCCAAATGTGCATCAAAACGGCTTTGGCCGTCTTGATTTTGACCACGATTTCCTATAATAAAAGTACGAAATGCTTGTGAGGGGACATGGGTTTCGAAATCTTAGAAAAATCATGCTTCAAGGTGTAAAAACACTTTTAATTGATCGAATTAATGTTTTAGTTTCTTGCACACAATTTTCTTCTTTAAGGCCATAAAAACCTCAATAAAGAATACAAATCACATGAATTATGCACATAAACGTGTATACATTTTAAGTTTATCATTTATTATTTTTTTGAAATTGATTTTTGCATAGAAATTTGAGTCTTAGGATTGTTGATATAAATTTTAATAGATGTTTAGCATTAAACTTAATGAATCTTGATATTTATTTGTTGGGCTATTGAACTTGAATGAATCTTACTAATTTGAAACTTGATATTTAATTGGGAGTGATTTAGGAAATGTGATGGTGGAGAAAAACGAAAAGATGTTTGTTGAGTTTTAAATATATTTTTTGATTTTGAGAACAAATAGAGAGAAAAAAAAATATATTTTAATAAATTATTTGTGAAGTTTTATTTTTAAAAGCAAATCAATATCCACTGTATTTGCTTCTTTTGAAACAGAGAATAACTTGCTATTTTTTTAGTATCATAGTTTATATATATTTTTTTTATTGTAGCACTAATATCCCCTCAAAATTAGTCCTTTGGGCCCAATAATTATAAGATGACCCAAAAACAAAAGCCCAGATGAAACATATTGAAAATAGGCTTAGATCTTAAATTCAAGCCCAAGATTTCTCCAAACCAAGCCCACCACAAGAGGCTCAAGGCAGGAGGTCAGGCCCACAACGATAGCCCAGTTGTCCTTCCAATATGCCTGGCCTGGAGGAGGCCCAACCCGACCTTCCTCACTTAAAAGTGGACCAAGTTCAAGTCTCATATACTATAAGGTTATATGGACAAGGGCTCAATGACCTTATCCCCTTTAACAGCCTAAGCCTACAACATAGAGCCTCAGTTATTCTCAAATCCTAATTAACTTAGAGATATAAGGAACCACCGTCAACTAACTCCCAAAAGTTTGGCCTCCCTAATTCGGAGAAAAGCACCCCGAGGATTCCTCGAGCTAGGTGGTTCCATACCATTTCTATAAAAAGGGCCACCACCCCTCACTTGGTAACCAAGTTCTAACTCGAACTCCCCTTCTATTCTCCATAATCTGCACTCATTGTTCTCCTTCAAGCTTACAAAACGAGAGCACTACGAGCACAAATTGCTCACTCATAAGTAGGATTCTACCTTTCTATCTTTCATGCCGTATTTACGTTATATCGTATCTTATTTTTGCTTTATTTCTTTTTAAGACACATACTTACTTAATTCAATGGAGTCCTAATGCTTTTTGCAGGTTAGGTCCCCTCAAGAGGCAGGTCCTTCCTTAAAAACAAGATTCCGAAGGATTCCCTTACACTCAACCGTTCCCTCTTACAAATTTTCTGGGCTATCGAAATTTGGTATGCATCAGTTGGCATCGTTTGTGGGAAAATTTGAGCTAAAGGTGTGAGAGAATCCTATCAAACCTACGATTCACTGTCGCAATTGGGAAACAATCCCCATGGCTAGTGAGTCTAACACCACTTCAAGCGACGTCGAGACTCGCACCATCCAAACCTCAGGAATGTTTATTTCTACTTCTACCAGTATTCCCTTACTCTCATTGTCATTAAGTGCTCCCCTATCAGGAGGCCTCCAAATGCTTGCAAACACCTTTGTTGTAATCTTGTCTTCTATCGAGGTGCCATCCTCTATGGGGTTCGGAAGATTGGCCCTAGGAGGACTAGCTGCAGGAAGGACTTATGTCACTCCTTAAACAAACTATTCCCTGGTGACCACCCCTACAGGGTCTACCCAAACCCGTCGTGAGGATGAGACCATTCTTAACGGCATCAAGAGGGTCTTCCATTTCCTTCACAAGGGGGTGCCCATCGCCCTTCCAAGAGGGACACATATCCTTCCCCTAGAGCGGAATCCTACTGTACCCCCAACATCAAGAGCCCTCCCTCCTATAATGGGTGCCGCTGTAGCCACAATTCAATGGGTGACCAATACTATCCCCTCTACATCGTTAGCCTTTACCGAGCCTATAGTCCTTCTTCTTTCCAGGGAAAATGGTTCTGGAGGAGGAATCCATAGCAATGCTTCTCTCCCTATTAGAGTTCTCCCCGGATTCCATGCGGTAGAAACCCCATACGCTCCCCTCTCGTGCCTCTTTATTGTTGGCACCCACTATTTACTCAGGAAATTGGATTTCCCATACACAGGAGATCTTGAGGAAGCTTCAATGCGTAGAAAAACATCTCGTCTTCTTCCCCCTATAAACAATCCTTTCAGTTCGACGGTCATGGTCGAAGACCTCCTCCCAAGCATGAGCACCTACAATCTCCCCACGTATTATAGGACCACAAATCCGCAAGAAAATTTAGTGGAATTCTAAAGTTGAGCCTGAATCCATTGATACACCGATGGAGTAAAATGTCGGGTATTTGGCACCACCCTAATCAGTGGAGCCTAAAAATGGTGCTCCTAACTTTCTGACGGCGCCATTAACTCTTTGAGAACCTTAGACAAGTTTTCGTACATCAATTTGCGAGCAACAAGAACTATAAGAAATCCACCACGAGTAACTGGGCAACTCTAAGGGAGTACCTCAATCGATTCACCCTGGTTTCCCCCCAAGTACTGGATGTTGGTCATGAGCCACTTTCTAGTGCCTTTCTCGCAAAGACTGTGTAAGAGTGCCTTCTACCAATCTCTAACCAATAGGCCAGGCCCCACATAGAAAGCCCTCATCTAGAGGGTTGAGAAATACATGTATATAAAGGAATCTCTCACGGGATCGCCCTCTAATCAAGACCAAAAATGCAAGGAATTCGGAGGTTCCTCAGGACCTTCTAAAAAGGCTAGGGGCCTTTCTCAATGCATACTTTTGAGGACTACCACGACCCCGGTCCTCCTCCAGATTCAATAGAAAAGCTTCGTAAGCTGGCTGAAATGCGCGAACAAAGGTCCTACCAGGCCTCCCTAAAAGCATTTCTATTATTTCCATAACAACATGGGCATGACACGGCTAAGTGTTGCCACCTCCTAAATGAGACCAAAAGATTTATTAAGGATGGACATCTCCAGGATCTCATATGCAGAGATCAGGAACAAAGGTTTGACCTATTCCCGGAGAAGAACCCTTCTAAGAGAAACCAATCCAAGAGAGTCAAGTCTAGCAAAAGGTCTAAAGGAGGCAAAAGACCTCTATGTAGGGAAGGCTCCCCAAGTGGATTCCGATAATTCTGAGGAATCCACAAAAATTGATGACCTTGTCGGCAATGGTGTCATCCATATGATATAGACGGACCCACCAATGGGAACTCTCACAATACCAAGAAGGTTCATGCTAGAGCCCTCCACCATATGAAGACCAATCCCACTGTCCTAAAAGTGGACAACAAGGCAGCTACGCCTACCATCTAATCTGATCCAAAAGACTTAGACGGGATTTATATCCCTCATCACGATGCCCTTGTCATCTCCACTTTCATGGCCAACTACAAAGTTTAGAGAGTTTTCATTGACAATGACAGTTCTGCCGGCATCCTCTATTACAAAGCCTTCAAACAAATTGAGCTAGGAGGAGCACGATTGAAACCTGTGGAAATTGCCCTACAAGGTTTCACAGGGAAAGCCATCCAACCCAAAGGTTAGGTTGCACTTTCCCTAACTTTATGGACAGGATCCCATAAGAAAAATTGCATGACAAGATCCCACAAGAAAACTCGAATAACGTCTTATTAGGTAGACTTACCTCGCATGCCTTTCAGGCAGTAATGTCTACCTGTCACATGAAAATCAAGTTCCTTGTGGACAAAGGAATCGAAGAAGTCTCAGGGTATCAGTTCTCATCTAGAAAGTGCTATGTGGAATCCATCAAATGCAATAGCAAAAAAGGTTCTGCAAAGAAAGCTCGCAAGGCTCCTACACAGCAAGAGGATGCCCCCATCCTGGCTACACAGGAAGCTACCAAGGTGCCTCTTTCGCAAGAGGATGCCTTGCTATAAGATTCTTGTACGCCCAGCAAAAGGCAAGCATTCTTATAGGAGGGTTCCCAAGCCAAGCGTGTCCGAAAGGACGAGCTACCTCCTTTGTGTGACAAGGAGGGTAAGGAGCTTAGAACTCCACCTAGGATGGAACCCACCGAGTAACTACTCACTATTAAATTAGTCCCTAAGGATTCCTCTCGAACTACCTGAATTGGGTCTCAATTGGCGGAATGACTCACTAAGGACCTAGTGGCCATCCTCCAAAGGAATATAAATGTCTTCGCATGGTCTCACAAGGACCTCATAGGCATATATCCGGAAGTGGCAATTCATCTTCTGAATGTGGACCTTTCCATCAAACCTGTCGAGTAAAAAAAAAAACACTTCGGTCCTGAAAGGACCAAATCATCCAAATCTAAATTGACAAGCTCTTGGAAGCCGGGCACATTTGGGAAATCCAATTTCGTGAGTAACTTTCCAATGTTGTCTTAGTCCCCAAAGGAGGCGACAAGTGGAGAGTTTGTGTGGAATTTCGCGATCTTAACAAAGCGTGTCCTAAAGACTTCTATCCACTACCCCGCATTAATCAACTAGTTGATTCCATCTCTAGTTGTGAACGCCTCAGTCTGATGGATGCCTCTTAAGAGTACTATCAGATCCTCCTAGATCTTGTTGATCAAAAATGGCCAACTTCATCACATCAAGAGAGTTATATTGCTACATAATAATGCCCTTCGGTCTCATCAAGAATGCAAGCACAACCTATCAACGGCTAGTAGATAGAATATTTAAAGATCAAATCGCACATAACATGAAAGTATACCTCGATGACATGCTTGTAAAAAGTAAAAAGGTTGTCGATCATATTAGTGACTTGGGGGAAACCTTCCAAGTCCTTTGGAGTTAGAGGAGGCCGCTTCCTTGGCTACATGGTCACGGAGCGTAGGATCAAAGTAAATCCTACTAAAATCAGAATAATTCAAGAAATGAAGGCTCCTTCCAACCTACACGAGGTCCAATACCTCAATGGGAGGATTGCCGTTGTAGCGCCTCAATGGGAGGCAGCTAAACCCAGGCCGGTTGCTGAACAAACTGAGCCGAAATATTTCATAATAAACGCAATCACCTTGAAGTTTTGAACTTCACAACTTACAAAATTTTACATTAAGTACTATCGATAATAAATATAATGAGAATTATTTTCAACACACCAACAACTTTTACTGCAATATCCACTACTGTACTCCTCGATATTGCTTTCGAGCACCACTCTTTGCTTCATGCCTTTCTTATGCAAAATACTCTAGGCCAAAGAATAAAAAATGAAATTAGGGTTATAAGTCCTAACAACTTAGTGAGGAGACTATGTAAGCGAATAACATCAATATCTAAATTTCAAATAAATACGTAACCTTTTTATAAAAGAAACCAAATACAGAATTCAAATATTTCAATTATAACAAAATTCACTTGAAAAATGTTTTGATCAATTCATCACAAAGTTGTTTTATTTACGAAACAAATCATAATGCACTATTTTTTACCAAATCTCGAATTCGTAGTCCACAAGACCACATTATACTTTAATCAGCATTTTTATAACAAAACTTATACTTTATATCAAATTAACTATTTAACTGAATTGTCTCAACACTGTCCCATACTAGTGAGGAGACCTCTCAAATATCATAATCTTTAGTGTCAATATTTGAAAGTATCATTTTCTTTCATGCCCAATTATTTGATCTTTATAAAATAACCTTAGAACATAATTTCACCTTATACCTCTGATTCTAGGTGGCCAACCTCGACAAAACAAGATATATGGCATGACCGGTTACATGCTGATCCAGCACCAACAATATCTAACCTCCAGCTACATTGGAGAATGGATCCAAATGGGTACTAGTCGGGAGACCAGCCATTGTCGGCCCACTACCGTTTAGTCGTCTTTCCGAAACTAGTCCCAGCCGCCAAAACTTCCCAAGGGCATTCCCATGGGTAACAAAATTTCCCTAGAACGTCTTCAAGGGTAACAAAACAGAACTGACCAAAACACCCAACAATTTATAATTTTTGACCCATATCATGTAACTTATTGTACCCTTCAAGGGTACTAGCAACAATCTGATCCATAATGGATATCCAACAATTCATAATCATATTTTTAGGCATTTCATAAAATCACATCTCGAAATTCGAAGGAATCCAAAATTCTTAATAACATTCAAAATCGAAAACAAATATGCAAGATATCACGTATGCCAAAAACGAAATTATTTATAATGTACATCCTACTTTTGAAAAATCAATAATTATCACAAATTAATATTTACTTCATATTTGTTCTTTGCCCATTAAGAAAATCTCGTAAAGACGAATATAAACCTCACCTGTTCCCCAAGCTTACTTTACCAGTCCAGTACACTAGGTCCCTCCAAAGCTCATTACCTATATAACCCATATAATACTTATATTAGTTGTGCTATTCCTTAATACCACCTATACTAGAAATCTACATAATTCAATACCGTCTATTCCATTTGATATACTCCACATAATGAATATCAATGTGTGTGTGTATATATATATATATATATCCTTAGGTCTTTATATCATATCATTGGTCAAATCTTCGATATCAAAAATTTCCAAAATATTAAGTCCAAACCCATTTAAATCTATAAACGTTAATATCAAACTTGTTTCCAATAAATCTCAAAATATAATATAAATCCACTTAACTAAAAGAAATTGATTCGACACTTATCACCAATAAATCTCTAGTTCCAATACAACAGTGTCCTCATACTTAATCAATAGTCCAAGTCATCATTTCCATTTTTAGGTTCCAAAGTAATGAGGCCCAACGTATCCAATTGATTTAGATAATTTAGGCCAAAATATAAATATCTTGTACTAGAGTTCGTATCACATTAGTGAAGAAAAGGAAATTATTATTAAAGTCCATTTAGGCCCAAGAGATTACCCAAATTGGGTCAAGACCATAACCCAATCAAAAATACAAATTTTGAAATATTTGGTTATCACCACTGCCGGACCGCCATCTACCGCCGACTACCGTCGTCGGAAAATTTTCCGGCATCGCCACCCTACTTGTTTCACCAAGAGGGATAAAAACCGTCAATTAATTTTACAAAATCCCAATCCATTTGGATTTAATTTGAGAAATACTGCCCCAAATCCCTAATTCGCTCCACCACCATCTCATCCGAAATTCGTCCTCCTTCATTCGTTATTTCAAGAAATCCTTAAGAACCACCAAGAAATTTCTGGAAAACATCGCCGGAGGTGGAGACCCATCTCCACCACTGCATTCCCGCCATTGCAAGCATTTTTTTTCAGGCCACTAAAACACCAAAATATCACCACCGTTGCTTTCCTCTTGTTAAGTTGATCGATTTGGTATATTTACTCGCTCGATTTAGCCAACAAATGAGTGATTTATGAGTGAAACAAGTTTTTGATATATATATATATATATGTATATGTATATGTGTATGTATTGTATATATGTTAGGTGGGTGAGTGTGTGCATATAGCTACAAGGAAGAAGATAAAGTCACTTTTTTTCAAAATTTGCAACTTGGTCCCAAGAAATTTAACCACCTTGCACTTTGACCCCAAATGTTTATATTTATTTCTGTTTCGGTCCAAATGTATATAAATCAAGTCCTATAAGTTCTAATTCTTTCAAATATGTCCCTGACATTTGAAATTATATACGATCAACTCCTCAATTCTTTTCAATTAGGTCCCCACACTTTCAAATGTGTAAGAAAAATACCACTTACCAGTTTTTCTCCAATTATAATGAAAATTTGGGGTGTTATAGCCACCCTTCGTTGATTCATATCTAAGCTTGCCGACAGAAGAATTCCAATTTATTCGAAACCCTGAGGAAGATTGTTTTATTTGAATGGAATGAGTATTGCCAAAAAGCCTTTGAGCCCTTTAAGCGATGCCTCAATGAGCTTCCTCCCTTGGTAAAACCCATACCAGAGAAACCTCTCTTCATCTATCTCTTTGTCACAGGCCATGTCGTAAGCTTAGTCCTCCTCAAAGTAGACCAAGGCATTCAAAAGCCTACGTATTATGTAAGCAAAAAGCTTCAAAGAGTTGAACAACACTATTCCAAAATAGAAAAAGTAGCCCTAGCCTTAGTGGTGGATGCACGAAGGCTAGCTATGTCCCTACTTCTTCTCGCATTCCATAGTGGTTCGCACGAACCACCCCTTCTGCCAAGTCTTAGGAAAATCTAAGGTTTCCGACAGGCTCATCAAGTGGGCTATGGAGTTGGGAGAGTTTTACACTTCCTATGCTCTAAGAACTGCTAGCAAAGCCCAAGCCTTAGCATACTTCATATCCGAATTAACATTACCATCCTCAACTAAGGAGAAGCACCCTTGGCTCCACCATGTAGATGGGTCTTCCACATGCACTGGGAGTTGGGCAGGCATGGTATTGACTAGTTTCAAAGGAGAAGAATATGAGTTAGCTATACGATTCAAGTTCAAAGCCTCTAATAATAAGGCCGAATAAGAGACAATCATTACTGGAATCCAGTTAGTTCTGGAAGTCGGTGCTCGAAGTTCGAGAAGGCCCCTGCGAAGTTCAAGAAGAATGCATGATCAAATGCCTCAACAAGATTGATGAACTCAAAAAGGAACTCACCCAGTTTCAGGTACAACAAATTCCTTGAGGGGAAAACATCAAAGTAAATTACCTTTACACGCTGGCTAACTCCTTCTAGGACTGCCACACTAGGACGATTACAATCATGACTCTTCCTAGGGCCTACCCTAAGGATGAAGTCCTTGTCACCACAGATATGGGTGACTAGCAAAAGGAGATCATCGACTTCCTCGAAAGAGGAATCCTCCCCAACAATAAGCAAGAAGCCACTCGGATACAAAATCGAGTCATGCAGTTCATACTTGTTAGAGGAATCCTCTACAGGAAGTCACTCACTATTCCACTCCTCAAGTGTCTCTCTCATGAGGAAGGTCGATACATCCTTCAGGCAAGAAGCCACCCGAATACAAAATTGGGCCATACACTTCATACTCGTTAGAGAGGAATCCTCTATAGGAAGTCATTTACTATGCCACTCCTCAAGTCTCTCTCTCATGTGGAAAGCCAATACGTCCTTCAGGAGATCCACAAAGGATGTTGTGGATCTCATACCAGATGGGTTACTTTATCCAAGAAGACCGTACGGGCTAGTTACTTTTGGCCCACTATCAAAATAGATGCTAAGGACCTCGTCCTTAGGTGCAAAAGATGCCAAAGACATGCACCGCTCATCCACAAACTGGCAAAATCCTTAACCGCTATGCCCACTCCATGTCCCTTCGCTAGATGGGGGATTAAAATAGCTTGTCCCTTTCCTTTGACTATGGGCCAACAAAAATTCCTACTGCTTGCTGTGGATTACTTCACCAAGTGGGTAGAAAGCGAAGCTATCGCCAAGATCACTGATAAAGAGATGCTTCAATTTCTCTAGAAAAACACTGTTTGCCAATTTGGGGGTACCCCGTGAACCCATGTTTGATAGTGATAAGCAATTCCAAGGCACTCAGGTAAAAGCCTGGTGCTAAGAAATGAACATTAAATAGTGTTTCATTATTGTATTCCACCCTCAAACCAATGGTCAAATTGAAGTAATGAACCGCCTCATTATCCAATAACTCAAGACAAAGCTTGAAAGAGCTAGAGGTGAATGGGCCGACGAACTCCAAGGAATCCTAAAGGCCCATCGCGCGACGACTAAGGGGACCACAGGGGAAACCACCTTCAATCGAGTGTACGATACTGACACCGTCATTCCTGTCGAGATTGGTATATAATCCCACTGAGTGGAATCCTATGAGGCCTCACATAAAATTTGAAGAGAAGCTGACTTAGCTAGTGCTGTAAGGGGCGGCGGACAAGGAGCCAATGCTGCACGTAAACTTGTTTGAGGAAAAATGCATGACAAAAGGCAAATAGAAACAAGTCACTCAACCACATGACATGAGGATTCAACATTTTCCTTACTAAAACACACAATACACACACACGCATACACACACACATACATATATATATATATATATATTTAAATCCTCAGAAACAACAATAACCCTTTTCCCAATATTGTTGCCCTAATATATGCCAACAAAAGCAGAAGTTGCATTGGCTAAAACTTTATGCAAATCTTCCACATATATCACCTTCTTCTCCTGCAATTTTTTCATAGCCCACTCAAGGTATTCAAGATACATATTTTTGTAGCCGAGTTTGATAAAAACTTGCAAAGTGAGGTGCTTTTTTATCACACTAAATAGATTGCAAACACCTTGTGGTTCGTCCAAATTGTACTGTAAAATCATCCCGCATATGGCTATCCTTCCGTGTGTTCATTTGTAGCAAAACCTCATCCAACATATGTCCTCCGTCGCTTTCAAAGTAAATGTCGATGCCCTTAGAAAAAATGCCTTTTAAGAACAAGTTAGGAAAAAGATACATCACTCAATAACAAGGAAAATCTTGGCACAAGTTTACAATGACAATTTATTTGTCTTTTAGGTTATCATAGTTATAGGGTATCATTAATTGAAAATAGTCACATTTTAAAATACTAAATTTTATTATCTTTAATTCATTTAGTGACAGAATAAAAATTATTATCATTAAATAGATTTAATTAATAAAATAGAAGATATTATCATTTAATATATATTATTAATGACAACATTCAAATGTCACAACATTATATCTCATAATCAAACTCAAAAAATTATCAGATAATATAAATAAATAAACTACTCTACAATACAATAAAATTAACGTACGTGACAATTGAACCCCTTACCTTCTAGAAGGGGTAGCATTTGATGGGGTCAAGTCTGCGCGCTCCATAATTGAGATCACGTCACGTGTAAGAACGGAACTATGTTACACCCAATGTCGGTGTCAGGTGAGGACATGAGATGGCCCAGGAACATTAATTGTTTAGACTTTATACCAAATTCAGACTTTGAAATGTGGAGCGAAAATTAAATTTTATGTGGAAATTTTCGAGTTGGAAAAGATTGCTCCTTATTGAGTGGATAAATATCATGTAGTCTCATTTCATTTTTTTGATCTATTCGGTTTTTTTTTCTCCTTTTTCATTTCACATTTAAATTCATGAAGTTGGTTTCTAATATTGTATCTAGAACAAGGATTTTGAAGAGAAAAAATAAAAAAAATAAAAAAAAAGAATATTATTATTTGAAATAAAGAAAAAAATTTCTTTCTATTTTTCTTGTCAAAATCAAGAACAAAATGAAGGGTAAAGAAGTTGCTACCTTTATATTATAGAATATAAGGTTAAATATTTTTTTAAATAATATATTATATTTCAATGAAAAGATGGAAAATAAAATTTAAAACAAATTTCGATTGAAAAGGTCAAATAAAGGGACAAATAGATAGTTAGATAATAACCTTTTGTGAACTTGCAAAAAGATTAAAGTTCGAAAATTAATAGTTGGTGAGTTAGCGAAAATTCTTTTTTAATTCTGGGGGAGACTAGGCGATTTAATTTAGTAACCCCACCCGCTTCAATCGCAATGTTCATTCGCGCGTCCATCACAGGTTGTTACATCATGAAATAATCACTTCAACAAGGAAAACAGAAAAAGTAAAATTCTTATTATGTTATATATATATATATATATATATTATACAGAATAAATATGTAGGATACAATAGTCTAATTAATGCTGAGAAAAAGAAGTGTCGCGCTAGTTGATGCAAAGGAAAATACAAGCCTCGTCTGAATTAAATACTTGGCAATCCTAATTAAAGATTAGACCCCTTCTCCATTTCTCTTGCAATTGGCCATTGACGACAAATTTCTAAATTATATCTGACAACCTATGATGCACGGATACGGATACGGGGACACGGATACGACACGATACGGACACGGCGACACGAAAAATCTCAAAATTTTAGGACACGACACAGCTCGGACACGACTACTAAAAAATATTATATTATATTATATATTTATAATTGACACGGCTACAAACATGATAAAATTGTTGCATGTACTAAAAGTCTAAAAGGCTACACAAAAAGGCAAAAGGCAAAAACAAAAAAAGAAGATAAATGCTCCAGAACTTTAATCAATTCAATTTCACCATCATTCCATCACTCTCTCTCTCTCTCACACACACACACTACTGTCGGTCAATTTTCTCGAGCAGCGCAGTGGTCAATACCCACACACACCCACCGTGATTTCCACCACCACCACCACCACCACCACCGAGTCTCTGTCCATCAAATCCACCACCATTCCCGGCGGCGGCGTCAACCCCCTCGCCGAGCAGAAGCTGGCCAGCCCACCCGTCGACCCCAACAAGCGGACCTTCCAGGCCTACGGCAAAGCCGCCGCGCTCTTCGTCCAGATGGGCGCCTACCGCGGCGGCGCCGACACGTTCGCGGTGGTGGGACTGGCGTTGAAGCCCATCCACGTCTTCGGCCCCCCTGGTTCAAATGCGAGTGGATCCCGAACAACGGCAACGCCACCGTCAAGGCCAAGGCCTACAAGATGCTTCCCGATTGGGGCTACGGCCGCGTCTACACCGTCGTCGTCGTCAACTACCCCATTTGTACTTTGTAATATGTCAAAAATGTTCCAATCGTGTCACAACCGTGTCCGACACCATGTCGGAATTTTTTTTTTTTTTTTAATTTTCTGACACGGGTTTGGCCGTGTCGGACACGTGTCGGGGCCGTGTCGAAGTCGTGTCCGTGTCCGATACTGCACCGAACCATTTTTTGCCGTGTCCGTGCTTCCCAGCTGACAACTATTAAATGATTATCTCATTTAAAAGTTTAAATTTGTTAGAATAATGCCCGACGAGTTAATAAGACTGACGATATTTTTAAATATTTTTCGTAACAAATAATTTTTTAAATTAATAATGAAAATAAAAGTTTATACTTTTTGATCTCCTTCATCATAATGTGTAAATTATACTCAAATATAATCTATACACCTATGATTGAAACTCCTAAATCACATACAAATAAAGTCTTGGTCGTCGCTAGTGGAGAAAATAGTACTTCAGCTACCACATATATACACACACATAGTACAGCAGTACTAAGCAATAATATTTCTTGCTAACGGGTTCTTCTAATTGAGAATAGTCTGTTTACCCTTTCACGTACACCAGCTGATCGATCATAGCCATGATCCTCTTGAGGCCTCTTGCTTTCATATTCTGTTTCATATCTTTTGCCTCCGGAACCATCTTGCCTGCTGATGAAGGTACGTACGTGCTACACACACACACATACACATTACATGTGCAAATATATATGATCTCCACTACAAGAAATTGGTCCATTTACTAACGAAAATTTTATTGTGGTTAGATTTCATCATGAATATAAAGTATTTTTCTAACAGAATTCTGACAAAACAAAATTCGTAAACAGATCTCGTTTAGATCGACGATAATTGTTTCACTTTATTAGGCAGTACAAACTTGCGACAAGCAGTGGAAGACCGCTAGGCTAATTAACTATCGGTGGCCGTTTCTTTCCTATATATCCAATCATCAAAAACTTTCAACGAACAATCCTCTGAAAAAGTGTCAAAAGTGTCTCCAACTATCTTAATTTTTATTGAAAAATCTATCAAAATTTGATATTTTTTAGTATATTGGTCTTTTTCATAACAATAAATCAATTAAATTTAACTAAAATGAAAGACAATTTATTCTTTTTTATGTTATAGTATTAGCTTATATAAATTTATATATACATATGATTTGGCTTTTTATTTTTCCTATAAAAGGTGACTCTTTTCTTTTTGTCTATTTTAGAGTTGAAAGAAAGTTTCCAAATTTATCTAGTTCGTTTCCCTTATGGCTATCCCTTTTATTTAAATTTTTATTTTTGTGAGTGGCTTTAATTAATACCATATTTATTATAATTGTTTACATATTAATATACATTTTTTTTTTATTTCAATTTAAATTCACTAATCAATTAATTTGAATACAACATAAGTTTATTATAGGAGCGACAATTATTAATAAACATATGTGTGTGTATGATAGAACTTTTAAAAGTTGAGGGGTCAATTACACTCCCTCGTCATTACGTGGCTCCTCTGGTAGCCACAAGTAGGGATGGCAACGGGTCGGGTCTGGTACGGGTTTGGCCAAACCCGAGACCTGACCCGCCAGAAAATTTTGGACCCGGGACCCGTCCCAGACCCGCGGGTCCCGGACCCGACCCAGACCCGCCAAAACCCGAACCCGGCGGGTTGGACCCGTTGAACCCACCGGGTTCATAAACCCGTCCCAACCCGCCAAACCCGACCCGTAAACCCGCTTCAAGATCTAAAATTTTTATTTTTTAACAACTTTTTTGAGACAATAATTTTTAAATTATACAAAAAACTTAATAAAAAAAATATTCAAATTGTACATGAAATCTAATAAAATATATTCAAATGAAACAATAATAATCAAATCAACTTCAAATATTCAAAATAATATTCTCAAACTAATAGATAGAGAAATTACATTATCAAATACAAAATACCACTTAATTCATACTTAATAATACATATTCATAGTCTTTTAATCATAATTCACAAGCTTAGGTGATTTTTTGAAAATCTCGTCATTATCATACGTCTTCCAACGAGGAGTTTTGTTAAATAGCCTTTTCAAGTTTCATTTTTAATTAAAGAGCCTTCAAGTTTTAATTTTGAGGTAAATAGCCCTTTTGTTTATTAATCTTAATTAATAGCTAATTAAACTTAAATGGAGTTTAAGTAAATATTTGTTTAAACTTTAACGTTTATATTTTAACCCTCAAAATCAATTGAATTGCAAAAAAATCCCTAAAAAAAAAAAAGAACAAGAAAACAAAAATATATTCACAAACCGCACAAATATAAGCAAAATTAACAACTCAAATTTAATTGTATGTCAAAATTAATCAAAGAATCAGTTTGCCCATGTTGAGAGGAGTTAATTAATGGAAATTTTTTTGAGAAATTCTAGCTAGAGGTGGTGAAACGGCGGCAACGGAGTGTGTTCTTTGTTGTTGCCCTTTCCACCGCCTCCGACCAAAAATTCACATTTTTTTTTCATAAATCAACTCCTCTCATGATGGGCTAGCAAAGGATGTCTTCAATTTGAAATTTTAACCAACTTTTATCGTTTAATTTGATGTGTGTGTGCGTGTTTGTGCGTGGGTTTTCCTTTTTCCTGTATCTGTCATGTTTTGGGTTTGGGGATTGACTGTGGATGGGTAGGTAAAAAGAATTAAATCGAAGATCGCTTGAGCGATCAAGTGATCGCTTAAGCGATCACTTGAGTAATCAAGTGATCGATTAAGCGATCAAGTGATCGATTAAGCGATCATGTATATTTTACAAACTATTACTTAAGGGACATTAAATATCAATTGACTTAAAACGAAAAAAATATAAGAAAATTTAACTATTTTTCTTGTAAATGAGAAATTAAACATATCTTGTGGATATATTATAGTGTTAAAACAATAAATGGTCAAATTATAAACTTCATTTTGTCAAATTATACACATTTCTCATGATAGTGGTTATGTTTATAATCATTAGGACTATAGTAAATACAATGAATTAAGAAGTTATATCATATTTTACGTTGTAATTTGTAAACTTATACCAATTTTTCATATAACAATCAAAACGTGTGGTCATACTAGCCAAAGTATATACAATGAACTTTAAAGTTATATAGGAACAATCTAGTTTATCCAATTCATGAGATGGGATTATACAAAACTCAAAGTTGTCTTGCACACATCTCTAAATTGTTGATCTACATATAAAATTCATTTGTACGGGCCTAAAAGTGAAAAATTACAAATGATCGCTTGAAAAAATCTAACAATTGATCATGAGTATCTGATACATATCGCTTGAGTAATGCAATATGATTGCTTCAAATGATTGTGCACATAACGTGAAAAATGCCAAGAGATTTTAGTTATTTTCTTTGAATCTAGTTACTTATATCATTAAAAAAATAAAATATCATATTTTACACTGTAATTGGTAAAATTATATCGATTTTTCATATAACGATCACAACTTGTGGTCATACTGGCCAAAGTATATACAACAAACTTTGAAGTTATATGGGAACAATGTAGTTATTTATTGAATTTATGAGATGGGACCATACAAAACTCAAAGTTGATCTACATATATCCCCAAATGATTGATCGACATGCTATATCGCTTAATCGACATGCCATATCGCTCGATCGATATGCCAGATCGCTCGATCGACATGCCAGATCGCTCGATCGATATGCCAGATCGCTCGATCGACATGCCAGATCGCTCGATCGACATGCCATATCGCTCGATCGACATGCCAGATCGCTCGATCGACATGCCATATCGCTCGATCGACATGCCAGATCGCTCGATCGACATGCCAGATCGCTCGATCGACATGCCAGATCGCTCGATCGACATGCCAGATCGCTCGATCGACATGCCAGATCGCTCGATCGACATGCCATATCGCTCGATCGACATGCCAGATCGCTCGATCGACATGCCAGATCGCTCGATCGACATGCCAGATCGCTCGATCGACATAGCATATCGCTCGATTGACATGCTATATCGCTTAAGCGATGTGTGATCGATGAAGAAAAATCGCTCAAACGACACATAATAATCGATCAAAAATGATCGATTAAGCGACATAAATGATCGATCAATCGATTGTGTTGATCGATCAAGATATATAGTGATCGATCAATCGATTATTTTGATCGATCAAGCAACTATTAAGCACATAACGCATACGATCGCTTGATCGATATCATATAAGTTATAAATTTATTTATTTACAATTCGACCCCCGTCCAACTCTAAACTTGTTAGTTTTACTTAATTGACCTTTAAATTATGCCACATCATATATTTGACTTAAAAAAAAGGAAAAAATAAATTGAGGGCTATTAAATTAAAAAAAAACTTGAAGGGTCGGATGAACAAATTTTCCCTCTTCCAACTAGTTTAAAAAATCATGTAATATTTGGCTAATCTGTAAATACTACGCTGAATAAATGCAAATAACCCTGGAGAGTGAAAATATACACAAAAAAGGGAAATCAAACTGAAATATGATACCACGTAATGAAATATAAAATGCACGATAAAATATCGAATAATTACAAAAATGGAAGAAAATCCAAAAATCTCAGCACGAAATCCTAAAGATAATATCACTCAAATCAGAAGTAAAACACCAAACAGATCTGCACAAACCATAAATCAGACTCCACAAATCCCTAAAAACACTGCGGCATCGGCCTATACATACACTCCACTACGTGTATATGGAAACTCTCCTCAAAAAATTCAGATCCAGACAGCAGAGCCAAAGAGGAACGAGACTACCGCGACGGCGCAGCCGGCGGCGAACGACGGCAACGCGATCCCGGCCGAAGAAGTCGGCGCCGGAGCGGGAGCCTCCTGCGCGGCTGAGTTCCCAATGAGAGCGAAAATTGTGACTATCGCCATTGCAACGAGCAGAGCCTTGGAGTTGGGATTGTGATTTGAGAGTGGGATTGTGAATCTGTGATTTGAGAATGGGATTGTGGGTAGGAATGGATGAATAGATCTGAGATCTCGTTTACCTTTGTTAGTTGTTACTCTGTTTAGATAATTAGATCTGATATTTTTTTAATTTTTTTAGATTTTTTTAATTTAATTTATTTATATATTTATATTATATATATTAAATATATTTATATATATATATATATACGGGTCGGGTTCGGGTCGGGTTTACATGAACCCGAGACCCGACTCGAACCCGTGCGGGTCTAGAATTCTAGACCCGCAACCCGTCCCAAACCCGATTATGCGGGTTCAAACCCGCCCCGAGCGGGTCGGGTCCGGGTCTGGGACCCGCGAAACCCGACCCATTGCCATTCCTAGCCACAAGAAAAAAGCACATTGGGGATAACATTAATAAATAATAATACAAAATATGTCAGTAATTATATATATTTAGACATCTAGTGAAAGGAAATATTGTTTGTTATTTCACGACATCAGTACTGACAATTAGTGCTGACAATAATTGTGTTTATATTAACTAGTCACTATTAATATTTAATTACGCTATAGTGATAGTTTATTGACAAAAAATAATCTTGTCACTAATACAGTATTTTTAATTTTAAATTGTTATTTCTTCTTTTTGTGATTAGGTTTTCCCTAGAGGGGTGCCGCTTATTATGGTTTATAATAACAACTGAAAATACAAAATTTTGTTATTTTTAAATAGTTAGTAACAAAATAAAAATTACGGATAATTCCATAACCCACTCTTGTTGTCTGGCAAACTTGCTGAAAATCCACCGAGGTTTAAAAATCAACTAAAAACCCTCTGAGTTTTCAAAAATTTGCTCACGCGCCCTTGGTGTTAGGTCAGGGTTGACGGCATCAATTTTTTTCTTGAAATGCCCGTTATGCCCCTCTTCTTTGGATCTCAATTTCAAAAATGAACAGTCTAAATTAATTTTAAATATAAAAGTATAATATTTAAATAAAAAATCAAATATAAAAACACACAAACAAATGTATGTATATATATATAAACACACACATATATACACAACATATTATATATATATATATAAACACAGTCACACACACGCACAACACAACACACACATACGTATATACATATAACACAGTCACTCACTCATTCACACACACACACACATATGTATATATAACATAGACATACACACAAAAACACACAGTCACGCACATCACCGTCCTCAATGCACAGTACTCCCCTGTAGTTTGCGAAACTAGCACGCTAAACCTTGTGTTTTTCTAATTGTTATAGAAAACCCTATGGTTTTAAAAATCAAGCTTAACAAACCTTTTTAGCTACTCGTGTGATGCACGCGTATTCTGTGCAATTGGTCTTCATTTTTTTGAGGATAAAATGATATTTTTGCCCTTATTAATTTAAATTATTATTAAACCTTTTTTTAGTTATTAAATCTTATTAGTTATTATTAACATTTTTGCCCTAAACCCTACACAATTTCAATTTTCCTTTTTTTATCTTTTCAATTCCCACCATCAAACCACCGCCGGCGTCGCCGCCAAAATCCACCAGAAAAGATAGGGAGGAAGATAGACCACCACTACCGCCCACCACCATCGGACATAGAGAGAGAGAGAGAGAGAGAGAGAGAGATTGCCACCACCATGCCTTCCGCCGCGGTCGCCTAGCCGTCCGCCATCGTCGCCACACTCACCACCACCACCCAAGAGAAAGTTAAAAAGAGGGAAAGAGATCAAGAGAGACCGAGATAAATGGGGACAAAGAGAGAGTCCATGGGAGAGAGAGACATGAGAATTGGGGAGAGAGAGAGAGAGAGGGAGAAAAGAGATCGAGAGAGAAAGAGAGTTGGGGAGAGAGAACGCGACTCACCGGCAAGAGAGGACGGCAGCTAGCAGCGGAGGCAAGACAAATCTGAGGAAGGAGGGAGAGAAATCATAGAGAGAGAGAGAGAAGACGGGCGGCGGCGACGAGATCTATCCGACAAGTGGTGGTGGCGACGAGATCTATCCGGCGAGTGGCGGCAGCGACGAGATGACGGGGATGGTGGCTTCGCCGGTGGTGAGAAGACAAGAGGGAGAGGAATAAGACATGAGAGAGAGAGAGAGAGAGAGAGAAGTCAGATGAAGAATAAGGAAAAAATGGGAAAAAACGAAAAAGAGGAATGAAAAAGAAAAAAAATAATTCAAAAAAAAGGGATAATTCAAAAAAAAAGGGAAAAAAGTAATATTGAAATATAGGTAAAGCTAATTTGGTCAATTCAATTAAAAAAATTGACTAATTTGATCAAGAGCATGGTGAGCAACTTTAAAAAAGTATAGGGTTTTCTATAACAATTAGAAAAACACAGGGTCTAGCGTACTAGTTTCGCAAACCACATGGGAATACTGTGCATTTTACCCCCGTAATCTTGTTCCATTTATTTAACTTTGATGCACACTGCTCTAGTGAAGAACATCAAAAGAGATCTCCCCATCATCATCCTTGTTGTCCCAAGCCTCAGCTACCAGTTGCCTCGCTTCGTCTCTTTTTGCCGGGAAGTTCTCAAACCAAAACAGTTTTGATCCCTAACCCCGATCTGCTTAAGTGTGGATGTGAAGTATTGCATGGTCCGATACCACTATTGGTGTATCTCAAATCCATGAAGCCAAGAAAGTATCCATCCATCATGGACTGGCTAGCCCTCTATCTAGCAGTGCCTCCTGGAGGGCGGCTCTCTCTGGTTTATTCGACCATGTAAAGATGCCCCCCATGTAGCCAAGGTCGCATTGCCCACAGGCATCAAGCATCTCCCAGAATGCCTCGATTTATTGTTGTGCCCTGTTGTGTCCATTGTAAAGTTCATCCCAGCTATTGACTTCGTTAAAATTGCCCATTAGCATCTACGGGTGTTGTAAATCTCGCAGTCCTTTTAACAGCTTCCAAGTCTCTTTTTGTTAGTGCGCTTTGGGATGCCCGTACACCTCGGTTAGAAACTATTCCACCCCGTCATGATCTTTTACTCTCCCGTTTTCTCTTATGTAGCAATCAACCACAATGACATGGGCAAAGCCAAGCTCCCTCCCCACTCTTTCAACGTCTCTCATTGGTAATCTAATCTCTAAGATGACTACAATTTTTGGGTAGGGATCATCGTCCGAAGGTGTCAAATGGTTCGGAGGTTCGCAAGCCCCCAACCGTTCCATGCCATAAGAGATATCTAACCTCCGCAATAGCACTACTGTTTGAGCAGCCGTACCAATTTGTTCCCATGTCGTGGGGTTGGGGCTCCCACCTAACCTCTGCAATAGCACTAGTGTTTTGAGTCTCATCTATTCATGGCTTCTTTGGGGCTTGATTTTCTTCATTTGTCTCACTTTCCCTGTTCCTAACTTGCCCCTTTGCCTCCCGTTTTACTTCCCAAAGGGTTGTTTCACCTGTTGGTAAGAAGCAATTAGTCCGCTTAAACTAACGTATCTCACGAGTCCCCTGTTGCCTTGACGTTAGATCAGTGGCAGTTTCCATACCAATATCCACATCATTGAGTGATTGAGCAGCCGTATCAATTTGTTCTGGTGTGTTTCCACGTTAGTCTCTAGCCCTACATATTCGGTCCATGTTAGCAGTTTGTGTATGTTTAGCTGTAACATAGGCTCCAATTCTATTTCCTTATTAGTCACGATTCGCATTCATTTTCCCTTACTACTGATCTTGGTCATCTGGCTTATCACACCAGAATTTTGATTTGATTTCTAATTTTCTAGTTTTGTGTCAAAATCCACTTGCCTTTTTTTAGCCAATTCTTTCTATTCTGGTTCTATCATTGAAGATAACTTAGACGACCTGATCACTGGTGCCATCAAATTTCTCACATAATGGTAGCTTACTGTACCATGCTCTTTCCGTCAGCGGCTTACAACATAAATCCTCGGCCTGAGCCCACATGTAGCTAATTCCCAAAAGGCCACACCGAGTCCTCCTGTTCATTTTCTCCTTTATCAGGGTAGTCTCACATGAGATGTCTGATTCGGCCACAAGTATGACAAAAAGCAGCCAGCCTCTCATATTGCACCCAAACCCAATGTGCCTCAAGGCCTAGGATATTGATGTATCTTTCTCGGGAGAGAGGTTTTTGTAGGTTAAGGTTAGCTCATATGCATATTGATGTTTCTTTAACTTCCGAGGCTAGGATCTTGCCCATTGAGTTTCCAACCGTCTCTGCCACATCTTCCTTATCATACATTGCAAGGATGTTTCCCACGTGAATCCAATACAGGAAGTGACATAGTTCCATGTTTGCAATTGAATCGGAACGGTTTACATCCTCAAACAGTACCACTGGGTCTTCAAAAAGCCATGGTCGCCATTCTAATATTTTCTATTTAATTATCTACCTCTTTTTCTATTTATACAAGGTAGAGATTTGGTCCAAGGTCTATAAACGCATATTTATCCAATAGCTTTGACATCCTTTTCCATGAGTGCTTGAATTTTTCCTTAGTATAGGCCTGGTATACCCACATATAACAAGCAAATCTGTAAGGGCATGATTTCATCAATTCCGCGAAAGTCCATGAATAGACTGTGAGTCTGGTTAGTTCTTCTTCCAGGAGATCTACCGAAGATTCCGTTGACATATTTCTCTCTTACTCTGCTAATCTTCACCTCAATACCGAGATCTAGCACTCTAGTTCTGGTAGAACTCGCTAGGATACTTTGGGAGAGCACTCAGAGAAAATTTTAATTGATTATCTGTCATTTTAATACTTAGTGTTCAAATTAATGAAGAAAAGAATGTTACTATAATTTTCCACATTTTCAATAATTTATCCTATTACAAAATTAGCATATGATTATTGTCAAGTGGTTTATAATGTAAATTGCTATTTAAGTAGCCCAAATAGAATTTGCTAAAAAATAATATATCAACACTTCACATGTTGGTAATTATGTTCTTACATAATCTTTTATTAACATATAGTTAAAGGCATTTGTTTATTAGTTGTGATCAATTTGATAACTTTAGCAAAATTGATTTATCAATTAGGTTATTTGTAAGAACTTATGTTTCAAATTGACATTAAATACAAAGCTGGGGTGCTAGAATTATTTTTACCCTTTTTTGTTTTTAGTACATTTTATTCAAATACCTCAATAACTAATGTCTTACAAATCAAACTATTGCAAATCATAATCCAAAAGAACAAATCAAACTTTTTTACGACAAAATACAAGAAAACTACTATTAAGATAGATTAAGAAAAAACTACCATCAAAATAGAATATAAACCCACACGTTTCAATAGGCAATTAAACTCAAAACCTTAATATCTTAGAGCCTCAATTTCGCTATCAACTACTGTATTTTTTAATAGGTGGTGGTCGTGTTACTATTTTGTAGTGCTCGTTACTCGCTACATGGGTGGAGTATTTTTCAAATCTTCTTTTATAGTAATTTAAATATTCTTCTTAATTTTTGGGAGAAACAAAATAAAACGCCCGATTTTTCATTCGCAGTGGAATCTCTATAGCCAATAGCAAAAACTTTGGGGAAGAAGGATTGGAATTTTAGTGTGGATCCATGCAGTGGGCAATCTGGTTGGGTCGACTTCAAATCGAAAGCAGATAACGCGGTCACCTGTAACTGTACCTATGAAAATAACACAGTTTGCCATGTCGTCAGCATGTAAGTAACTGGAAAATTTTAGTCGACCTGGTTCACTAGTACTAATTATGTGGTTAGTGTATTATTAATCACATAAAAAGTGTAATACACTTATTACATGATTTGTTGATTTAACTAGCTAAACTTATAGTTTAGGGCCTTAGACAACAATTTCTCTATGACCAGCTACTAATTCAGCTATACTTGTTTTCTTTTCCTTTTTACTAACGGGGATATTTATTTACCGAGGTCACTATCTATTATGTATTTTATTATGTGGATACATGATATATGTAAAGGGTATTGGTATTGATAATTCGAGGTAGTTTACAATGCTATGAATATGTCCTATTTAAACAAGATTACAAAGCTATACTCTAGGAGTCAAAAAGGAAAATATATACATATAAAAACAAAATAAAGATGATGTGCTAAATTATGTACATGATTGATGCATTGAGTTGTAGTTCCTTTATAATTGCTCATCCTTGGATTACTGTCCCTGATATTGCTCTATTACGTCCCCTCAAGTTAGGAACGGCGTCAGCAACTCCTAACTTGATTAGATGATGTTGAAATTGTTGTTTTAATTGGCTGTTGTGAGATTGTCAATCAACTGATCTGCAAAGTGAACATGAACAGTGTTTTTTGCTGGATTTGGTCTCGAACAAAATGGAGGTCTATATCAATATGCTTCATACGGCTATGAAAAATTGGATTTTAACATAAATAAGTAGTGCTAATATTGTCATAATAAGCAGTTGCAACACCTTGTATATGAGCACAAAGTTCAGTTAGGAGATTAGTGATCGATTTTACTTCCACAACAGCTCGATATTCGGCCTTTGTAGATGATTTAGCAACAATTCATTGCTTCTTTGAGAACTAACTTATCGAACTATTGCCAATATACACAACATAAGCTGATGTAGAAATTCTATCATTGTGATCACTTGTCCAATGGCCTTAGAGTAGTGAAGTTTTAGAGATGAAGTCCGATGGAGAGGAAGACCATAAATCATTGTTTGCTTGAGATACCGAAGAAGTCATTTGACAGCTTGTCAATGTATAGTAGAAGGGCATAACATTAATTGTGACAATTTGTTACCAGCAAAAGAAATACAGGTCTAGTAAAAGAGAGATATTGATGAAGTTTCCTAATTGATGCTCTATATTATTTTGTGTTTGTTGGAGATGATCCATCGTGAAGGTGTAAGGGAGTAGAAACGCTAAATTGGACTTTGTACCCCTTTGCTTTCATGCATGTGATAGTTTTTAAGAATAATATGAGATACACTTAGATTGAGAAAGAATGATACAACGTGAACTTTATAGAACTTCTACTCCAAGAAAGTAGTGTAGATGTCCAAAATCCTTAAGTAAAAACCGTTGAGATAGAGTTGCAATTGCAAGTGAGAACTATATCATCAACGTGGACCCAAAGATAAAGCACAATGTTAGATTAATGGAATGTAAAGAATGAACAATCCAAATGAGACCGTTGAAGTCCATAAGCAAGAAGAAAAAAAATCCTCATTTCATTGTACCAAACACAGAGCACCTGCTTAAGCCTATATATTGCTTTTCGCAGATGACACACATGGGACAATCCGAGAGTTCAAATCCTTTTGGTTGGCTCATGAACACTTCGCATCAAGATTGCCCCGGAGAATGGCATTATTGATGTCCAATTGATGTAGAGGCCACCTTCTCTAGATTGCTATAGACAACATAATACAAGCAGTTGTAGGTTTGATAAAATGACTGAATGTAGGCCATTGTGTGAACCCTTTCGCGATAAGGCGCGCTTTGTACCAGTTTATTGTGCCATGAACATTACGCTTAACTCAAAAAAGCCATTTACAACTAACAATATTTTGACTTGGGTGATTTTGAACAAGATCCCATGTATAATTTTTTGTAAGGACATCAAACTCATCTTTCATATCTGCTCTCCACCGTAGGTTTTTTTGTGCTAGTTTTACAGTGGAAGGAAGTGTAATTTCAATAACACGGCCATTTAGTTAAAGTTCTTTTTGGGTTTGAAAATATTTTTTTGTGATCGTGTGGTTATGTAGTTAGCCAAGGTACGCATAGAAATAGATGATAATGTATAGGAGCTCTTTTGTGAAGTGGGCGTAAAGTGGCCGGGTTGTTTATAAGTTCAGGTTTTTGTGGATTGGAATAGGAGAGAGGCAATTGGGAGTTGATCGTGTGAGAGGTATTTGAATCCTATTAAGGATGCGGTTGAGAAAATTGAGCAATGTTGGCATTCTTTTTTGACAACTAGAATTGATCTATAAGAGATGATCATGCGCGAGACTCGTCTTGGAAAATAGGACCTGTATTTAAAAGAATAGTAATAGGTGGTAAAAGTGATAACTTGGACGGGTCACTTGTTTGAGTTTTTGTTGGCCATATTGAAGTGAGAGGCAATGGGGTCATGCCATTAGAGATTGGTGGGCTTTGGATTGATATGGGAAAAAATTGATGTAAAGGGAAATTGATTTTTCAGAAATTTGATGTTTCGTGACATATAGATTTTTGAGGAAATAGGATTGTACCATTGGTGCTTGTGATAAGTTAGAGAAACACCAAGATATGAACATGGTTTTGAATGTGCATCAAGTTTATTCTTATTGTGTGGTTTTAGCCAAGGGTAACAAGGGCATCCAAACGTTCAAATTGAATCGTAGATTGGAGAATTTTCAAAAACGACTTGATATGGAGATTTTGGTAAAGATTTGATATAGGAAGCCGATTTATGAGATATATGATTGTGTGACGGGCAATGTTTAAAGAAGGGGTGGAAATAAGGGTTGACAAAGTAGATAGAGTTCAAGCTATTTCTACAATATGGCGATGCATCCTTTCAGCAAAAGCCACACTTTGGGGTGTATATGGTGAGGAACAGAGGTGTTGGATACCATTTGTGATCAGAAAATGTTTGAAGCCTTGAAACTCACGACCACCATTGGAGTAGACAAGTAAGGATTTTGGTCTTGAAAAAAAATCTCAACTAGAGTTTTGAAGTTGGAGAAAAATTTGGTGACCTCACTTTTATTTCACATAGTATAGAGCCAAGGGTATTTTGTAAAATGATCAACAAAGATGACATAGTAGTGCTTTTTGTTTAAAAAATGAATAGGGGAAGGACCCTAAACATCCGTGTGTAAAAGTTCTAGAGGTTTAGAGCTAGTTAACGTGTTCCTAGAAAAAAGAAAGCTTGTAGGTTTCATGACAACAACAAGAATTACAGAATTGGAGATTATTAGACTTGGAATACGGTAAAGAAAAAGTACTTATAATTTTTTTTAAGATGCGGATATTAGGATGACCTAATATAAAATGCCACAAAGATAGAGTAGGTGTTGTGGTGGCCATATTTGCGGAGTGCTGGGTTTGTTGGGAAGGGTGCCCACCAATTAATCACTTATACAAATCATGTCCATTCCGACCGTATAGTGGTCAATGCCTTCACAATAAAAAAAGATGGAAAAAGCTTAATAGATGTTTGATTTTGTTCACAAAACTTGGAAACTAAAATAAAATTCTTTTTACTAATAGGAGCATATAAAATATTATGTAAATTAAAGGAATGAGAGGGAGTTTTACAAGTATATGAGCCAGTAAGAGTTATTGAAATCATATTACCATCACCCATGGAGATCTCATCAGAGTCAATAAACTCATGTGGCGATATGATGTTTTGAGAATGTGCCGTGATATGATAGGAGGAGTCTATATCAAGTACCCATGGATTAGCAGCGGTATTGGACATCTGTGTAGCTAGCAATGCCCTAGCTTTACGGTGGTTATGTAGTTTAGAGTGGAAAACCTGAGCCACATGGCCGAACTTTCACACAATTGGGACTGAATGTGTGCTTGCTGAGTAATAGGAGATGGTGAATGTCAAAGTTGCTAGTGAACACCATTGGTGTATTGCTGAGGACGATTGGTGTTGTGGCATTGAGATTGTTTAGTGTTCTAATGGTGATTATTTCTGTTGTTTGTGTTGGCAATGTCTGTCTCCTATGCAGCTTGAGCAGTTATCGGGTTGGGTGCTCTCTTAAGATCTTCATGTTTGAGGAAGAGTTTGTGATCGATAAGTTTGTCAAACAATTCTTTATATGACATTGGTGTATCTTGTGCACAAGTGGCTGCATTTATTTCACGATGCTCAGATCCTTAGCCACTTAGAATTTTGACTATCAATTCTTCATTACTAATAGGGGACCCCGCTGTTGCTAATTCACGAGCAAGTGATTGAATCTTTATAATATAAGCAAAAATGGATTTGGACTCTCCTGAAACTTTGGCAAGAGAATCACGAAAACTATAGATCCAAGTTTATAACTTGTGTGCGTATGTGGTGTGAAGATGATCCTAGGCCTGTTTGGAAGTGTTGCAGCAGCAATGGGTAGTGCGATAAGAGAGTCACCATATGTCATCAAAGCATTTATAATGATATTATCTTGGCGATACCACATTTTGTAAGTAGGGTTCTCAGCTTCCGTAACTGTTTGGGTGATTTTTTTTTGTGGGTATTCATGGGATCCATCAAGATATAACAAAAAGATCATTCTCAGCTTCCGTATCTGTCTGGGTGAGGCTTTCAAGTTGTGAAATTACACTTAATTACTTGCCCCCCCCCCCCCCCCCCCCCCCCCAAATTTTGATCAAGCTCCACCATTGACCATAAAGGTGCATTGATATTGATCATTTGAGGTATTTTACAATACTAAGAATATGTCATATTTATACGAGATTACAAAGCTATAGTGCTATACTCTATGAGTTAAAAAGGAAAATATATACATTTAAAATAAAATAAAGATTATGTGCAACATCTATGTACTTGATAATTGCTCATACGTTAATTATTGTCTCTGATATTGCTCCATTAATATATACAAAATGGAATTCATGATGTATGTTTGTTGTGTATCCAACTTAGTGAAATATGTAGGTGAGAATAAAAAAAATAGAATAGATGATTTGTTTTTAATTTTTCTTTTTTTTTAGGATAAGTTAATAGGTGATTTGTAGAAGTGACTTCCTGTTTTACTTTTTTAACACCTTTCAATGTGGTCGTATTTTATTTTTATCTTTTTCTCTAATTCAGAATTTTTTTAATAATTTTTTAGGAAAAAATGTATTTATGCAAAATATTTGATTTTATCATGTTAGTTGAAAAAGAAAGCCAAAAATTTCCCTATGTTATACAGAATTCTCAAAACCCAGAGTCTGTCAGGAATAGTCCCGCCAGAGCTTGCGAGGCTCCCTTTCCTTCAAGAAATGTAAGTATGCCCACAGTTTCGCTCACAGAATTATCTGAATGAACTGCTAAATTTTTACCACCATTTTCGTAGTGACCTTACTCGCAACTATCTTAACGGGACCATCCCTCGAGAATGGGGTTCCATGAAACTCGTCAGGATGTATGTCACTCTCTCTCTCTACCTGAATTTGTATGTACATGTTTTTGCTTGTATCTAATATATGAAATTCATCGAAGCGATGGTGGTGGGCTAGCGTGCTTTTTAACTCAGAATACAAGAAGTATTCTCTTTTCAATTACCCTGCTAATCCGATGAAATCGAAAGTTATGGGCCTTACTAGTCTCCTTAGCAAATCCACCCCTATCACCAAACATGCTCCTCGCTTTAAAATTCTCACACTGACCGTGAGTGTGTGTGTGTGCCTTGCCCCCATAGCAGCTCCCCCCTCCCCATTTGAACCTCGAGCACGTAGCACTCAATCAATTAGTCCACCATCTGCTGCACTCAGTAGCAGGGGGTTGAGTACGTCCGACGGTCATTCAGAGTCAAGAAAAAATGTGTGTACTTCCTGTGGCAATCCAGATGGTGATGGTTTTTTCCTCAGCTTGCCAAGCAACTCATCAACTGAATAATATCTAGTTTGGACTACCCAGCAAGGGCAGTTACTGATGATATGAAAATCACTTTCCATCTCAATCTCCAATTCTTTCTTAAAGCTGATTTCCTCTTCTTGCCCCATAATCAAATATCTTTTTGTACATATGCCCAATGTGATAGACCTCAATACAATTAAAACAGGGTCTCTTTTTCCTCCTAGCGTCCATCTCTTCACTAGATAGTCTTATACGCGGTGGATATTTGTCATTGCCCCTGTGGATATTCAGTTTTTCTCGTTGTACTTGATTACTTTTACTAAGCGTTCTAAGAGGCCCTTTGGTTTTTTGGCTAGGTATATTGCTTGGCTAGGTAAGTAGTGTTAAACATCTCTATCAAAAGCATCTTTAACAATCCCTTTCAGCTATAACTAACTTTTGGAATCTAATTCATGTAGTAAAATGCCGCCCTGACTAATTGTTACAACGTTGTAAGAACAAAGTGTGTTGTGTGAAAGAGCTGCCCAATTCTTCTTTTTCCACTTTCTTGTTATTTTCTTCCTCCATGTTTTTGGATATAACGAACTTTACATATTAGAGTCGATAATTTGGTGGAATGTTGACTTTTTGCAGTTCCCTCCAAGCAAACCGTGTAACGGGCCGAATACCCAAAGAACTTGCCAACATCAGCACACTTAAAACTCTGTAAATTTCATTGGTTACCCATTTGAATTTTACTAAATTTTTTCGAGTTTATATATGTTGTTGATTTGATGAGTATATGTTTTAAACACATTCTTGTTTATATGAAAATTTTGCAGGCTTTTGGAGTTCAATCAATTGTCTGGACCTATACCTCCAGAGTTGGGGAATCTTCCTTACCTCGAGCGATTGTAATGCCTTTATTTCAACCCAACTATGATTTCAACATTTTGTTCCATATTTAGAGCAATGCATATCATGTTTCTTTTATGTCTATATTCTTAGTGTTTTAATGTTCGCGTCCCTGTTTCTGATTAAGTTTGATTTATATAATTGTTTTCTTGTGCTAATTTGTGAAGACTACTTACTTCAAACAATTTGACTGGAGAATTACCAGAAAATCTTGCCAATTTAACCAGATTGAAGGATGTGTACGTTTCTCATTTTCATTCAGTTTAGTTTAACTGTCCTATCATCAATTGATTACTATTTCAACCCCGATCTATTCACTCGACATTTCTTCCTCTTGTGGCAGCCGTATTGGTGATAACAACTTTGTAGGACGTATACCTACTTTCATCCAGAAGTGGATAAATATGGACCAACTGTAAGACTTGATTGACAAACTCATAATGCCATTGTCCTATGATCTTTCATTGCTTGTTTATCCTTAATTTTCCGTTTTCTCTCTTTTTTTCCAATGCTAAGCTTGAACTTTCGTAATGAAATCTCAGAGTGATTCAAGGTAGTGGCCTGACTGGGCCAATTCCTTCTGGTGTGGCTTTCTTAAACAAAATAACCGACTTGTGAGTATGGGTTATGCTTCTGTTGCTATTGTTTATAATCTAGCTTTATATTTGGGGATAATTAAGTACCACCCCTCAGGTTAGGCCTATGTATAACGACCTCCCAAATATGCTATATGTAATTACATTTACGTCACTCAAGGTTCCACTCAACATGACAATAGCCCCCAAGATGATGACATCAGCTTAAGAAAGATTATGGAACCCCAAATTGACCCCCTGATATTTGGCAGCAAACTGTTACTTTTCTGGCTATTTTGCCCTTTGGGCATATTTGTAATTTTCATTGTAACTAGAGGGGAAATTTGCAAATACAATGTAACAAATTTGCAAAAAATTTTAAAAATAAATATAACGTGTAAAAATTATATATATATATATATATAATTAGTAAAATCTATATTCATAAAAAAATTAAAATAAATAAAATTCTAATTAAACTTGAGATATAAAATATACTTAAATATCATAATAAAAAATATAAAATGTAACTTGCAAAATATAACATTTCAAATATATATATATATAAAGATTATAAAAAAATATAATATATCTAAATGTATATATAAGATCATTCTATAAATATAAATTGCAAATTTAACTATTTTCTCAATCAAAACACTACATAATCTTCAATTTACCAAATCCATCATTCTTTAGATAAGAAAAAGAAAACAAACTAAAGCAAACTTTTCTCTTAAAAAAAATAAAAAGAAGAAAAGATGTCCTCTCTCTCTCTCTCTCACACACACACACACAACCTATATATATACACACTTTTAAAATAAAGTTACATGGTTTAAAGTATAAAAAATAATTTTTTTAAATAAATTAAAATATACGCTTATACACACTATATACGTATATGTAAAATAATTGAAAGGAGGAAAACATTTTTGGAATAATTACAAGAACCTCCCGTGAGGTTAGGGAGATCCATGTAATTAGGTTATTTTTCGTTTTTCTTCATTTCAACCTTTTCTTTTTTCTTTTTTATTTTTTTAAAATATGGACAAGTAAGTCCATTCACAAAAATCTTACATCATGGGGACGTAAACGTAATTACATATATCACAGGGAGGTTGTTGTATTTAGGCCTAACTTCAATGGAGGTTTCTGTAATTATTCCTTACATTTATTCATGTGATTCTAAATATGCAGGAGAATCAGTGATTTGAATGGAAGTGAATCAACTTTTCCACCTCTTAACGACTCTATGAACCTCAAGAAACTGTGAGCGTGATGCTTGTGCTTCTTATACATTTGACTGCTGACAGAAAAAAATGTTGCTCACGTACTAATTTGTGAATGTATTTTATGCAGGATTTTGAGAAGTTGCAATATTGTTGGGCAGCTGCCTTCCTATATTGGGTCCATGAGAAACCTGAGAGTCTTGTGAGTGGAACCGTTTCTCTTCTGGATAATGCTATACAACAGAAATTTAGCTTAATTCATGACTCTTTAGCTTAATTCTTCCTCGGAATTTGTATATTGCTAATCTGTTTGCTTGGTGAAAGTTATCTTGTTTCTATATGTATAGGATTATGTACTTGTTTTGTTTTGTTTATTTGTTTTTTTTTTTTGCTGTTGTGTTCAATCTAACTTTGAGTGCAAATGTACCATGCAAAATTTTTATCTGTTGGGAACTGCTAGGGAGTAGTTGAAGTCTCTTCTACAGATATAGATTATTCTGCCACTTATCAGCATTAATGCATCAGACGGAATGATTATGTACTTGAAAGATTTGATTATATTCGATCTTCGAATTTATTTTGTACATTTCCTTTGCAGAGATCTGAGTTTCAACAAATTAAATGGACGTATTCCTGACAGCTTTGTTAATCTAACAAATGCAAGAAATATGTAAGAGTTCTAATTAGCAAGCTTTCTACCTCTCTCTCTTGTTCTCTCTATGTCGGTCTGTCTGTCTCTCTCTGTCCCTTTTTTTTTTCCTGGATTAGTCATATTATTTTTAATTGCAAGATTCCAACTTTTTACATACCGACACAAAATCTTCTTTATCTTGCTCGCTTCTCTTATTGTTGAGCTTCTGATGTCTTTTAATGAGTAGTCCTCAAACCAATCAACAAAGCCAACGTAGTGATCCTGGTCATCTTTGTCTTAGTGCAAACATTCTGAAGAGAAAGAAACTTCACCTAGGGAAGAAAGATGCAGGCAGCCAATTCAGCGGAAGAAAACTAGAGAGTGACTCAATAGCATAAAATGGCAATAACAGAGAATGACTCAATAGCATAAACTGGCAATAATTAAAGAAGTTCAAACGAAGGCTAATGAAGTGTATGGAAGGATGTTTTGAGTTCAAATGCAACTTAACAGCCAAATAATTTTTCATCCGCTACTAGTTTATGGTCAATTTTATATGTTTGGTAAGCATGGGGAAACTTGCAGCTTCCTTTGGAAATATAACCTTTTCTTTTCTGCTATAGAGGATGAAGAACACTCCATGGTCCCCTACTTGCCTTCTTTTTGCTTGTCTTTGAAGTGGGTTTGGGGTAGCGGATGGGGGGTTTGGGAACTCATGGTGCTTTTAGTATTCCTTTTGTTTTCTCTGGCCTTGAAGGCACATTACATCCTTTCTCTCTCTCTGTCTCTCTTCTTTTTTTCTTTTTGATAAGTGACGTTACATTTATATTATTTCCTCAAGTTGGTTATAAAGATTACCTGTTACACACAATGTATGGTGTTTTAAGAAATTTTGCAAATAGACTGCCTCTTTGTTGAATCGTTCTTCGTGTAAGATACACATAAAATAGGTTCTGTACCAAATGTAGTTGCCATTTCCAGCAAAGATAACTAAAAGTCTGTTGACATCTTATATGTGTTTTGAGGCAAAAGGATCTATTTGACTCCCAATTATACTGTGGAAAGTTTCATTGAGGATTGTTGATAATTCATGATGCTCACTTTACCAGCTATCTGACTGGGAACTCCCTAACTGGGCCCTTGCCTGCTTGGACGCTGAAAGATAAGGGAAGAATGTAAGTTATTTCTCTTACCATGAAGACTAAGACTGTTTTAAGTCTACTATGATTAACTTGCTTTTCTTATTATAGCCAGTCCCGTGTTGTATTATGTCCTAATTACTGCTGTTTTCATTTGTTAACAGATAATACTATAGTAAAATTTATCTTGTTATTTTTAAGTTTATATACCTGACATTTCACACTATTATCTGAGTCCCAATCCTGGTCAAGCTATGAGTTTCTATATTTCGAAGTTGTTTCTTAACTCCAAAACCTTTTTTAGAGGGTGAACGCTATTGATTATGTTCAAATAACAAAGGGAGAGCTGAGATATTTTGATTTACCATGAAAGGCTGAGATTTCTGTCAGATCATGGCGTAAGGCAGAGATGATACTTAGGAAGAAACTAAGAATCAACAATGGTCACAGGCTCTCAGTCTTCTCTATCATATGACCTCTAAATAACTATAAGTCAACTGCATGCTCATATCAGAACATTATATGTATCTACTGAACATGTATGCAGTGATCTGTCTTACAACAACCTCACATTTGGCGATTCAGCACGGAACTGTCAGCGGCTGAACCTGTGAGATTCCTTAGCTTCTTGTAGCACATCTTATTTATTTATTATTTTTGAATATACGCATTGAGTTATATCCATCAAATTTTAATCAGGAATTTGTTCGCTAGCTCAAGAGGAAATACATCGTGGGTTTCAAATGTTTCTTTGATGTAGTTTACATTTTTCAAGTATTATTTTTCCATTACAACAGAGGCTGACTAGTTCTGAAAATCACATTGTCCTGCCAGTGGGATTGCTCCGTGCTTCAAAAGTTCTAATTGCAAAAAAAGTAAGTTAGTTGTCAATTGTGAATTTATAAATTGATTTTTACACTTAGCTTAGAAATTTGTCAGTTTAGTGCAATTATAATAGCCCCATACTATAAAAACATGAAATTTGGATACACTACATAGTACATACTGATCTTCCCTACTTTTTCCCCTACTCTAGTTGGTATCATCTGGTTTCTAGCATTGATCGTAATGGTTCTTAAACGTTCCAGAGGTAGTTCTTGACCCTCGTTCCTCGTCTCTTGCCTATTATTGACACTAGATAGTCTCCTCATGTTTCCCCTCTGTTGTTTTTGCATGACATCAACCATTGATTTTTGCTAGGCCTATTCCCTTCCATCCTTGGGATAAAAACAGTCTCTGTCAATTTGATTAATGCAAATGAATCTTCATCCTCCAGGGCTTCTAGCTGTTTGTTTTTTCCTTCTACTTCTTTAATTGTAGTCTTATTTTTCTTTTAAGTAGCATTATTCCTTTGTTAATCAAAAGTAATTTAATAAATTGGTTGAATTATTTTAAATATATATTTTTATTTTAGTTTTTATGATATGAAGTTAAAATTATTAAAGCTATAATATGTTGTCCTATTATTTACCTGATTTTTTAATTAATCTTGAATGAAATTACTCAAATTCAATAAATTCTATTACTAGTTGAACACTTTTTTTAAAATTTATGATAATTCATTAGAATAATGAGCATTATTATTATTGGTGGTGGTGGTGGTTAAATAGTTTAAATAATTATATGTATTTCTAAATTAATTTTTTTAAATAGATTTACATTCAACTCCTTACAACCTTACAACCTTACAACCTTATATATACAATCCTTCCGAATGACAATATATCAAGAGGGGTATTTTAGTTAGAAAAAATTACAATAGTTGGACAAGGGCAAAATAGGAAGTTTGTGCAAATATTTCTAATGGCATCATCTTTTGCTTGTAAAAGCCCTAACCCTCTCTTTGGCTCTAGGATTTTGGTAAGAAAAATATGATGAAAATTTTTTCCTTTGCTTCAAACGATAATATTCTATGCTTTCACTTTTCATTTTCCTCCCACTTTTCCTCACCGCAATCCTTGTTCCAAATATAGCTTAACAAAAAATGATTATTGATAAACAGTGAACTTTAGAATGGAGGTAAGTGTAATTTCCAAAGGTAGAGGGGAGAGTTGGTAAATGGGATATCTCCGATGGGGTGTCAGTGTAATTAACCTACATATATGAAAAAAATATAGAATTAATTTGCATTGGTATAAAAAGACACTTTTGACATGATTGATACTGGAGTAGAAATGAAATGGGCATTATCACTTTTATTCCTAACAAAACAATTGGTATAATTTAAAATTGGAAATATTCATTCCCAAAGGAATTGCCATTCCTATATGCATGGGTTCAGCGATTTCTTCCACCACGCATAAATTTGGCTATTCCTAATGGTAGACATTATACTACATTCTATATTATTGGTATAATACTTACTAAATTTATATTATATTTAGAGGGAGCAAAGCAAACGAGCGGTAGGTCCTGCCTATCTGTACCTCTTATCTATGTATGTTGTCTATTGTAGCTCCTCTTGCTGCTTGTTTCTTGCAGCTATTGAGCTAACCTCCCCTACTATTCTTGAGGGCACTGAAGGAATAGAATATGGGGAGACCTTTCTGTATGAGCTAAGCGGCTGAAGGCCCTGCTGTAAGCCTGCCAAAATTTATATTCACAATAAATAAATATGAATAAATATATTTAATTTATATCAAATATTTTATTTTCTTTAAAAACGTGTATAATATATTTACATGCTAACGTATATTCATATGTATGCATATAGGATAAGATATAATATGTACTATTATGACATATTTGATATTCATAATAAGATTATATAATAGTATTGTTTTAGGTTATATATACACTATATCACATGTAGAAAACGTTCATAAAATACCATATAAATATAAAATAATTGATATGCATACATACTTTATACCGAATATATATAAAAAAAACATAGAGAAAATTTTATTTTTTGTCCTTCACGTTTACATCGATTCCAATTTTGGTTCCTCACGAATTCACATTATCACATTACATCTCTCGTGTTAGTTTTTTTTCATCTAATCCGCTTCTTCTGTTAACTCTTCAATTGAAAACTAACAGATTGGTCACATGCTTTGCACATATTTTAACAAATTATATGCATTTTGCCCCCCTATGATTAGGTAAATGATTGAAAGCCCCCCTCAATAAATAAAAAACTATCTAGAGAGCCTTGTCAACTTTTATAAAACACGGACACATAATATATATATATATAATAGATAAAATAGTTATTACCAATAAAAATTTTAATTTAAAAATATCATATAAGAAAAATAATACAAAAAATTAAATAACGTAAATATATATGTAAAATAACAACAATAAAAATATCTATACATATACCTTAATTATATATATATATACTTTTTTTTTCCAAACTCCACCCCACCCCCCACCTCCTTTGCCCCCCGCTCCACCTGCTAACAGAACACACAAATACACACACACATGAACACACACTATTAAATTGATCATCTAAACTTTATTAAATCTTAAAATTGAATACATATTTGCTATGCCCATGGTATGAGGGTTTATTTATGTAAAAAAAAACTTAAAGCAAGATGGTTGGAGGAGGCAGAACTGCCACCGTCGTGGCGGTTCCGCCGGGTCCGGCCATCTATCCTCCCAATTTTCTCCATAAATGAAGTCCTTAACTTATAACATCTTTGTTTGTTTACTTGGGGGCGTGTGTAGCGGGGTGGGGGGGGGGGATTGGCTGGGTTTTTTTTTAAATGTATATGTGTATTATATTTTTATTTATATATACTATTATATATCTATATATATAGACATGCACATGTGTTTTATTTGTTATCTGGTATATATGTATATATATGTATACTATTGAATATACTATTTGACATGTATGTATGTATGTATGTATGTATACTATTTTGTATTTCAAGGGGCTTTTTGGCTGTTTTTCTTTTTTGGTGGGGGGGTTTTGCCACTTATTTATTTTATGGGGAGCCAAATGTATTTAACCTAAGTGTTTTAACAGAAAAATTGACAGCAGGATGAGATTTGATCTTATTATGTAACGTGAGGGAGTACATGTGATAGTATGAATTCGTGAGGGACCAAAATCGGATCAATGTAAACGTGAGGGACGAAAAATAAATTTTCTCATAATGTATATACGTTTGTATAGAAAAATGATATGTCGGCATATATAAAAATTATTCAACTATATATTGAACATCTATATATAATGGCATGATTGGTAGGCAGGACTTAAAACATTAAGATAATATTTAACAAATCAGGTGGTCAAATCTCTTTCATTCGTGAACTTTAAATTTCCAATTAGCTAACTTGGTCTAGGTTTTATATTTTACTCCATGAGAGGGTCCAAAATTATCATTATTGTCGGCAGAAGGGCATCAACTTTAAGGTCATTAAGCGGGTCTAGAATAATAAGATTACCTGTAGGCGAATTCAGTCTGTTAAGTATGTCTAGAAATTTGCTATTGTACCCCATAGCATGGTCGAAATTCCAGAGCATAATCAAAGAATCATCTCTACTCAATAGCAAAATCATCTACATTGATTAAGATGGAAATAATCATTGCAAAAGTATGCAAAATTCATGGCGGCCAAAATTGGTAGCAGCAGGGTGCCAGAATTCGGACAGGTGCTAAAACAAAAGAGAAAAATAAATTGCTACAAAAGACAAGAGAGAAATATATTTGGAGGAACAAAGAACTTTTATTGGAATTATGAATGTGTATTGAATGAATTGAAAGTGATACAACTCCCCCTATTTATAGAGTTCTACTAACATCTATTCCCCTAAAACATGAACCCATGTTCCCACTAATTCCACCATGTTCCCACTAATTCCATATACTAACCCATGTTCCCACTAATCCACATATTAGCACATGTTAATTCCCACTAATTCCACTATCAAATATTATTATAATAAAAACTAACCAAGTCAATTAATTGTGAACATGCCTCACATTATAGCAATAGAATTGGTAATACTAAAGTGGAATAAACAATTAATAATTAAATAAGTTGCACTAATTTTCAACACTCCCCCTTAGTGCAAGCTTACTATCAATAACTCCAAGAGCATCTCGAAAGCCTTGAAACTTGGGCTTCACCAAAGGCTTAGTAAATATATCAGCCACTTGAGCATTAGTACGAACACTTGTTAATTCAATTTCTTCACTCAAGACCTTCTCACGAACAAAGTAATGACGAACCTCTATGTGCTTCGTTCTTGCATGGAAAACGGGATTAGAAGCAAGCTTGATGGCACTCTCATTATCACACTTGATTTGCACAGCATAGTCAACTTTACATAGTATGTCCCCGATCAGCCTTTTTAACCAAATGCACTCTTGTGCTGCCATGGTAGCTGCGACATATTCTGCTTCAGTGCTGGACAAGGCAACAACATCTTGCTTCTTGCTGCACCAAGAAATTATCGCTGATCCAGTGTTGAAACAGTAACCTGAAGTTGAGTGACGATCATTTGTATCTCCGGCCCAATCCGCGTCAGTAAATCCACTTAACACAAAGCTATCACATCTCTTGTATAGAAGACCATAGTCAAGAGTTCCTTTTACATAACGCAAAATTCTTCTTGCTGCTTCCAAATGAGGATTTCTTGGATTCTGCATAAACTGTGAAACAATACCAACAGAGTATGAAATTTCTGGTCTTGTGATGGTCAGATAAATCAAGCTTCCAACAAGTTGTCTGAACTTTCGTGCATCTTTCAATGGCTTGCCTTCATCTTTCTTTAACTTGAGATTTGCCTCCATTGGAGTAGCCTTTTCTTTTGACTCCTCTATGCTAAAACGCTTCAAAAGGCTTTTTGCATAGCCTCTTTGGGAAACAAAATATCCTTGACATGATTTTTCCACTTCAAGACCAAGAAAACATCCAATCTCCCCCAAATTTTTCATATCAAAGCAAACAGACAAGTCATCCCTTAAATTAGAAATTTCTGATTCATTATCTCCAGTTATTATCATATCATCAACATATAATAATACTAGGAGATGGACATTTGTTTCTAATTTTATAAACAAACTAGAATCTGAATCAGAAATTTTAAATCTACAGAAGATGAGGTATTGAGCAATTTTACCATACCAAGCTCTTGGAGCTTGCTTTAGGCCATAGAGAGCTTTCTTCAACCGGCAAACATGATTTGGAAATTGCTCAGAAACAAAGCCAAGGGGTTGCTCCATGAATACTTCTCGATCCAACTCCCCGTAAAGAAATGCATTCTTTACGTCAAGCTGCCACAATTTTCAACTTTTAAAAGCAGCAAGTGAGATAATAGTTCTTACCGTCACCATTTTTGCCACTGGACTAAACGTCTCTTCATAGTCCAATCCATAGCTTTGAGAGAAACCATGAGCAACCAAACGAGCTTTAAACCTGTCAATAGTGCCATCAGATTTTTTCTTCAACCGAAAAAACCCATTTGCATGTGACTGGCTCACAATTTTCTGGCCTGGGTACCAACTCCCATGTCTCATTTTTGTCTAGAGCATTAATCTCTTCTTGCATTGCTTTCTCCCAATCCGGACAACCTTTTGCTTCCTCATAACTTGTTGGTTCTTCTAAAGTTAATGCTCCTGTAAAGAAGCATGAAGTCACCGAACAATTATTAAGTTCTACCTCATAATCTTTGAGGTAGTCTGGCTGCCTTTTATCCCTTGTTGACCGTCTCACAGCTTGTTGCTCACCATCTTCTATACTCCCAAGTGGTAACTCATTTTCTGCCTCTCCACTAGGTGCTTGCACATTTGCTTCAGGAATCAAGAGCTCTAAATTATCTTGGTCATCACCAAGAGCAGCAAACTTTGGAGCAGAAAATGGTGATGACACTTCATCGAACACCACATCTCTAGAAGTAGTAAACTTCTTTGTCTCCGGATCCATGCACCTCCAACCCTTCCTAAAAGAGTCATAGCCAACAAATACGCACTTTCTTGCTTTTGGATCAAGTTTGGTCCTATGACTTTTAGGAACATGAACATAGCATATAGAACCAAATACCCGAAAATAATTCACATTTGGCTTTTCACCATATAAAGTCTCAAACGGAGATTTTTGTGTACCTGGCCAAGGCGGCAGCCTATTAGTTACATGGCATGCGCATTGAATTGCTTCTGCCCAAAGCTTCCGAGAAAGATTCTTGTCATGCAACCATGAAAGACAAACTGAAGCAAGATGCCCAAGCTTTCTTTCTACAAGCCCGTTCTGCTGCGGAGTATTCGGACAAGTCATTTGACGAAGAATGCTGTTATCGTCACAATACTGGAAGAAATCATTTGACATGTATACCCCACCATTATCGCTGCGGAGACATTTTATTTTCTTCCCAAACTCCTTTTCAATCGCATCTTTGAACGCTGCAAACTTGGATAGAGCTTCACTTCTCTCTTTCAAGAATTTCACCCAAGTGAACCTCGAGTGATCATCCACCAACACCATGACATATCTATGCCCACCATAGCTTGGTGTTGTTGTTTGTCCCATCAAGTCTGTATGAACCAACTCGAATAATGTAGATCGTCGATTTGATGACTTTTTGAAAGGAAGGCGATGAGATTTGCCATATTGGCAACCTTGACAAATCACATCTTCACGAACATTCTTCAAAGTTGGCAGTCCATCCACCAACTTTTGAGAAGAAATCTGCTGCAACAATTGATAGTCTACATGACCCAACCGAGCATGCCAAATTGCGACATTATCGGTTTGGCTTGTCTTCTTCACATAGGCTTCTCCTGCTGACATAACAAACAAAGAACCTTTCTTTTCGCCAGTAAAAATAATATCAGTAGATATTTCTTTCACATTGTCAAGCACCTTCACATCCTTTGGGCCAAATAAGACATATTTTCCATAGTCAGTAATTTGAGGAACTGAGACTAGATTTTTCGTCAAACCTGGGGCATGATAAACATCATGCAACTTGATACTTCTTGTGCTCGTATTACCACTAGCGCCAATGTCAATAGTCACCACACCTTCTTTTGCTACCGGATGCGTAGAGTTATCAGCAGTGACAATAACTCGATCTCCATGGTGCTCATGCGCCTCTGAGAACAATGCATCATTACCGGTTACATGGTGAGAACAACCGGAATCAATGATCCACTCTTCTTTCTTGTTGCCGGCATAATTGACAAAAGCTTGAGATGTCTTTTGTTCAACAGCCTCTACCGTAAAACAATGCTCCCATTTGAGTTGATCATCTCCTTCATTTGTGCAAGCAACATTTGCATTCGCAAGCCTCACCCGACAATTTTTCTTGATATGCCCGGGCTTTTTGCATCTGAAACATGTGATGATCTTCTTGCTTTGTGAGTTGCCACTTTTGTCTGCATTTGTATCTTCTTCTTTATTCTTGTTTCCTAATGAGTTCTTTTTGTTTGGCTTTCCCTTTGAAAAGAGAACGGCATCGGATTCGAAACTTTTTGCCATTTGTTTTGCCAAAGCTTCTTGATTAGAGAGCAAATTCTCTAACTCTTCAACGGAAGGTTGCGTCGACCACCCTTGAATGGAAGTGACAAAAGGCCCATACTCCTTCTTTAACCCACGAACAAGATAGCGACGTAACCGGCCTTCGCTAATCTTCTCGTCCGGATCAATCTCTGAAATTTCAGCACAAATACTTTTAACTCGTAAAAAGTATTCCGAAATTGACATACCTCCTTGCTTTAACATTGCCAACTCGTTCTCCAACAACTGCAATCTTGCAGCATTCTTCTTGGTAAACAGCCTTTCGAGCGTTTCCCAAACTTCCTTCGGAGAAATGACATCACGAACATGATCAATGAACTCTTTGCTAATAGATGTTCTCAAAGCAAAAAGAGCCTTCCCACACTTGATCTTCCACCTTCGTCGTGACTCGGCATTATTAGGAGTATCAGGAGGAATTGTTTCGTTACCGACAACTAATTCTCATAAATCCTGACCTTGAAGGTATGCCTCCATACACATCCTCCAGTACTTGTAGTTGTTGCCTACAAGCTTCTCCATCCCATTCTGAACGTTTCCTCCATTTGAGACCTCCATTTGTAGCAAATAACAGGATTCCCTTTCTATCTCGTATTATTATTCTATTTTATGGCTCTGATACCATAAAACTAAGGAGAAAAACAAATTGCTACAAAAGACAAGAGAGAAATATATTTGGAGGAACAAAGAACTTTTATTGGAATTATGAATGTATATTGAATGAATTGAAAGTGATACAACTCCCCCTATTTATAGAGTTCTACTAACATCTATTCCCCTAAAACATGAACCCATGTTCCCACTAATTCCACCATGTTCCCACTAATTCCATATACTAACCTATGTTCCCACTAATCCACATATTAGCACATGTTAATTCCCACTAATTCCACTATCAAATATTATTATAATAAAAACTAACCAAGTCAATTAATTGTGAACATGCCTCACATTATAGTAATAGAATTGGTAATACTAAAATGGAATAAACAATTAATAATTAAATAAGTTGCACTAATTTTCAACAGGTGCCACATGGTCAGATGGTGAAACCAGATTTCTACTCGATTTTCTGTTTTTGTGTTCCATTTTAGTTTCCTATACTTTGAATTTGTTTGTATGTTTGTGTATTTATAGGCATCCCTAAAAGTAGGGTACTGCCACGGATTCGGGCCTCACACTGCCTAACTTTCCTGCCACTTTATCTTTGATTTTGTGGGATAAACATGTGACTAGTCAGTTCATAACTCTGTCTCAGAATATTACTCTTTTCACATAAACTGTGGTGGAGGAGTATTAGATTATGGAGGTATCACCTACGAACAGGATACAAATCCTGGTGGGCCTGCAGATTTCTTCCAAAGTAGTACAAACTGGGCATTTAGCAGCACGGGCCACTTCTTGTTCTTCGATGATGGTTACAACGCAGAGGAATACATCTCAAGAAATGATGGGATGAATTCCCAGCTGTACATGGATGCACGAATTTCCCCACTCTCATTGACCTATTATGGATTTTGTCTGATAAGTGGAAGCTACACAGTAACGCTACACTTCGCAGAGATCATTTTTACTAATGACAGAACATACGCGAGCCTTGGAAGGCGTATATTTAATGTTTACATACAGGTACTTTTGCATTCCAATATTGACAGCTCTGGAGCTCTTGGTTGTGGTTTTTCTTGTTTGATAGCATCAAGTAGGTTTATAGCAACTGATATAAATTGTTTCAGGGAAAACTGGTGTTGAAGGATTTCAACATTGAAGATCAAGCAGGTGGTGTTAATAAAGGAATCAATAGAACTTTCACTGCAGTTGTTCCTGATAGTACTTTGGATATTCGTTTCTATTGGGCTGGAAAAGGAACAAGCATAAGAGGAGTATATGGTCCTCTTGTTTCGGCCATATCTGTGAATCCTGGTAAGTAGTGAAACCTTCAAGTGATTCTTGTATCTTAAGCAGAAAAAGAGAAACTAGTATTGTTCATTGGTAGAACAAATGTTTCCATGTATTACGGTTCTTATAAAACTTGGTAACACCTGTTAAAACATCTTACAATTGATTAATAACCAAGAGAAAAGTTACGTTTTACGCTGACCGTAGTTCATCTAATCTCCCTCATTCTTTCCCTCTCAATCCACTTGAATTGTTCAGATTTTAAACCACCACAGAATGGAAATGGCGTCTCTACCAGAGCTATAGTCGGGATAGTGGTTGCAGTTCTTTTAACTGTCTTGCTGGTTCTGGGTGTTCTTTGGTGGAAGGGCTGTGTGAGGTGCAAAGGCTCTACAGAATATGGTACACAAACTGCCTATAGTCATACTTGTCTTTACACATTCTTACTATTTAATGATTGTCTCATCTAAAAGTTAAAACCGTTGGAGAGAAGAGACTTTTAATATTGACTATCTCTAACATGGCCCCTGCTGTATTCATTCTCTTTTCAAGCCTTTCACATGGAACTCTTTCTTGTAAATGGGTGGCGATGAGATTTGGACCCATGACTCTTGTTTCACTTGGCTTTGATGCCATATTGAGACCGTCGCATCTAAATTTTAACCTCTTAAAGAGACAGAGATTAAATATTTAATATCTCTAGCACTTACTTTTAATGTGTAAATATATTATCTCCGCTATGTTTCATGCATTTAGTATACAATAGTTATATCCATTTGAGTATATGGATCTTACCTGAACTTGAATCTTTAAAAAGTTGAAATTTGAGTTCTAAAAGTTGCTCTTTTAACCAAATGATCCATTTGCAGATCTAAAGGGTCTAGACCTCCAAACTAGCTTGTTTACCCTACGGCAAATTAAAGCTGCCACAAATAATTTCAATCCTGCTAATAAGATTGGTGAAGGTGGTTTTGGTCCTGTATACAAGGTAGCAAAAGGACTACCATTTTTCAAGCTACATATTTATGCATCCATTACAAACCTTCTTATTCTCACTATGTGTTATTTGTAGGGTGTTCTGTCAGATGGTACCATGATTGCAGTGAAGCAGCTTTCCTCCGAATCAAAGCAGGGGAACCGTGAGTTTGTCAATGAAATAGGCATGATTTCTGCTCTCCAACATCCACATCTTGTTAAGCTGTATGGTTGCTGTGCTGAAGGCAATCAGCTAATGCTGGTATATGAATATATGGAAAATAACAGCCTTGCTCGTGCATTATTCGGTAACTTCCATTATGAGCTGCTTCTTCTTCTTCTTCCTCTTCCTCTTCCTCTTCATTTTCTTGTTTAATATATATATATATATATATATATATATATATATATATTTATTAAATGACTCTCATCTAAAAGTTTAAACTGTTAGATATGCGAGACATTAAGTATTTAATATCTCAACACACCTGGTCACGTAGAGGTGGTATTCTTTTTTGTTAAGCCTTGCATGCCATAAATTGGTTGCTGTGAAATTTGAATGTATGATCTCTTGTTTGGCTTGTGCCCGATATCATATCAAATGACTGCCTCATTTAGAAGTTTAATCTATTAGAGTGGAGAAACATTTTATATATATATATATATATATTGTTAAAAGCCACCTGTGCTTGGGTGGGAGGTGGGACGGGGGGTTTTGGGTTTGTAAATTGGTCTTCAATACTCTGGTGTACGATCATGTACCAAGCTTAAACTTGTCAGGTGAAGAAGAGAACTTGTTAAACTTGAATTGGCCAACAAGGCACAAGATCTGCATTGGCATAGCAAGAGGTTTGGCTTATCTCCATGAAGAATCAAGATTGAAAATTGTCCATCGTGACATCAAGGCCACAAATGTGCTTCTTGATAAGAATCTTAAACCAAAAATTTCGGATTTTGGCATTGCTAAGCTTGATGAAAAGGATAAGACGCATATAAGCACCCATGTCGCTGGAACTTTGTAAGTACGCATACTTTTCTGTGCTCCTTTTATTTGTTTTCTTTTGAAAAATTTCACAGGCTGCTTTCTCATTGATAAGTTAAAATTTTGAATTTACATAATCTGTGTATGCACTTGCGCCTAAAATTGGATTGCTTTCCAAAAAATATATGTATCTTTTTGCAAGAATTTAATGCAAAGATCAAATAAATTGAGGGTTGAATTTGGAATAAAGATTTGGAAAAATGAGCACAAATTAAAGCTTTAAGATGGACATTGTGCTAAATAAAATAATGAAACATGCTTGTGGACAAAGCATAAAAAAACGACAGCGCATGACATTCAAAAATCACACTAGCCACCGAAGACAATAGCACCCAAGTGATAAGTGTATGTGGCCATCGCATGGCCAACTTTCTTCAAGGACATTTAAGTCCATATGTAAGAAAAAAAGAAAAGGAAAATGGTTGATATGCCATCACAGCAAATGAAATGGTGAGACTTCATTAAATGACATTTATTGTCATAATTAAATGCTAGTCTTGTAATTAAAAAAAAAAAGAAAAGAAAATTTGAACAACTTGCAAGCCTAACATATTCGGCGATAAATTTGCACTCAATGTCCTTGACGAAAGTTGGGCATGTGTTGACCATATACAATGGTCACTTGCACGCCATTGTCGCTGATTGATTTTTGCAGCAGTAGACGTGATTTCGGAATGTCATGCGCCTTAGTTTTTTCATGCTTTTTCTACAATCGCGTTTAGTTTTTTCTATTTAGTAAGATGTCCATCTCAAAGCTTTTGTGCTCATTTCTTCAATTTGTTGTTCAAAATTCAACCGTCAATTTATTTGTTCTTTGTATTAAAATTCCTTAAAAAATACAAATATTTTTTACAGTTAAGTCCAATTTTAGATGCAGGTTCAGACAAAGTTACATGAAAATTTATGCAAGATTTTAACTGTCGCTCGTTCACACTTGTTTGACCGTGTTCTCTTTGGTTTTTGATATTAATGGGCAGACAATGTTTAATCATATATTAATCTTTTTTGTTGTTCATTTTATATTTAATTTGGGCCACTGTTTAATTGATTTACCTGCTGCGCCCCTCTAATTTGTCTACTGAAGTTAAATTCAAGACGATTAATTGTCTTAGATATACAAACTAAAAACCTTGAACTTAATTATAATCCTTCATAATGACTGTATATCATGTGGAACTTATTGACGCTCAAATTTAACATTTCCTTGTTGTTACTCACCTTTTGGTAATATACAAGAATAACCAAAATCTAGACTAGTAAGGTATCTGTCGACTTTGCCAAGGTCATCCCTGACCAGTTCTTGAAGTACTAATTAATAAGAGAACCGGTTCTGAAAAAAAAAATGATTTGCTGTAAACATGAAACTTCATCTGTTACAAAAATAGTATATGTATGCACAAATTATATTATAGAAAATGACATAATTTTCGATTTTTCAGTGGATATATGGCACCTGAATATGCTCTACGAGGCTATTTGACAGATAAAGCTGATGTATACAGCTTTGGAGTCGTTCTTTTGGAAATTGTCAGTGGTAGGAGCAACACTTGCGTCATGCCAGAGGAGGATGGCCTTTATCTTCTTGACTGGGTAACTTATTCAACTCTTACGCATCTATAGTTGTGAAACCTCAGACGGACTATTAGGTCAAAAAGATCAGTTATTATTTGACTAGCATAGAACGAGAAAGGTGCATAATTTCCTTCAAGATTGATTATTTTTCACACTCCATGTCATATGTATACAGCCCCCCTAGGGTGTGTAAGTTCTATGCACTGCTTAATAATGTGGTAGGCACGCTGGTGACTTACATGCAATAATCTTCTAAACACAAATGGTGCATTTCAACTAGTTTTTTCTTAAAGTCACTTTTCCAATGTTTTTTTGGAGATGTGGCATAAAAAAGATGAAGTCACAAGTTTCATGTTCCTTCCAATTGTCAAGATTAATGTATCAAATCCCTCGCTCACGCTGTAAAGAATTGGTTTCAAAATTATAATTAACCCCTTCTAACCAATGAAATTTGATTATAACTGATAATTTATCAAGAAACTTGGATGACAACATTCACTTAAGCAGGAACAAGTTTGGAAGTTTACTAAAACTTGAATAATGACAATATAACTATCATGTAATACCCAACAAAAATGAGTAATTATAATGTGGAGATGAGTTACGAAGAAGGTGTATATAATTTTATCAATATAGGGGATTTGTGTATCTGGACATAATTATCGGGAGGCCATTGTATTTAGTTTTATGATATTCATTGAAAGTAGTATCATTGTTGTACTTTTTCGTGATTTGTTGAATACAAGAACCAATAGATAGATTGAATTTCTGCATTTGGGAATGCTGGCCAATATTTGTCGCTAGTAATTAGCAAACTAAATTGCTCAATGAAAGGAGAAGAGGGTCACAATTTTGAAGCAACTCTGTGTTTTCCTTTTGCTAGGCTCATTTCTTGAAAGAGAAGGGGGATTTGATCGAACTAGTAGATCCAAGATTGGAATCCAAGTTTGACAAAGAGGAGGTCATCAGGGCTATCAATGTTGCCCTGTTATGCACGAATGTTGTAGCTGCAGGGAGGCCAAGTATGTCATCAGTGGTAAGCATGCTTGAGGGACGATCTGATCCTGCTGGTGATCGCGAGTTTGTTTCAGATGGCTCGAGTTTCATGGTTAGCAAGGTCATGAATCCAAAGGCAACGAGTGTATCGGGGGATGCACATAATTGGACTGCTTCTTCCTCTTCGATATCTTATGTTGATCTATATCCAATCACTTTGGATACGAACTGATTATTGAGAGCGAAGAGATCAGTACCGATGGTATGTTTATGGGAACGCTACAAAGGAAGAGTAAGGAAATTGCGTTGATGAATACTTAGTAAAATAGATGCATCCAAGTTTTAAAGAAGGCTTTTTTCATAACCAAAACATTCTGGGTAAGAACATATTTTCTTGCTAACTTTTATTTATGGTCGATTTGGGTAGTTGATTTTCGATACAACACCATTACTACAATATTTTGGTACTGAATTTTGATGAATAACCATTAATGTGACAGTCGGGTGATGGATTTTTGAGAATCGGACACCATTAATGCATTCTATGTTATTTACTGATTTGTTGTTGTGTTTATTAATTCTGTCGTGGCATCGATCTGCTTGATTGGTGAGCTGATCCTTTGCAGACTATCAATGTAGCGATCCTACTGCAAGTTACGAATCAATCAACCGATAACCTATCTCGATTTAGTGATCTTTCTATAATCATGGTTGATTGATTGGTCGATAATAATATATTAATTAGTCAATCATATAGTAATATTTATGTTTTCCTTTCGGTCAATGTCGCCAGAAAATGTCACATGTCGCACACATGGCCTCCAAATCAACATTTTTTTTAGTCTAGTTAGCAAGATACTATACCACATAAGAATATATTTCAACCTTGAGTTGGACTAAAATTGGGAAGTTTAATGGAATTCCCCTCCAAAATCGTTTCCTCTTATTTGTATTTATAACATATACAAATTTATACTTAATAAATAAAATAAAATTATTTTCATGAGTTGCGCACACACACGCGCACTTATATACTGTATATATGTGCATATGTGTGTGTGTGTGTGTGTGTGTGGATATATTAGTGCAAAATATATGTAAGACAATTTTAATGTGGGAAACATCCAGAATTTATAATTATTACTCTTTTTTAATCTAACGGAACTTTAAAAATAATTTTTGAACTAATTTACTGACATCTTTTACTATATATTTTTTTTTATTGTAGACATGCTTTAAAATTTTAAGCTAATTTAACTTTTTTAATAAGTTTTCGTTGGAATTGATTTAATTTGTCAATTATACTAAATTAAAATAAATAATTTGATGATTTAACCTTAATAAAATTAAGGATAAGTAACAAATTAATAAAATTTAAATTATTAAATTGATAATTTCATAAATATATAATAAGTTTAAAAAAACATATGAACAAAGTAGTAGAATGCTTCAACAGCAAGACTTCTTGCCTTTGTTTGAGGTGCAGGTTTGAACCCGTGCTTTCACAAAAATGTGCTCCATTCACATATGTGTGGCGTGCCTCCTTGCAGGCGTGTGTGGCGCGCCATAGAGCAGACTCGAGTTTGATTCCCAATGGAGTAGTCGAGTTATATATTTAAAAAATAAAAAAGACCATTTTTTTTTAAGAGAGAGAGAGAGAGAGAGAGAGAGAGCATCAATTGAAATTTTCGCATAATCTATACCCTTAGGCCCAAGGGTCCCTTGGCCTTGTAACACTGGTTTGGAACAAGAGGACCCCGAGCCAATCACTAAATGAGAACTGACCTATAGAGCTCAATACTTCACAATAAAACCTTAACATTGTGTTTGGTTCTAGGATTTTAGGGGGGAAAGAAAAAAAAAATAGGAAGAAAAAGTATTTTCCAATGTTTAATTACTAGAGAAAAAGAAGGGAAATGGTAAGGAAAGGAAAATAGAAAGAAAATATAGTATAAATTGAGAAAAAGCATTTTCCTTCCAATTAGGTGAGGAAAATGAAGGAAAAGTTATGTTACTCTTTGTAGCACTCTTTCATTTTTCAAGCTCTCATCTCATTTGTTGCTCAAACTAATTTATTATTTAAATATATTTCATGCAAATCTTTTTTTTTTTGTGCAATTAATTGATTATTTGGATTTTTTTGGGATGTGTTTTTACATTTTCCTTTAATTTACAATAATAACCAAACAAAATGGAAGACAATTCTCTAAAAAAATCATTTTCCTTATTATTTTCTTTAACAACCAAACAAAATAGAGAATTTTAAAATTCTTGTAGTTTCTTTTCCTTTCCTTAACATTTTCCTTTCCTCCTAAAATCTTAGAACCAAACAAAGCCTAAGAGTCCAAGAATTCAAACTCAAATCAAATATCGTAATTCCAAACCATTAGAGTATACATAGATCTTATAAGTACCATAAGTTCCAAAGGATAATCATTACTTAATACATGGGTCACAGGCCTTTATACACTTTGAGTCACTATAATTACAAATACATTTAGAGTCCCAAATCAACTACACGCATATTTAAATGAAATATTGCAGATAGATGCTTGTTGAGAGATTGTGACTTGATTATTAGTAGTAATTTTATTGAAAGTGTTACCAAGTGAAAATAATTGCACCTTATTTCATTAAGCAGATAATTTTGACATAAGAATGTTTTTTTGTTGGAGAGGGGCTTGAAATGGGTCGAGGGAGCCGAATGGCTTGAGAGAAATCGTCACTTTTACGTCCTTGATTAGGAAAACACTAAATCACTATCTCTTGATTGATCAGCTTTTTTCTACCCTAACAGCTCGCTCTGTAAGTTCATTAGCAATACATCAATACAACTATAGCTTTAGTAGTAACTAGTACAATGACTTAGAGGCCGATGAATTCAATAATAGACTTTTGTAGGTATTCCAACCTTCCTTCTCTTTTCAGAGTCTATTTGAAAGAGAATCTAATCTATCTTGATTGTGATTAATATCTAAATAGGATGAACCACTCTATGGATACATGGGTGGGGTCACTAACAATTTAGTGGGGTCTAATGACCCCATTAGAACTTCAATAATCCTATTGTGCCATGTATTAGACACGAAAAAAGAAATTATAAATTTTGAATTTTTTTTGTTATTGGATCCCAATTAAGGAAAATAAAAATCTTGTATAGGGGGTCCAAACACCAATTCCATTCAGATATATTATAAATTTTGAATTTGTTGTTTTTAGTGTATTCCATCTCTTATTCATCCTCTCTCTGCTTTCCTTTCCCTACTAATTAATGTATATTTTACTTTCTTTTGGAATTTCTCCTCTCTTATTCTCTCTCCTCAATCAATATTATTTTTTTTAGTTTCTTCCATCTTTCCTTTATAAATTTTTTAACTCTGTTTTTCTTAATTGTTTTTATCAAACAATTTTATTTTGACTTAAAGCATTTTTCTATTATAAATTTAATAAAATACATTACAAATAAATAAAAATATATTTATGTATAAAATTTAATAAATATTTCTAATTTTACATTATCAAAATTCATATATATGTATGTGTCTGACTTCTAGTATGTATAAATGTATATGTATGTATATGTGTGTAACTAAGCCAACATATAAAACTTAAAGTATATCACTTATTTTTTAATTTTCTCCACCATTTTATACCATACAAATTACACATTACGAACTAGAAGAAAGATTTAATTGAATTTATTTTTCAAGAATTTTGTTACATGTTTTTTATTATCTAGTTACTATGAATGCAAATGAATCGAATTTACTCGTGAGCTTAACTAGTTGGTTTCAGCTCATGTTTGACAAATTCGGGCCAAATAATTCTTGTTCACACTAACTTGTGAATCTTTCATTTTTTTTTAAATTATGTCTATATTTACAGAATTATCTATAAAATTATAAAATAATACATTAACTTTCAAACTTAAGCAAAATAATTGAGAATTCTTGGATTCCGGCACAACTTTAAATCCAGACCTATAGTTCATTCACAAATTCAAGTCAAACAAGTCGAGTTGAATTTTAAACTTGAGCTCAAACCAAAACTCGGCTAAATTTCAACTTAACTTAGTCGTTTGCATTTAAGGTGACCCCACTAAAAAAAAAAAAATCTGCCCCCGCAACTACGTGGATATCTTTGCTCCGAACATCATGCTTATAGGAATTTTAGAAGCTCAATCTTTACCACTAGACCAAGATCTCATAAATAAATTAAGTGAATTTCATTCCTCTTTTTTCGATAAATATTTTCCTATTTATCGTTGTTGATTGGATTTCAAACATGTTAACAAGGCCAAGCCCAAACTAAAGGATCGTAGAGTGAAAAAAAAAATATTAAATTTTCTCAGAGAAAAGTATTAGATTCATCCAAAAATTTGTCCAACAAAATCGAATTTCTTTTTAAAATTAGGAGAACATTGAATGCAACATCCCATATAACCTTAGAAAGCAAAAAGCACCCATAACCCTACACAAAACTTTCAAAATGAGATAATCCAAAAAAGGGATTACCCATTATACGCCTCCAAATTTGATTTATTAATTTCCCCATATATACACACATACATATATATATATACACACACACATACATATATATATATATATACACACACACACACACACACACATACATATACACTACACACACACACTCACACACACACATACACCTTCACTCCACTATATCTCAAAAATGGGTTTCATGTTTTTTCTTCCTCTTGGCCAACTCTTTGCCATTCTTGTCTTGCTTTTATCAGCAGCAGCAATATATGGAGTGAAATTGCAAGAAATTAATCCAATATCAAGTTGTGATTTATTTGAAGGGAGCTGGATTTTTGACCCTTATTATCCACTCTATGATGCATCCCAATGCCCATTCATAGACTCTGGCCTCAACTGTCAGAAGAATGGCAGGCCTGATAATGCTTATCTTCACTATAGATGGAAGCCAACTGACACCTCATGTGACATTTCTAGGTAATTCATTCCTGTTTTTTTTGACAATTAGTTTAGCATATATATATATATATATATATATATATATACATGTTTTAAAATTTTTAAATCATGTTAGTGTGAAAAGGGTGAATGAGGTCAGAAATTTTTGTTTAGGGATATAAAACTCTTTCATGGACCGGAGTTTAGCTTTCAGATATGCATCCAAAGATTGTGATTTAGGTACATCATTTTTTTAAATATGTTTTATTAAACAAAATAAGTATGTAATGAATTACAAACACTCGGTGCATGTATATATAGGACCCAACACCCGGTTTATTGAAAATTCTGTTTAGGGATACGACACTGAATATTTTTAAGTGCATGAAATGTATTTTGTGTTATTTTAGGGGTACAATTTTAAAATAAAAAAAATGTAGATAAATATGACTTTATGTAAATTTGAGGACAATTTCATCGCTAATAGAATCTAGACGCTCTAATCATTTGATGTTTTCACACTCGATGTATATAGATTTGTTCTAAAATCATGCCTATTTTACCATGTATTAGATCTGCTATTGATGCTTGGGAAATGATATATGTTTTCATTTAATAAGACAATGTCTAGTCCATGATACTTTACTGTGTTTCACTTTTCTACTTCGTGGAAGGGAAATATGATTTATTGAATTTTTTCCTTATATATACATATATGATTTATATGTTTGTCAACAAATTGAGTTTGGTTTTGTAGGTAACCTACTGTAATTCTATAATTGATAATCTTAAAAGAACAAGTAATGGGACGAGACAGGTTTAGTAGATGCTGGGTGCGAACCAACTAGAAAAGCGCCCTGATCTGTTTTCTTTAATTTATTTTTCTTTTTCTTTTTCTTTTTTTTTTTATTTGCCTAATTACACATGTGTGGTCTCAATTTCTAAATCTTACTCTTTTCAATTTTATATTCCTTCCTATGAAATAAATTACTTTTATGCTTTGCACTTTTTTTTTAATCTTAATTTTAGCAACTTCTTGCAATGAATATAAAATTGAAAACAACAAAATTCAGAAATTGAGACCCCACATGTATTATCAGGCAAACGAAAGGAAAAAGAAAAAAAAATAAATTAAAGAGAACACAAAGTCAAAAATATAAGGATGTTTCTCTAATGAGTGCGCACCCGACATCTACTAAATCGAGACATGGCAAGCAAATTGACTAATTGTGATTTAAATAGTTCATAAATGAGAATTTATGACACGTACACCTATATATACAAACAAAAGTAATAAATAGTTGTAACCCAACCAAAAAAACAAAAGGAGTAAATACTAAATGATGCTTTATGCTTTCGTTAGTGACCAAAAAACGTGTCTTGGTATCCATTAAAGATAAAAGTCTTGCCTATCTGTTAAATGAGAAAAGCGTGACGCTTTGTATTTCATTTTGAATAATATTATACATCACTCACTAATTTTCATTATTTTTTTTAAACTAATCTAACTTTATTTGAAAATCATTGCTATTCAGATACTGGATTAGTTTCAATGATTTATATAGTACCCTTTTCCAATCAATAGAAACTAATTAAATAACAAAAACTAAAATTAAAGAATTGAGAGATGATATGCAATACTTTTCTGGATTAATTATATTTTGCATTATTGAAAGGCATAATTACTAAAAAGATCCTACAATTTGTCTCGATTAGAAAAAAGTTCCTCTATCTACTGAAATTACAATTATCCCTCGACACTAACATATGAAGGGTCATTTTGTAACTGGGCAACTAATTGTTGGTTTTATTTGTAAGACGGAGGCTAATATAAAGGATAGTGATTGTAATTTCAATTGATAGATAGGCGTTTCAGTAATCGAAGCAAACATGAGTGGAGGTTTGGGTAATCAGCCCTTCTTGAAGTATATTCTATCTTGAGTTTACCTTGCTGACCTATAAAATGCAGTAGATCAACTTCTTAAAACGGTAAAAAGAACAAAAAATGTAACAAAATAGCTTTTAATATTTATAATTTATGGGTTAATTTATCGAAATTTTAGTTCAGAAAGATAAATACGACTGGTTAACTTCGGGGAGTGAAGTGTAATTAGCCCTATTATATTATTTTATGTTGTTTATTATTTCCAATAAGAACTTTTTTTTGTGTTTATTATTTATTTAGTTATTCATTTATTTAATCGGTAATTCAGTAAGGAATTATTTAAGTAAAATAATATATATTGCGAGACAGGTGGGATGGGAAGGACTTTTTGGAAAGATACAGGGGCAAAAAAGTAATGTTTGTGGGGGACTCATTGAGCAAAAATCAGTGGGAATCACTTGGGTGCATGCTTCACGCCGCTGTCCCAAACGCCAATTATACCCTAACTTCACGAGGGCCGCTCACCACTATTTCCTTTCTGGTAAATACACACACTGACACACACACACACACACACACACACACACATATATATATATATCATCATTTTTTCGCTTTTAAATTTTAGACATGAAATTAATTTCATTTTTAAATACAAATTAGTACATTATTTATCCTGGTGTAGAGGCTAGACCAATATAATTTCTCGTGCATAAATCAAGATGCTAAAAAATTGACAATTTCTCTTGCATAAATCAAGATGCTAAAAAATTGACATATTGCACCCTCTAAACACACTTAATTGACACTATGGACCCTAAAATTGAAATTTTGGCATTTTGCACCCTCGAAAATACATTAGTTAAGCACTCCTGCTCATTCCTTTAATTTAGAGTCAAATCAAATAAGAGATGCAAGTCAATCTTCATGAACGCTTAATTTAGAGAGAATGAAAAATTATTAGCTTCAAGAATAAGGAATCAATTAACATAAAAAGGAATGAGAAATGCAAAATTCGTCCTTTAATTTAGGCCTATGATAATTTTGTTTCTTTATTTTGTCATGTAGACAATTTTCTTAGAATTTAATAGTTAGTATAAACTGTTAAATTGTTGGTCGGACAAAAATAAAAGGACCGAAATTTTTATTCAGATTTTTTGGTGAAAATAATATGATTGAAATAATTAGTGGGCATAAAGATATTAAATTGTTAGATTGAAAATAATATGTAAAATGTAATTCATAATAAAAGTTTGTGAGCCTCACCTCTACATTGGAATTTGAAAGTAATATATATTTAAAGGCGATGGTTGGAACTTATGGATCCTGGCTATTAATTTGATCATATCAAATCAATTAAGTTTTATGTAAAAATGAAAATAGATTGCCAATTATTTCAATGCAAGATATAATAAAAAATGAAAACATATGCAATACTCAATATGACGAACCGAGGGCCCAGGACTCTAATGTTGAGGATTCGGTTCCTCATTAATGCATTATGAGCCTTTATTGCTACTTTACTAATAGTTTTGTCTACAGATCTTTGGATTAATGATATATATCCTATTTTTAGTGGATTCGAATTCTAAAGTGTGTGTGAGTATTATAAAAATAAAATAAAAAAAAAGAAACTTACGGGCATTAATGTTTTTGATTGAAGGAGTATGGAACGTCCGTTATATTCTTGAAAAATGGGTTCTTGGTGAGCCTAGCACACCGCACCCTGAAGCTGGACACCCTCGGAGGGACAGAGCTGTGGAAGGGAGCCGACGTGTTAATCTTCAACAGCTACCATTGGTGGTTGCACGCTGGACATTTCGAACGTAGGTTTGATTTATTTCAAAATATTTTTAAATTATTGTATTCAAATACAAAATTACTTAACTCTAAAAAAAATGAAGCACCCTCAAGAAACACTTCCTTTAGGCGCAGCCGGACCCAAAAACTTTTCTAATTATACAAATTAAATCCCCAATAGGTAATTATAAAAACAAAAATTACATCCTTTAAAGTTTGGTGTATATACAGTTAAATCCCTTAAATTTTGAATAATTACATGAACAACCCCTATCGACAATTTGTCTTAAAGTCAGACCTCTTAGAGTTTATGTAAATACAGAAACCATTTTTACTGTCAACTTCCATGTTATAGTTCGACTGCTTAAAAAAGTGACAAGAGGAATGGTTTTCTATTAGCAAGTTTCAAGGGGGTTAAATGAAATTACGCCAAACCTTAAAGGGTGTAAGTGTAACTACATAAGAATATGTTTTCATTTGCTTGTGTTTCTCATGGGCAGATGGGACAGCTACCAGATTGGGAACCAGACATTAAAAGACATGGATGTAATGGAAGCATACAAGACAGCTCTAACAACATGGGCTAATTGGGTTGATGCCAACATAGATCCCACCAAAACCCGTGTGTTTTACCAAGGAATTTCTACAGTACATTACCGGTAAGCTCCTTTTTTTTTCCTTTTGATAATACGCGCACACATCACCCACACACACGCGCACTTGCCAGGACTCAAACCTAGCTCTATACCACCCTTGCTTTTAAAGGCGGGGTAAATGTCTATTAGGTCAAACACCTCAGGCACTAAAGCGTTTTTGAGGCTTTCTAATACTGCCTAAGTTGCATAAATCTTCTTTCTTGCAGTGGGGCAGAGTGGAACGAGCCCAGTGTGCAGGATTGCAGAGGACAAACAAAACCGGTGGAGGGGTCGACCTACCCAGGCGACAAACCTTGGGGAGATGCAGTTGTGAGAAGTGTAATTAGCAAGATGAAAAAACCAGCAGTTCTGCTCGATATACTTCTGCTCACTCAATTGAGAAAAGATGGGCACCCATCGTCGTATGCCGGTGGAGGAGTGGATTGCAGTCATTGGTGTCTTGCAGGTGTACCAGATACCTGGAATCAACTCTCGTACACAATTCTTCTACAGAATTAAACAATTTTTTTCCTCTTAATTTGGAGGACCTTAATTCCCTGTGAAATAAGAACCAAATTGGTTCCTATAGTTTCACAACAATTCATGTGATGTGATGCTAATGATATGAGTATATGATTCAGTTGAAATGAAATGGTTCAAACAGAGAGAAACAAAAAGAAACACACGCACACACACAAAGAAAGAAAGAAAGAAAGAACATACCCTTACTATTTGCAGAGCAGAATTATATCATCAGCTTAGATGTATCTGAATGGAGCTTGCTATTAACATATTTCTGATAGTGATTAAATTACCAAAAAAGGCGTTGTAAAGTTATGAGTGTGCTTTTTAAGTTTGGAAAGAGATTAACAAGCTACAGACCGGAATAATGGAATAACAAATAAAAAGCTGATTGAAAGTAGCCTTTAGAAGGAAATGCATACATCTTTCTACGACTGTTTTTGTATCCTCTTGTCCCTTATAGGCAACTCAATAGGTTTCTGAGCCTCATGAGGATGGTTTGGCCCAGCGTACACCTTAAGATGGTTAAACAATGATCTCCCAAGCTGCAACCAACCAAATGTCACTCTTATATATCACACAAATGCAAGATTAAGATGCATTTTTTCATTCGTGTTGTATCATTTTCACATATTTACATTAATTTTTTTTGGTAAATAAATGCTCATACAAGTATGGCTGCCAGTTTCGACCAATGTCACCATTCAGAGAAAAATAGATTCCCAGATTTGCTAAAAGTGAGAAAATCATAATACAACACTGAAATCCAGAAATCAGGCCTACTAACAGAAAAATATTGTTAGGGGTGTGCATGCGTGTGTGTGATCAGGAGAGGTTGGGTTGAGGGCTGGGGGTGTTCTGCCTGACCCGCCCACCCCATATCTATAGAGTTATATTGTATATGTATTTTTCTTGAAATTCAACTAAAAATGAAAATGTCTTCAATATTTTATAAAAAATCAACCCTACCCCCCAACCCCCACCGCCACCTTGACACACGCGCCATACAAATATAACTTTTGGGGTTGTGTCCCTACCCTGGTAAACTAGGTTCAGAAGGAAAGGAGATATTCTCACATAGAGCACAATATACTTACGGGCCCTTTAGGAAGCATCCCACGAACAGCATGCTCAATTATTCTTTCTGGAATTCTCTTCTGAAGCTGATCAAAAGTTTCGACTTTCATCCCACCTGGTCTTCCCGAGTGCCTCCTGTACAGTTTTTGAGTCCTTTTCTTTCCAGAAACAGCAATCTTCTCTGCATTGACCTATTTTAATGCCACAAAAGTATCAAACACAAATCGCAATGACACAATTGAATTTGTTCGTTTCTTTTCTTTTTCTTCTTTTTCTCCTCTTGAAGGACTCAACTGAAGTTTGATTACATGTAACTAAAAAGCCTGTCTGGTTTAGATTCTTTTATCATTATTATCTGACTAACTCACTGTAAATAACCAAATAGAAAATAAAACTATTGTCGTGATATTCCTGGGATTTTGACATTTCGAGTAACCTGATACAAATTAGGGCCCAAACTTTCACAAACAACAAAATAGAAAATTTTAAAAGCCCACCACATTTTTCACATAAATACAGTTCACTCAATTTTGTTCCTTTTCCTATGAGTTGTCGTGAATCAAATAATACATTTCCAGAACAACTATATTTCTTAACAAAATTTTCCTAAATTAACCATCTGACAAGCTGGGTTAAAAGTGAACAAATCAATCAATATTTTCATTTAATTGATAAATAACTTAAACCAAATCCATACATTTGTCTTTTTCATTTAGTTTGTGCTTAATGCATTTCAAGTAACTAATAGATGATATCATAGGCATAAAAAAAAATGAATTCGCGGACATAACTACAAATATTCCATATACATAGTATTTTTCAATTTAAATAAAAGGAAACGTGAGATTAAAATGTTTAGAGAGTGAGAAAACCTTCTAAACTGTACTAACAAATTTATACTTACAAGTAAAAATATTGTGATATAAGAGAAGAAAAAGTTCCTTTCAGACAGATTATCATACCACAATAACAAATGCTCCCATGTCGACACTGGGAGTGTACGTAGCCAGATTCTTTCCTCTGATGTAAATGGCTATTGTTGAAGCTAGTCTTCCTAGAATCTTGTCAGTTGCATCCACCACATACCAAGGCTTATCTGTTTGGACATGATCCGCAGCTTTGGGATACCATGTTTTATTCAAAACATCCTGAAAGAACAAGCTACGTAAGCCACATGCATTATCTTAACTTGATGAATGCTCAACAAGCAACATATAATTGTAAATGCCGATGAAGAGAGAAAACAAAGATGCTAATGTTGAAACGATAATGTGCAATAATTACAGAACTCCCCCCTCTAACTTAAATGCAATCACACAAATATCTCCCCTTAGTTTGAAAATCACACAATAACTTGTTTTACCTTACTTTTACCCAGTTCTGTTGATTATTAAACATGATTAAATAAAGTTATAACCCAAACTTTAATGAACTTTCTAATTGTAATCACCAAGTTTATTAAAAAAATTCAGTTTCTATTAAATTTCAATGATCGAAGGAATGTTTTTTGTAACTTTGAAAGTAAGAAGGGAAGTTTGTGTAGTTATGCATAGTTATAGGGAGGTCAGTGTAATTATGCATAAATCGATTTGGACTGTAACATGAAGCATACTTTTTTCCCCGCCAACATTTCGGCAGACACAACTTTCTTGCTGAATGACCAACCTTAAATAGCATTGTGCATTGAAACACAAGTCGCTGATCCAACAAGCAGAAAAAACAAAAACTCAATCCTATGTTGAATTGGAAACAGCAAACAGAAGAAGCCAAATCATGGCAAATCGATTGTGAAACTCAACATATCATTCAAAAAGACCTTGCATTGAGTTTCTTGATAAATTTATTCAACAGATGAGTCTTTTATCTTAAATAAAGAATTTTAAATCCACCTAAACTCCAAAATATTGAAAGTTCAAATAATAACCACAAAGTTTCCAAAAAAATCTCAATCTATCTCAATTACTCAAGCCAACATATGCCTACAGGGCTACATAAGCCACACAAAGCACAATCTTTAATAATCATATGTACAGCACTGGCATATATGATCCAAGAAAACTAATCTCAAGCAAACAATTTCCAAATACACTGCATTATCTTCAGCATTGAATTCAAAGTAAATGCCCCCATTATCCAACCAAACGAACAAAAAATGGATAGACAACAGAAATACTAAAACTGAAACTGTAAGAAGCAATTAAACGAACACATTGTGGGCGAATTTTCCTACCGGGCCAGTGATACAATCAAACATCCACTGCTGTTCAGCCGGTACAAGAGCTGCTTTTTCTTGGCAGCAAATCCTGAACGCCCGGTTGGATTGAACGGACGGTGTGGATGAAGCCCCGAGCGAGAATCCGAGAAATGGGGTCTTCTTGAAGGAGGAGCAGAAGGGTTTTTGAGAGGGTTTTGTTATCATCAAAGTAGAAGAAGAAGTGGCGCAGTTTACCGCCATAGCCATTGATGGGATTTCTCTCTCTCTCTCTCTCTCTCTCTCTCTCTCTCAGCTCTTTGCTTCTCTCTACTGCAGAAATATGTCCAGCAGACAAAGGAGAAGCAAGCATGAGGAGGATAAGATAGCGTGTGTGTGTGTAATTGTGGGGCTTATAGCGTGGGATTGTTTTAACACTTTTTCGTTTGGATTAATATCGCAAAACATTCTTGAAACGCGCTTTTGGTTTATTGGAGTAAATGAACAAATTTAAAAAAAAATGTTGGGAAAAATTAAAAAAGAAAATAGGATTTTGTGGATCTGGCTCTTTTGAGTGTCATATAATTTTTGTTACTTTTTTGCCCCTAGATTTAACTATCATGAAAATTAGGGTAGAATTGATAAAAAGCTTGATTGCGTTCAAACTAATCACATGTTAATTGTCACAACACTTATTGATTATTATTCTTAAAACAAGCATTAGATCGTATGGCAAGTATAATTAAATTATCATATAATTAAGGCTAATAATAAATCCAGAGCAAAATCCACATTGTCAGAGCAAATTTTAATTAATTACCATTTTACCCTTCTTAGTTAATTATCAATGTTGCATGCTTTTTTTTTAATTCATATTATATTAATACCATTTAATATCTCAAAAAAATGAAAGAATCTTTTATTTATCTTTCTTATTTAAGTATTTATTTTCTCTCACCTAATTAGTTACCAAATTTCTTCTTCTTTTTGAAATATCCATTATCTAACATTATTTAAAGATTTGATTTCATCTATTTTTATCTTAGTCCTTTAAATATTTATATTTTATTATTTTTATTAGTAAATACTTTGACAGTTGATTAGGATAACTCATCTAATTATTTTTTATATTACAATAATTTGCTCGATTTATTAGATTTTTTTGTTATTTTCTTTAATATGTAATATTTTATATTAGAAATTAATAAAATTATAGATGAAATATTTTAATTTCATTATTTCCTATAATATATTGAAAAATGACTAAATTTCTAAAATCCAGTGATATTTTCTTAAAATTAAATGGGGAAGATGTATGCTTTCACAATTTGATGGGAAAAAATGACAGTAAATATACAATTGAAGGGGTGAAGAATCACTCTATTTTCCAATGAGATACTATCTATTTGAATAATATCCAAATAGTATTGTCAACAGTTGAATTAAATGTGATTATATTATATTTTCATTGTTTTAATATTTCTGATATAATTATATTCAAATTTAACTGTTAAAAACATCATTTGAGTAGTGTGAAACTGAGTATCATGAAATTTTCCCAACACAATTACTAAACTTCCATCCTTTATGCCCCCAATTATTTATGTATTTGCGTTCCCGCCCCCGCCCCCGCCCCCGGCCCCAGTAATTTGTTATTTGCATTTTTCCCCCAAAAGTGACTCCGATTCCTTCTCAAAGGAGCTACCTTCTTCGCCCGAGCAAACCCCAAGAAAACCCCCCAACAAAAGCTATAATAATGGCGACATTCCTCTCCACTCCCCTCACTCTCTCCTCAAAACCCTCTCTCTTTCTTCCCAATTACCCAAATCCCACATCAAAATCCCTCATTTTCCCCTCAAATTCGAACCCAAAAAACCCCATTATCATCAAGAAAAGAATGCCCACCAAAATCCAAGCAGCACACCCTGATCTTGATCCAAGTCTGTTGCAGAAGGCCATCCACCTAGTCCAATCCTCGCCGCCCACGTGGCAATCCGCCATCCTCAGCAACGTCTTGATCTTTCTTGTGGGCTCTCCGATTCTTGTCTCTGGGCTGTCCCTCTCCGGCATCGCCGCTGCTTTCTTGCTCGGGACTCTGACTTGGCGGGCATTTGGGTCACCTGGGTTCCTTCTTGTGGCCACGTACTTCGTCATTGTGAGCTCAAAATCAAATCTTTCTTGTTTTGGATACGTATGCTTATGTGGGTTCTGCTGATCATGGCTGCTTTTCCTGTTTCTATTGTTATTTAGAATGTGGAAGATCCGTAGATTGAAAAAATGTTATGAAATTGAGTGAAATGTGCGTGGATTAGTGTCATCTTATGTGTTTGAAGGGTGAGCTCGAATGGAGGAAGAGATTAAAAAAAAATTCGTTTTAATTTGTTTGGTTGGTTCTTGGCTTTTCTTTCACCATTGAAAGACCATTTAAGCAACCTTTATTGCTTTGCTTGCAATGGTTTATATATGCAGTATTTATCATTATGCATTTGCTGTACGAGTGATTTTCTTTGTTAAAAAGTAATTCGGGTCCTCGTTTCCTGTACTTAGCTCATTGTTAAGAACTTATACAAAATTTTAGAGCTTATGATGTTATTGGAATTTATGAACTCCTACATCTTGTTATGGAAAATAGGTTGTTGAAGAGTTTGGGTAAAATAAGATTCAACATTTTATAAGATATTATTCAAGTTCTGGTCATGTTTGATAAAAATGAGAGCCTATAAGTTCTTTTTAATGTAAGAATAAAGAAACATGATAAAGTTTGGTGGCACGTAGGTCGATATTTCTTGAAATGGTAGAAATATACATATTGAAAAAAAAAAATAAAGTATGATTTTTAATTCTTTAGAAGTAGATAGCTTATTAGCTGTTTTAAGAATAAGTTTGGGACCTTTCCTTCTCTCTAAGGGGCTTGTAAGATCCAATATCTTTATTTTTGGACCTTGTCAGATCCTTTGCTAAAAATATTACCGAGAAATTTCTGAGCAGGCGAGCAGCTTACGACTCGAATATCTTATTATTCAGATTTTTGTGCAGTTATTATCATCTTGGTTGAAGGTTTGAATTACAGAATTTGATGTGCTTTTATACTTTAAAGAGAGAAGTAAAATATTCATGTTGAAATTTTCAGGGCACCGCGGCAACAAAAGTGAAAATGGCGCAAAAGGAGGCACAAGGGGTTGCTGAGAAAAGGAAAGGAAGGAGGGGGCCGGGTAGCGTTATTGGATCAAGTGCTGCTGGCTGTGTGTGTGCTTTCCTTTCAATTTACGGTGTCGGGGGTGGGGCATTTGCTCGCCTTTGGGAGCTTGGTTTTGTTGCCAGTTTCTGCACTAAATTGAGCGATACAGTTTCGAGTGAGATAGGGAAGGCTTATGGAAAAACAACGTCAGTACTACTTCTCTTGTCTAAAAGTTAGTGCCCTTTGTGCTAAAAATAAATGCATAGATAAATGGAACAAATTGGAAATTTACTTCTACTGGTAGCTGGTTAGTATGGTGAATGCACATTTCTTGCTTAAAAGCAGGCCATAACTCTACAAAATTTAAAATTTATCAAATAACTATAGTGTCTTCCCACATAGCAATACGCAGTTAAAGAAATATCCCCTTTCAGTTTCAAAATTACACATATCTCTTTCTAATTTGTTTGTACCTTGTTATACACATAACCAAGTGATATAATTCGAACTTTAGCTTTAAATTGTTCTCATATTTTTGGACGATTTTATCCAAGTTTATTAAATAGATTACAGATTATTATAGTGTTTATGAAATTTTGATGATCAGTAGGAGATAGCTGTAATTTTGAAGGTAAGAGTAAATTTTGTGCAACTACATGGAGTTACGGGGAAGGTTGGTGTAACTGACCCTAAACTCTATGTTTAACCTGAATGCGGTCTTCATAATGACGAACCAAAAAGAAGTTAATATTTTGGGCAACTTTTTTCTGAGATTGCATCCTTTTGTATTTCTGTTTTTTGCCCTGTTGCTGATTGCCGTATTTATAGCTTGTGTGTGTTAGTCGTTAATAAAAAAAATAAAAAAAAAAACTCCTCTCATTGTAGTTATTTAGTCACGACATTCAAGATTGTCCCGAGGGGGACAGAAGGTGCTGTTAGCGTTGAGGGAACCATTGCCGGACTTGTGGCTTCGATTCTTCTTGCTTCTGTTGGTTGCTTGATGGGTCAGGTAAAAGTTATATTTTTCATGTTTCTTAGACGATTCTTGTGAAGTTATATAAAGTAGTTTGAATCCTATCAATAAAGTATTTATGGTCAGGACAGCTAGTTAGGAACAATTGATGGGAATAAAAAGAGCTGCATTGTTATGAAATGAGGCCAACTTTTTGCCATGTAATGTTAGCCGAGTGTCAGTAACTTGGCAACTAATGAGGAATTGTGTGTTAACAGATAAATGCACCTGAGGCAATCATATGTGTGATTGCTTCGCAGATTGCTAATCTCGGAGAGAGTATTATAGGTGCTGCACTCCAAGACAAAGAAGGATTTAGATGGGTTAGTCATCATTTATATCCAACTCTGGAACCTTGTTATATTTTAATTTGAGTGATGTAATCTCTCTCTCTCTCTCTCTCATACTGACATCCAGTTTCAACCATTTTCAGCTCAACAACGATGCTGTAAATGTGATCAACATATCTATGGGCGCCATTTTGGCAGTTACCATGCAGCAACTAATACTCCAAAAATGGACTTGATATCCGGCTTCTATAAAATTCACATTATTAGTCATCTGAATGATATCCAAAAGCATCTAACAGCATATTGTACAAAGATATGGACGCACTACTGAGATTAACCCGTTTTCTGCCTGGTCAAACGCACGTAACTTGCCTTGGATTATGGAGGCTGCTTTTTGGAGCTTATATTACATGCTCGAGAGAGTTTCTAGTGAAGCTCCATTGTTTATTTCTTAAGTTGCGGTTAACAAGGTCAGCATTGTCATTACTGTATTCAGTTTCTATCAACTAGTACTGTTGTGTAAGCTAATTACTTTGGTAGAAAACGTAGCTTGACTTAACGCTTCGATAGCCTCATTTGTGAAATGCCAGCTGAACATTGGATTCTAAACAGAAACTCTATCGTTTTCAATGTTAATTTTAGGCTGAAATAGAAAATCATGGAATCAGAAGTTTGCTGAAATGGAAATGATCAAGATTGTGATCTTTGACGAATTTGAACTATAGCTTTACTGCTCTTAAATGTTTGGATGGATTACTTATAGACTTATGGTAGAATTGTACCAACTTATGTCTGAAACTTGTTTCTTATAATCACATATATATGCAGTACAAGTTGGGGGTGTTTGCGACAATTTTTGCTTTTCGAAACATTGAAGTTGTAGAAAAAGTTGAACAGTTAAAGGTTGGAAGTTTTTGAAATAAAACTGAAAAATAGTAAAGACTAGAAGTCGGAGTGTTTGGAAGAAGAAGTTGGACCTCTTCATTTTTATGGTCAATTACACTAGGACCCCCTCTGAGATTGCTGAATTGCCAAGTTCCCGTTAACTTGCATAGTTAGTTACAATGATACTCCCTCTGAGTTAGACTGCTTAACAAATGTTACTTTTGGTTAGTTTTTCCTTTTTGTTAGTATTTTGTGAACTTTAACATTGCATGTGGTTCATGGATTTCAACAAGGAAGATTCGGAGGAAAAATTTTGTGCTTCAGATGATAGTACTTTAGGTTTTATTTTTTGATCTTTTTCATTTTCCTTTTACTTTTTCGCACCAAAATCCACATTCCAAACGTAGCATAAGAGAAGATTTTCTAAGTTATTTGTTTTAATATTCAAAATTTCAATTTGAAAGGATTTCATTTCCAATTGTGGAAGTAGAATTTTTTGAAAAATTTTTAGTTAAAGAAAAATGAGGATTTCTTTTCTTCTGCTTCCGTCTAAAGCAATCTTTTTTTTTTAATTTATTTTCTTTCAATGAATTGAGGGGCAAATACGTTTTTTTATGGAAATAGAAATTGTATTTCATAAAAATTGTGTTTTTAATCGAGGACAATTTGGACTTTTAGAATTTCTCGGTTCCTAGTTTGGGTTTTCAATAACGCAAACTAATAGTGGGTGTTAATGAAAGTTTATAGAGGAAATTGGTAATTTGACTATCATGAAGGGGTCCGAGTTCAATTAATCCTTCGTAAGCTTCATTTTATTGTCAAATGACTTCCATACCCTTAACACAATTGGCTAAAAGAAGAATTAACAAGGATAGGAAGATAGTCCAATAAATTTAAGAAATGGATAGAACCTAGCTTAAACACCCATGGAATGCTTCTAACTTTTGGGGCCTTCTAACAAATTTGGCTAATAAAACACAATACCCTTACTGTTTTTTTTAGTGAAAAGCCCAAAAAAAGTGCTTAACTTTAGCATTCGCACACACTCCTTTAAGGCCAAATAAGATTGATATAACACACAGACCCATTCCTGCAACAAAGCTCAAAGGAAGATCATACTGATCGGGAGGGTAAAAAAAAAAAAGAATAACATAACTTCATATCTCAGGATACATTACATTTTCATCCCACTTATTATTCAAGTTGCCAGCATTCTATCACCTGCCTTGGTTTGACAAGACACTTAAAAACACAGCAAAACAAATTACATGCATATGAAACTAATCATTCGACCACAGCTAACTTCACTAACAAATCAACAAACCTATCCTAAACCTATTAGAGCTAGTGTGATCCCCCACACAGCTTAAGGTGGGAGTGACAACAGAGGATACATCAAAAACGCCGCGCACGTTTGGAGGTTGTGACATGTGAATGATCATGGTAGTGGGAGGAATTGATGTCGGGCACAAAGACAGTAGAGTCGGACAGATTCCGGTCATTCTTGGGCCAGTAAAGCCCGGATTCCGTTGGTGGGGCCCAAAATGTATCCGGCACCTGGCCCGCGCACTCGTCTAACTCTCCATCAGCAGCTCCTACAATCTGGGAGCAATCAGAATCTTCAAGCTTCCCATTATCAGCCTGCTGAAATATATTATCAAGTTTAATATGAAACTGAATTAAAATCGAAGCTCATTATGAAACCGAAAAAGATCGATATGAAGGGTTAGTTATAACAAAACTCCAGATATTTGTCCTGTGTTCGCAAAACGCCCTACAATAAGAAAACTTACATATAGCCCCCTATTGTTTGGTTCTGTAACAGGAAACCAGAAATTTTCATACCGCATGAGTTTTGCAAAAACGGGACAAACCTGAGGGGTTTGAACATTATTAACCCTTCATATGAATGAAAAGGTGCTTAAAAGATATATGAAGCAATCACATCATGCAATCAATACCTTAGATGAGCCATTGTCCGCGAAATTATAATTCTGAGTGAAATCACCTAGTCCAATTAGTTCATCTAACTGCCATGGTGACATACTTGCAGGGGAGGAACCCCCAGCAAAATGGAGCTTTGATGATGACAAATCATCACCTAGGCTAGCTTCGACGGGTACACTTTTAGTGTGTTGATTAGTTAATGTTCCTGGAATGGCCTTCTTTGGAAGACAGCGAGGTTCAAGTTCTGACATTTTCTCGGTAGTTTGTGTCTTGGGTGAAGATGATGATAGAGCGGCTTCAGTAGCTTCAAGGCCCACTTGAACTCCAGTGAGTAAATACCTTTGGTGCACTGACACTAAGGAATTGGCAGTGTGTATAGCAACATCACAGTTTCTGCAAAGTAAAGCTCGGTCCTCCAGGCAAAAGAAATAACCAAAACTTTCCTGCACAATGTAACAACACACGTCTAGATTAAGACACATCAGGAATCCTACCGAGTTTGGAACCTAGTACATACCAAACTCTACACAACAATTGAATGTGGAAAGTTAGCTTTTTTCCTTTTTCTTTTTCTCTTGTTTTTTCAAGTTGGCTTATTTCCTTTTGTTTAATTCGTTACCTGAAAATCTTCAATCTTTGACTGTGAACAGAGGTTTCTTTTAATTGGACTTCCAAGATGTTACATGCTATTTGACAGCACCAAGACTATGGAACTAAATTCAAGAATACTTCCCTTTATCCTATGAAACAGGAATGCCTCAAGTTTGACTTATAACAATATTGCAGAAAGTTTAGCCCTGAACAGGTATGCCCACACCCAACCAATCATATGTCGAGTGTCATTGCACTTGTCATGTGATTGGTCACTTTCCCCAAAATACACATCAATCACACGGCAAAATTGTGATAAATATTGCTGCAGCCAAACCAGGTCTACAAACTAGAATTCCCAACATTGCAAGGCAAGAGTGACGGTGTTCTTAATCCTCTTTACAAATGCGAAACTAAATTCATCAGACACCTTTTCATAATTCAAAAAGTTTGGTGTTGACCGCATCGAGTACCCCCCCACCACACCCCAAAATCAACCACCCTCAAGACCCTGACGGTAGAGACGGGATGCATCCAGCTCCTACACACGTCTATGGAATACTTAGTGCCAGAGATTCCTTTTCCAGGCCATAAAAAGAGATACCATCTCAGAAATCTAAGAGGTAAGCCATGTAGTACCAGTTGCTGAGGTTAGAGCCTTAGACATTCTGAGGCTCAGCCATATGTTTCCTATATACTTAATATCACAGTACCAGCATGAGAGAAGTTGATATCCTTCCTTATTATGAAGTAACACATATCAATAAAGCAAAAGCCCAACTGTGTGCACAATTCAGAATGGGAAATCTATCTATTACAAATATTCTCATCTTTCCTCAGGAACTCAGGAGAAGGTGCCTTTTTCTTTCCTTTATTCTTTGTTCTTAAATTGAAGTGGAATCACAACAGAAGGAGAGATAAAAGCTCAGAACCAGCAGACCAATAAGCATCACACTAATGTCGCCCACCATCAGAGATGGAGCCAGAAGGGGTCTGGAGGGGGTAACACAACCCCCCCCCCCCCACCCCCAAAAAAGAAAAAATAGTTTGTATCTAGCTAAATTTATATGCGTTTTTTCAAAATTATAAAATTTTGCCTCCTGGAGATTTTATAAATATCTTTAATACTTTACAGAAATTTGATATTAAAAACAAGTATTTCCGGCTCCGTCCCTGCCCACGCCCAAGATATTTATCAATATGGAGACTAGTCAAACAAATACAGTGAAACATGAAATTAACAGTACTCATCACCTTATCCAATGACTCCAATCCACCACAGACCACAAAAGACTAAAGCTCTGTTAGGATTCATCGATTTGAAGGTAAGGATTTCAAAGCCATATATCATATCCATTTAGCCCGTTTCGAAACTTTCATATTACACTAGATTTTCAAATTCTTGAGCTTCCATTTCGAGCTATTTTTCCGGTGAATTTGAAATCCTTATCATACAAAGTAAATTGAAATACTTCCATCACATCCAAAAACCTTCAATCAAATAGAATTCAATCGAGAGAGAGCAAGAGAGAGGATTGAAAACATAAAAGAAAAAGCACGATCAAAACCTGGCATATATCACATTTGGGCATCTGGGAAGATGAAGTAGAGAGAGGAACCCGCTGGTGTTTACCGGCGAGCTTGTTGGCGGCGTGCACCCTCTGATCGCAACCCCAACACAGCGCCGCCTCGTCGGCGCAGCAGAGGACGTTCGCCTCCGCCGCCTCGCACACGTTGCACTGTATCCTCATCGAAAAGCACACTTGTCGATCAGCAAAACCCACCTCCCCCAACAATTCTCAAGTTACCAAAAATGACTCGAAAATTTTGGGATGTGGATATGAGAAGGTATCCCCAGCTGGGAGAGCACCAGGAATAAAGTGAGAGAGAACGAAAAAGTGGGGACGAAACAGAGAGAGAGAGAGAGAGAGAGAGAGAGAGGTATATTTTGATTTTTTGTTTTGTTTTCCATTAATGATATTAATTTGGTTTTATCAATATATTTATTTTTATTTCTAAATTAACCATAATTCATCCACTCTTCACATATAATTAATTAAAATAAAATACGGCTGCTAGGAAAAAAATCACAATTACATATTACAAGATTTACGTGATTCGACGAATTTTTTTTTTTTTTTTTTTGTTGAATATTCGACAAAGATACCTACATCCACGATCACACTGCAAGATATACGTTATTGCTTTTCATGTATTACAAAATTACAAGAGTTATTCTTATTTATATTTAGAGTTATAGGACAGTCATCGAACTCAAGGGTTTAGCAAGATCGCCGTGCTAACTAAGCGAGGCGCACAATCAAATCAAATCAGCCTACACATCTCCAACATTGACAAATTACAAATTATGTCTATGAAAAAGTATTGTAGATTTAACGTTAATATCGTAAAATTGCAATACAATATTATAACCTTTACAAAGCATCTAATATTGAGTCGGAGAATCATAAATGTGATTGTCAACTATAAGCACATCAATTAAGGACATAATATTTTGTTTAATCTTTTTTTTTTTCATGTTAAAATCTAGTAAAAAACTATATAAGTTGATGGGCCCTTTTGGGTTTATTATTTGCTTCCACGCCAAATACACACACGCACACACACATAATATTAGTAATAAAATTGAATATACTATAGTAGATGGAATAAAAAATTTATAAACTTAGAATCGATTTCAAGATAAGAATCAACAAAAGCCAATGAAGGGAATATTAGAACTAGAATAATAAAGGTGAACTAAATATAAAATGAACCACAATCTCCATTACATTTTTTTTTTTTTGGTCTTAGTCACCCGATTCCGACACATTGATCCACTAATTCGGATCGAGTACTACAAAAGTTCATTATGGGAGCGACTCTCCTAATCCAATTGCTCCATTTACAATACTAAAATTTAAACTCTAAACATTATTTAAGAAATTTAACATCTAGTTGGTACAATCTCCATTACTATCATACTTTATATACGTATAATTGGATAAGATGGTCCAATATTCCTTTTGCAAAGCGTGACGTTAAAGACAAAGCGAATAACAAAAGAAAAGCACAATATTGGTTAAATTTAATAACAAATTGAAAAAACAGAAGGAATTAACAACATATATGAGGAATTGAGCTGTGCCATTTGTCATAACCTACAAAGTTAGTAGGTGTAATTAGGGAAAATTCTAACTCCGAAGTCAGAACTAATTGGATCAAATCCAACAAATTATATTACAGGTATAATATATTTACCAAATAATTGATCACTTTTCATAAATTATCGATCAATTACTGGATAATTATAAAACATTCGCCACATAATTAATACTAATTCAATCGAGTGGGCTCCTGTAGTTAGAAAAATAATAATCCAAAACTAGTTATTACTATTCCATGATTTCCATAATATTTAAATAGATCAATAAAGATTCAACTAATATTTTTTATAAAAGTTACGTATGATTTTTTTTTTTTATTTATCTCGGAGCAGCTCGAATTAATATACTCGCGTATAAAAATATGAATATTAAATGAACAACCTTTTAAATTTATAGTCGATGCGACACATAGGAATATTAAATCCAATCAACACCTTCCATCATATAGCAATCAAATTAGATGCACTGGGAACGACAATCTAAAGATGAAAAACTAAATTACAGAAACAAATTGATTATTGAAGAATGAAATTGACCGGAAAATATAAAAATGTGTAAAGATTAATCGAAAAACAAAAACTAAATGATGCACTTCATCAATACTCAGAACAAATATGTAACTCATAACCAAAAAATAAAAAGAACAAATATGTAACTATTAAATTTGAAAATCCCTCCACTGATGCATTCTTTGTGTCAAAAGGGTCAACTCGTATTACATGCAAAATGTACACAACTTCACCTAATAAGTGCAATAGTTTGCTCAAAAGTAGGCTAGGGATATAAATGAGTATACATGAGTCTAGCCTGCCCGTGAATTTGACAAGTCAACTCAACAAAGGTTTGAGCTTGGATTCAAATAATTCGAGTCGAGTGAACTTGATCCCAATCATCCTTTTCATAGACTTGCGAGCATGGCTCGCGAACTTTCTCTTTTTAATATTTATTTTTATATAATTATATACATAATTATAAATAATATATTGATTTTTGAATTCGAATTCGAGTCTGTAATTTATTCATAAATTCAAACAAGACAAATTAAATCGAGCTTGAGACCCTTTTTTCTGATTCGTTCAGCTTGAGCTAAATTTATTTGATTCGAGCTCGAGCCTTCAGAAAAAGGGCAAAGCTCAGTTGGGCTTGACTCATTTGCATCCCTAATAAAAGCATCCTCTTTTCGAAGATCTTCAATCATTTTGTACAAAACACAAATACAAGCAAAGACAAAAGAACCATCAAATAATTTAGAAAAACCATCTATTTTCCATTCATACATCTGTTTCATACATTGTGGGATAACAAGTGGGGTGGCAAATACACTTTTAACCTTGGAGCCATAGAAGAGAGTTCTATAGTATCTCCCTGTTGAATAGGATGAACAACATGAGAACCATCAATATACAAGAGACCCTCTCTGCAAAACAATGTAGTATCCATCATCTCATCAGACTTCATGAACCCATGCACGAGGGGCGAGGTGGGACCCGAAGAAATGGGTTCCCTTACCATATATTGGAGTTCCTTGGATAAAATGGGCATTGCGTATCCACCAGCTGAGAGCATTGCAGCCGTTGATCCAGCAGCTGTCGACACTCTAAGGCCCCTCGATCTTGAGTGTACCAGAGAAGAAAGGGGCTTCCCGTTTTGTGTGATTCTATTTCATGATGGAATATAGATAGGAAAGTATGTGATGTACAAAGTCCGGATATTTGAGTGTTGTTTTCAAGATAAAGGGAAGTTTTGTACCTGAATGAGAATCGAGAAACTGTTGCTGGGCATGGATGGGCCAGTAGAACATCGTTTACGGCAGAAGTTGAGATTTACTTTGAGTTTACACTAACAGCCATCCTTACTAGTTCAGAAGGTTTGGAGTGATTCTCAAGGATGCCATCTAGAATCTACAGAAGAAACTCATGCAAATTATGTATGTTCTATGACAAAACACATCAACGATTTCTCTGCAGTAATGGTTACTATATTGAAGGGCCACGTCATCTAAAAGTTAAACTGTTACAGAGGAGATATGCTAAATATTTAATACACCTAACGTGCCCTCTCACATGTCAAGTACTCTTTTTGGTCAAGGCTTGCATGTGAAACTCTTTTTCATAAATGGTCATTAAATATTTGATATCTCTCATATACTGAGTTACAAAAAGTTCGCTCCTGCAGCAATTTGAATGCATGCAAGAAAATTATTGCACAGTTGACTTTCGTGCTAGTTCACGAATCACATATCATGCCCACAAAAGCATGTTAATTTACTGAGAGTACCTAATTGTTGTTGGCCTCGGCCAACTTCAAAATAAATGCATTGCGCATTCAATTGGACTAGGATAATAGACAGGTTTCTAGGTTGGCCTCATTCAAAGGTAGTAGAAAAAGCAAATGTCTTTGATAGGATGAAAAGAAGGAAGCACCTAAGATGAGAGAGTCTACTTGTTGTGGGTAATTAGCTCTAAATGTGGGCATAAAACTTCCTGAAATCACCTCCCAGATAAATGAAGTACCAATTAAAACAATAAATAAGTGGTTGATAGGGGACCTAACCCCTTCTAGCCAAGTCCATAAGATGATTCTTTTGAATCAAACACATATCAGACATAATATATAGCGACAAGTGGTTTGAACAAATTATCATATAAATATCATTTGACACAACAACCGAGCCTACATAAGAAGTTCAATCTATGCCTCACTAGAACTTAGTTATGGTTTCAATTATCACTCTAACAACAAAAAAATGGTAAAATTAGAGCATCACCTGTTCAAAGTTATTGACAGTGGCGGCACAAAGATAGCCAGTGCTCCTCGTAGCATCATATTCTTCACTGAATTCCTCCACCTAAGTCAAATAATAATTATTTAACACCAACAATTAAAGCTAAGAACAAAAGGAATAACATGAGACATTGAAATATGACTTCTCCATGTTTTCTCTTTTTTTTGATAAGTACGTTGGATGCGACTTCAATGAAATAAACCAACGGAACGTAAGAAAAGATGAAGCTAAACCTCTTGTGGTCGAGTAGGATCCGAATTCACTTCAAGAACTGGAATTGAATCATCCATGAAATGGCTAGCGTGTAATAGGGTGCCATCACCTCCGATTGAAATGACCAGGTCAACATCATGGATTGGCTGAGATAGATCACTACGGAGTGCAACTTTCGACTTGATGACCTTTTTCTTCACAATTCTCCGGCAGAAATTGATAGCGTTTTTGTGAACAACATCCTGTAATATAAAAATCTTAATACCTGCAATGTCTTCAAGTTCAGGGGAGGGAAACTTATGTTACATGAAGCATTTCATATTGAATAAACATGAGGAAGCAACATAGGATTCATTAAGTTTTGAACTACAAAGTGATGGCCATCAATTATAGAAGATTTAGTCAGACTCAACTTCAACAAACAGTTTCACCTTGTATTCTACAGGACTGATGATCTAGGCCAAATGTGTGTCTACGAGAATGTACAATTACTTAGGCTGCATGTGTATCCGAAAATACAAAATGAAAGAATAAATTGGAATAGGCGATCAAGACTGCCATAAACATGGCTGCACACGAGACTTGAGTGAATCATCAATTTGAAACATGGATAAGTTCTTGACCCATTGGAAAAAACTTGCTCCTGACACATCCCATTTTAGCAATAGGTAAATGGCAGTGATTTACCTAAGCTAGTTGCAAAAAAGCAAAAACAATAAAGGCAATAAGAGGTACAACTGTACAAGAAATTAGGCATATCACTCCAATCCCTTAAACTTGGTTTGAATTGCATACACCCAACACAATCAGCCATTTCACATTCTTGAAAAAGTACAACAACTTGTCTGCTTCCTCAAATTTCAACTACAAATTCCCCGCATTTTCCATTTCTTCAAACAGTAACCCCACTTTCATAATGAATCTGACACTCAGGAAATACGAAAAATGCAGTACTCAAGCAAATAAATCACCAGAAAATTTCATCCTAGCACACAATAGTCCCATAACAACGGGGAAGAAAAATACTACAAATACAATCGATTTTCTTTTCGCCATTGAAATTTGCGTACCTTACGCTGGTTCGAGGGGCAGAGGCCGTGGAGTTCATGAGAAGCGCACGGATCAAATGGCTTCAACAGCAACAGCAATCGCTTGCGCACCATTTTTTTACCCTTTTTTCAAGAGAATTTCACGCTTCGTTGAGCAGTCCTCAGAGCTCGAACTGCCTGGCCGTGGCGGCGGCGACGAGGATTCACCATTTTGTTCCTTGGAAATCGCAACTGTTGAGGAGCAAATCCAGATTGCGCGGGACGGGGAATTGGGAATTCGATGAATTGGCGGATTGTCCGGCCCGATAGCTGCCCGGTTCTGTTTTTGGGCTTTGGGAGTGTGTAATTTCAGTGGATTTTGGAATATATTATAATGGGGTATGGACTGCAAAATTATGCACATTTTTATACTTTTATTACTAAAAATTATTTTTATGAATTCTAGAGTTGTGAATTGAATAATTAGAACGGAATGATCAATCCATAATGGGCCTCTGTAATATTTAATTTAAATTAATTGATCTGTAAATTGAAATTGAGTGGTTAAAATAAAAAAAACAAAGTTCTTAAATTATTTTTTATTTTTTTTTGTTACATTTTGCTATATGAATTTTCATGAAATTTGTATTTTGACTCTTTGAACGACAACAACAATGTGGTGATTTTAAAAGTAAAATTGATTGATAATGAACTATTAAATTTTGAAATTGTTTTGGTCATGATAGAGCGGTGGAGTCTTTTCAATGCAGTAGCGTGACGATCCGATATGTGTTTTTCTTTTTCTTTTTTTAGCTAAAAAGTGGCTCCAAAGGTAAAATGCAAATTTTGTGAAGTTTGTATGATAAAATGTGCAAAAAATATTTTGGCAATGAAAGTGTTCAAACAGAGCTAAGTGTTTCAATCCATCTTCGTCGAATCATCATTTTTTGGATATCCTATTCCATTTTATATTTTATCTTTTTCTTTTAACTCTCCAAGTATATGAGAAGTATAAAAAGCACTTTATACCCAAGTGCATATTCAAAAAAATATCTTTATTCCTGATGTGGAATAAGAGATGAAACAAATGAATAAAAGATCTACAAATATTGAGTAATTTGATGAATAACACAAGTTTAACACAATAATTTTAATATGATGGGTTAAACACTGCTAAAAATATTAGTTGGTCCCCATAAATGAGTCATGGATGCTCTTTATTTTTAATAGCCCTGGTAGAGGTTGAGAAATTTTAAAAACATATTTAACTAAGTTTTCAAATCTTATAATTTGTCTCTAAAAGTTGCATATAGAAGCAATCCCAAATAACCGCTTCCACTTCTTTGCGATTGCAATTGAGGGGCTATTTTTAAAAGAGCATCCTTATATATTTATGGAGGTTTTTTTTTTATAATTTTTGAAAGCAAATAAAATAACAACCTAATGCCATACTTGTTGTAATGAAAAAACAAATATATATATATATATATATATATATATTTACTTATCACTCACCAAATTGCCCTATGTATTTCATTTGATGTAGCATATCATGTTGAGTTAGTAATTACAAGTTAGTAATTGATCTTACAGATTACAGATCATGTTGAGTTAGTAATTACAAGTCATCATAATACCATATGATGTGATTATTCTACATGCTGGAAATATTTTTAGAACGGTATTGTATACTATAAATATATATTTGGTGAGGATTATATACTGAAATACAAAATTAATTATAGAATTAAAATTTATATATATATATATATGTGTGTGTGTGTGTGTGAGAGAGAGAGAGAGAGAGCACGCCGAAAACATAAAACATAAGGAGTAAGGTTGGCACTCTTCTACTCTAAAATTTTCAATATATATATATGTATATATATATATATATATAATTTAAGGTTGGCACTCTTCTACTCTAAAATTTTCAATATATATATATATATAATTTAATTTAAGGTTGGCACTCTTCTACTCTAAAATTTTCAAAAAATATATATATATATAATTTAACTCAATCTGAGCTTTGAGGGAGGGGGGGGGGGGGTTGCCCCCTCCAGCCCCCCTCTTGACTCCGTCTCTGATAAAACTCCTTATACGGTTGGATCAAATAATTGAAGTGTATCTATTGAATATTTTTTTTGAGCAAGTTGTTTATAGCCTAATTTCAGAGTGTAGTCAGTGAGTTCAAAGGCAACTATTACGTCCAATGAATTCACAGCCTAGAACGTGACACAAAGAAAAGAAAAAAATTTACTGAGAAATTGTTTTATATATGAAAATGAAAAAAAAATTAAACTCTTTATGATCCTCAAATTCATTATGAAAAACCAAGCATTTGTAGAATTTTTCAATCAAGCCCTTCAATCAGTTGAGCCTTGAATCCTTTACATACACCCAATAGTCATGATTTATACAAAATTTAAATTATTTATAAAACAATATTCAAGTCCATGATATAAATATATTAGATTTTTCTATGGATCGATCTTAAGTTCCACCCATACATCCAACCGGTCATGATTTATCCACATTATGTATTTGAATATTATATGTCAAACAATTTAAATTTTGAATAGACCATGACCATTGGGTGTAGATGGTATTCGAGACCCGATTGTAGAAGAATATATATGCATATATATATATAATATTATAAAAAGAAAGCCATTTTTGTCTCACAAATGGAGGTTATTTATGTGATTTTATAAAAAATTGCACTTCAATTTTATATGGAATAAATAGAAATATGTAAGATTGTGGCTAAAATTAAAAATTCACACAAAATCAATTCAATTTGGATACCAAATTTTGATGTGCCAATTTTACTCTTTTAATTAGTAAACACATCTATACTATGATAAAAAGAAATGCATTTTTGCCTCACAAATGACGGTTATTTATGTGATTTTACAAAATTTGACCTTCAATTTTATGTGGAATAAATAGAGACATATAAAAATATGGCTAAAATTGAAAATTTACATGAAATAGATTCAATTTGGATACCAAATTTTGATGTGTCAGTTTTACCCGTTTAATTAGTAAACACGTGCAATAAAAAAAGTAAATAAAAAGGTCAATATTATAATATTACATGCAATTTAAAAAACCTATGTTCTCAACCCACAAACCACTTTCTCTAATTATAATTACTTTTTTTTTCTTTTTGTGTTTATTCTTTATCATGTAATTTTATTTCATATAATTATTTTATTTTTAAATTATTATAATTTAATAAATTATTTCAAATAATTCTTAAAAAAGTATTCTTATAAAAGAAATTTAATAATATATTTATATTTTTATCCTAAAAAAAAATTAAGTACTAAATTGAAATATATATTTTTTATAATCTACACACACATAGAGTGTGCGGTGTTGCTAGTGCAATAAATAAGCAAATAAAAAGATCAATAGTAAAATATTACATCCAATTTAAAAAGCTCATGTTCTCAACCCGCAAACCACTTTTTCTAATTACAATTACTTGATTTTTTTTGTGTTTATTTTTTATCATGTGTTTTTATTTCATATAATTATTTTACTTTTAAATTATTATAATTTAATAAATTATTTCAAATAATTCTTAAAAAATATTCTTATAAAAGAAATTTAATAATATATTTATATTTTCATCCTAAAAATAATTAAGTACTAAATTCATGAAATATATATTTTTTATATTTTGCACACACGTAGAGTGTGCAGTGTTGTTAGTATGTATATATATTATTCCAAAACATTTGCCATTCTCACGTTCCAAAATCATATTTATTATTATTTTTCATCATAATATACCCTTCCACTTTAATAAGTACCATTTGTAAATTTATAAAAATTCTCAACATTAATTAAAGTAATTAATTAAAAGTGCATTATAATTTTATTGATTTAGAATTATAAATATTAATTATTTTCCTTAATGGTTGTAAAAAAAAAATTAAACAACAAATAAAAGGGAATAAATGGGGGGTTATATATATTGCTGGTTCAGGCTATAAACCATTAATTTTTGTAGGACAATTTTGGAAGTTAGTGTGAATCCACAAAATCAATGTACTGTAATTGTCTCATAATCATCCAATAATTATTGAAAAAAATCTTGCATGATATATAATGTAAATGCTATTTATTATTATTATTATTAAAATCGAATATTGAAGTTACGTTTGGTTTTTAAATTTTGATGAAAAAAATAATTTTTTTTTTAAATAATAATACTTTATGATTTAATTTTTAATTATTTTTTTATTTTGTCTTATCAAAATTCTTGTTCAAGACATATGGCTACAGTGATCTATCTAACCCTTAACCAAACCCGACCCGAAAATCGTGTATTTATTTCAGTTACAATTAAAACCAAATCTATATAGTACAGCGGATCCAAATTTTCGGGTATACTTACCAAACCAAGAAATCCGGGTTCATATCATATTACGCAAAAAAAATCTGAAATCCAAACCCTAACCCTTTTACTCACTTTCGGATCCTCCGATCGGACTCTCTCTGCAACTCCCACCTGCCGGCCATAATTCTCCGTCGCAGGTTCGATTTTCTTGCATCTACATGCCAGATCCGACCCGATTTCGGATGATCTAACGTGGATTCCGGGTTTAATTTCTGCAATTGATTTGTTTTTCGTGTTGATGAATTTGATGTGTTTGAGTGGAGTCATCTGGGATTTTTAACGGTTGTTTCTTTGCAAATTCTTGTGGTTTCAGATTGTTTGTAGTGTCATCTTGGTTAATGAGAACCCTGTGATTGAGATTTCCGTTGAATTGCTTATGGGCATTATGTGTTGGGGGGTGTGTGTGTGTGAGAGAGAGAGAGAGAGAGTATATGTTTGGGATAACTGAGCATTTTGTTAATCTTGATTTGTACAGCTCCATTGTCGAAAACAGGATTTTGGGAGTTCATTTGTGTGATGAAGTGACTAAATGTTTCAGGTCAACTGCTTTATAAGGTTGTAGATGTGCACTCTGCAGTGGCTATAGTAAATAATCTGGAACATAATCACTTGGTTTGTCGCTGTAACCTTTTATATGGAGTATTAAGAAGTGCGTATTTTCTTTGCTTTGTCCAGAATGGCTGGACTTGTAAGTTTGGGATATTTGATGGGAGATTCTTGTGGTCCAGATGGGGGTGTGTATTAGGTGGTGCTAGTGAGATCAGAAGAGGTTGGGGATGGTCAGGAAATATAATCTTTAAGGTGAAGCTTGGTTGACAACAAAGTTCGATTTTGGGATTGTTGTACAGTGTTCTGTTGCACTCGATTAGTATTCTGTATCTGCATGTTTTCTTGAACTTAAAAATGCATTGTAGATGATTTTATATGTGTGTGTACACACGTGCGCACATCCACACACACACACACACACACACACACACACATATATACTTTTTTCCATTTGGGTGAAGTGTATTTGTAATGAGTTAGTCACTTTATCACAGCAAGTGATCTATTTCAAGATGAGAAAGTATGTCATTTAGAAACTCATTAAAAACCATGACACCATTCTATGCATTACAAGAATAAGGGTTTCATTTGAACGGAAATATTGATAATTGACACATGACGTTTTGCAAGTTTCCAGGATTATGTCTTGGTTTTAATACTGGTGTCATGTTATAGAATATAATGCAGTGAAGTGCAACTCCACATGCGAATGGGGTTACATAAAAGAACTTACTCTTCTTGATGCTGGTGAACTTCTTGATATATCTTATAATTTTCTGTGGCCAACTGCTGCCTGCTGTACTGACCTTGCCGTTCCTGTATCATTGCAATATGTCATGCTTGTAAACTGTACTTTTCACCATTTTCACCCTCTGTTTCGGTTTCTCAAATCAGAGGTACCTCGTTTTATGTATCTGCTTTTTCATAGTTTTGTAAACCTTTTCTTGTTTGATTTATTGAAATCAATTTTCCCATTCATGCCTTCGTTGCTGCCACTTCATTTATCAAATTAAAGTTAATTGTTATTGCTGGCATTTCGTTTTATAAGGCACTCTGTTGTGACTGAAGTTCTTCACAACCTTGTTGCAGATTTAGATAGTCTTAATACCTTGTCCATGTCATGGAAATATTAAATGAGATCCCCGCCAAGAAAACAAAGAGGTTGACTTCAGTTGTGTGGAATCACTTCGAAAGAGTCAGAAAGGCAGATGCACAATATGCCGTTTGTGTCCATTGCAAAAAGAAACTAAGTGGGTCCAGTAATAGTGGTACAACCCATTTAAGGAATCATTTGTTGCGGTGTCTGAAGAGATCGAATTTTGATGTCTCTCAAATACTTTCTGCAAAGAGGAAGAGAAAAGAAACTAGCCAGAGTCCTCTTCGTCAAAGTAATATTGGTATTGCGACCATCAACTATGAAGAAGGGAAAGTAAAAGATGAAATCCTCAGTCCTATTCCTATTAAGTTTGATCAGGAGCAAAAGAAAGAGGAAACAAACCAAACTATCAATCTGGGAAGTGTAAAGTTTGATCAAGATCGTAGTCAATTGGATCTTGCTCGAATGATTATGTTACATGGTTATCCCCTGGCCATGGTGGACCATGTAGGATTCAAGATATTTGTCAAGAATCTGCAGCCCATGTTTGAAGTGAACAATAATGGTGCCATTGAAGTCGACTGCATGACCATATACGGGAAGGAGAAACTGAAGGTTTATGAGGCCATTCACCATTTGCATGGTAGAATCAACCTTGCTGTTGACATGTGGGGATCACCTGAGAGCTCTGAATATATTAGCCTGACTGCCAACTACATTGATGAAGACTGGAGGCTACAGAAAAAGATGCTTAATTTCATATCATTGGATCCGTCCCACACAGATGACCTTCTTTCAGAAGTTATTATCAAGAGTTTGACAGAGTGGGGTATTGATCGCAAGTTGTTTTCGATGACATTTGATGATTGTCCTGACCATGAAATTATGGTCTTCAGAATTAAGGATTGGCTATCCCAAAATAGACCTCTTTTAAAGAATGGCGAGTTATTTGACGTACGATGTGTTACACACCTTTTGAAGTCCATTGTTCAAGAAGTCATGGAAGCATGTCGGGACATGACACATAAAATTCGAGAGAGTATAAGGCACGTTAAAAGCGCACAAGCTTTATTTGGAAAATTCAATGAAGTTGCTCAGCAAGTAGGAATCAGTAGTGGTAGGCGTCTAGTTCTTGACTGTCCGATGCAATGGAATTCAACCTACTTGATGCTTGAATCAGCAATAGAGTACAGGGGTGCCTTCTGTCTTCTTTCAGAACAGGATCCATCCTACTTGAAGGCCTTATCCGACGCAGAGTGGGAATGGGCTAGTTCTGTTGCAGGTTACATGAAAGTTTTTCTTGAGTTCACTAATATTATAATAGGAAACAAAAATCCAACTGCCAACATATTTTTCCCAGAGATATGTGATATGCATATTCAGTTAATTGGGTGGTGTAAGAGCCCGGATGATTTTCTTAGTTCTATAGCCTTAAAGATGAAGCACAAATTTGACATGTATTGGAGCAAATGCAGCTTAGCTTTAGCTATAGCAGCAATATTAGACCCTCGTTTCAAAATGAAGTTAGTTGAGTACTATTTTAGGCAGATTTACGGTAGTTCTGCTCCTGATCGTATCAAAGAAGTTTCCATTGGTCTCAGGGAACTTTTTAATGAGTACTCCATGGGCCCGTCTTCACTCGATCAAGATTCATCTCTACCTGGAAGCAGCTTACCCAGTACCAGCAATGGTTCCAGAGATAAACTTAAGGGCTTTGACAAGTTCCTCTATGAAACTTCGCAAAGTCAGAGCATGTCATCAGATCTGGACAAGTATTTAGAGGAGCCCATATTTCCTCGTAACTATGACTTCAGCATATTGAATTGGTGGAAAGTCCACACACCCCGGTATCCAATCTTGTCTATGATGGCACGTGATGTTCTTGGGATTCCTGTGTCTACTCTCGGCCCAGGGGTAGCATTCAGCAACACCGGCAGAGTGCTTGATCAGTATCATAGCTCTCTAAGTCCAGATGTTAGAGAAGCTTTGATGTGCGGGCAAGATTGGTTAAGAACGGAACCTGAAGGTATTTGATCAGCTTCTCATGTTCATATATATATATAATTTCCTTCTTTCAACTTTTTGCATATTCGAATAACTGTTTCTTGTTTGTGTAGCCACCAGCATGACTCTCAGCTCTCCCATACTGATTTCTGTGGAAACAAGTTGACAGGTGAAACGGTATGGTTATTATCTTTGCAAATGTAGAGATACAGATTGGGTTCTGAAATTTGTACTGATCCCACATTTTCTTGATTGATTTCGTGTGAAGGTTGAGACCGAAAAGCGCAGATCGTGCTGACTCGTCATTTAAAAAAAAAAAAAAACTTTTTATATATATATTTTCGAGCGTAGATTGGTCACATGAACAATATTTATGTTATTTGGGCGATTTCTATTTCGCTGTTCCGAAGATTTACTGCATTTGAACATTGAGGACATTTGCTTTGTTAGGGTGCCAGTTTGATTGTCATGTGTATTAACATAACCATATATGTCTGGACTCAGTTTTACAAAAATATGCTTTTTTGAAGGTTCCACATCCTTGGAAATGAAATTTTTTGGGCGTTTTCCAAAATTCTAATCTATTAAAATTGGTTTTCGTGTGGAAATGAATTTAGATTATTCGATTTTGGGTGAAATACTGACTTTTAGGTATTAAAATGAAAATGTATTTGGTTTGTAGTTGTTTTCTTTCGTTCTTTCTTTCTTTTTTTTTTTTGTCATTCTTTTTTCTTTTTGGGCATGAGATGTGAAATTTTAATGATCTTATTGTAACCTGTGGGGATTTGAATAGGTATGGAAAAGCTGAAGATGAAAATGGATGAATTTTTTATTTATTATAAAGTATTTAAAACAGAAAAAAAGACATGCATTTGTTTATTCGTTAAAAATTCCAGAGCTTATTTTGTTATCCTTGGCGTGTGTAAAATAAACAATTAATATAATTTCATTATATGTTTAAACTTTGTAGGAATAAAATTATCAGTATTTACTTTTTTTTTTCTGAGTGCATTTGTTAAAACTATTTCAATATTTTTATTAAAATAATGATAAGTGAAAAGGATAATAATTTTCAAGGATAAAATTATAACAGCAAGAAAACAATTACAAAATATAAAAATAAAAAGGTTACAGAAACAATGTGGTAGAGCCGTAGAGGAGAGTACAAAGGCACAATATAGTTGTTATTTTTTATTTGGTAAATATACTAGGGTTAAATACATTAAACACTTCAAATTTTAGGGTATTTCACACTTTGGTAGTCAATTTCTGTGAATATGCGATTGTAATATCCAAAATTTATAACTTGTGCTTTGATGGTACTTTCGATGGAATCTTTGAAAATATTCTATTGAAAAATGTAGAGATAATTGCATTTGATTCTTGTATAATTGAAAATTGATATAAAACCTCCATAACAAAAAAAAAAAAAGTGGGGATAAAAAACTTTCTTACATCTTGAAAAATACCAAAGTACGTTTACTAAACTAAAAATCCATAACAATTTTTTTTTCATTTTTTTGACTTTTTATAATTTGTCTTTATTTTATTGTCAATTACATTTATATCTACAGTGGATTTAAAATTATAATTTTCAAATTAGTTTTAAAGTTTATAATATATTCATTAAAGTTGCAATAAAGGAATAATGAACTTCTAAACCTCTAATGCAACAAAGATTTTTATATAAACACTACTTGCACCATGAAGTTTGATTGGAATCAATTTTCAGAGGATAAATTGTTCAAGATACAATTTATAAAGTAGTTGATTTTTGATTTTTTTGGTATCCCAGGATATCCCTCCGGCCGACAGTCAAAGGACTAATCCCTCGTCCCTACTGTCAACGCACTAAGCGGTAGGGGGCTGGCCAAATAATTTGCTCCATTCACATGGATAGGGATAAAGTAGTTGATTTTTAATTAACCTTAAATCAAGAAAAATTACACATGTGGATTAATCTTAAGACTTAAATTATATGATTATTCAATGGGACAATCGTACTAACTATTCAATAATTAGCACCTCAAGAGGGTACCATGCCCTGGGGAAAGGACCATCAATTCATTGTTCATGCGAGTGACCCTTTAATTTGTATACAAGCTTTCAGTTTGATGAACAATTCAAAAGAAAGCAGAAGAGGGAAAATATTGTTTTATTTTTATCTAGCTTTTTTTCTTTAATTTTCTAAGTTTTTTTCTTTCTTTCTTTCTTTTTTTCTTTTTTTAGAAGTTTTTAGGTGTGGTTGTAAAGGGATGCATAATTTATAATATATTGTAATTTCTAAAATTATTTTGAAAATATAAGTTTCAATTTATGTAAATGTAGATGCTATTGACTCTAAAATAATAATAACAAAAAGACAACGCATAAAAAATAAAAAATTCAAAAAAGTAAAATTGTTATCGATTTTTTAATTGAGTGAGGGTATTTTGGTATTTTTCAAGATATAAGGAGGTTTTTGACCTTTTTTTTGTTTATGAGGGGTTTTACATAAATTTTTAAGTATACAAGGGGGTCAAATGCAATTAACTCCACATATTTAATGTAATATTCCCAAAGATTCTATCGGAAGTACCACTAGAGCATAATTCATAAGCTTTAAGTACCACGATCGCACATTGGCAAAAATTGAGTACCAAAGTGTAAAATACCCCAAAAATTCGGATGTTTAATGTATTTAACCCGATATACTAATATAGTTATTAGATTCGTTATTATGTGTTTTATATAATAAAATAGATAGTACAAGCATAAGCGCATGTTAATTTCTTGTTCTTTATTTGCTTTTTGCTATGATGAGAAAAGAACAAAATTCCATTACCAATCTCAAACACCTTAGATATCATCACAGCAATTACCCATTTATCAATCTCGAAAATTTAATTTTAAAAGTGAACTCAAGTGATGAGCGGCAACAAATCTCATTCCCTAAGTAGCTCCCTCCCTCCCTCCCTCTCTCTCTATTCACACACACAGACACACACACACACCTATAAAACCGCTATTAGGCCAGAGGCCAACGGACATGTGTATATCCCTTTTATTGTGTATCGATTAAAGAAAAGGGGAATGTTTTAATGGGTTTTTCTTTCATGAATCGAAAGTTTACATTATATGATTTTAATTTTGATTTAGATTTAGATTCAGATTCAAATTCAGTCACGGGTTATATATTAAATTTTTTTGGTTGAATGTAGACCGCAGGGTGTATGGGTGGAACCCATACACCTAGTCCATATAAGAATTTTCCATTTTAATGGAATATTTTAGTATAATTCTTGATGTGCCGTTCGAACTAGTCATATAGATTTTTACATTTTATTATTATCTAAATAATTTTTTGTTGTACTTAAATCATCTATAAAATTGTACAATGATCCCGGACATACTGAATTCGAGCAGAATATTCTATCAATGCGTTGTCAAATGCCTCGCAAGGGGTTGATTGAATGTAGGACTATCATTTTGGGACTTTTTCGTGATGGAACTATAATCTTCAGAAGTAATTTGTACAAATAAAAAAAACAATTAAATTCCATACAATTTTAAATATTTTCTAAATCCAGAAACGATATTTTAACCTTTATTCAATCTTCCACGCCTGAATTTCGGATCAAGGGCCTCTGTGTAATTTTATAAATAGTTATCTATACAATTATAAAAAGAAAGTCGTTTTCTCTCTCACAATTGTCACTTTTTTTTTTATGTGATTTTACAAAATTTATGTGTCAATTTTATGTGAAATAAATAGAGATATGTAAAATTATGGCCAAAATTGAAAATTTTCATGAAATCAAAGCAATTCGAATATCAAATTTTGATGTATTGATTTTATCCTTTTAATTAGTAAACGCATACAATGAAAAATAAAATAAAAAGGTCACTATTGTAATATTATATTCAATTTAAAAACACATGTTTTCAACCAACAAACCACTTTTTCGGTCATCTTTGATTTTGGAAGCTGAACCATGTTTAATAAGCAAAATTTCATTAAATCAATAATTAATGCTTTTGATTCTCAAAAACGTATTCTCATACAAAAAAATTTAATAATATATTTATATTTTGATCATACGAAAAATTAAGCACTAAATTAAAGTATATATTTTTTATAATTTGTACACGCGTAAAGTATACGGCACTGCTAGTGTGCAATAAAAGAATTATTTAGATGATTGATTAAGTGTAAAAGTGTGAATTCTTTAGGCGGCACCTTGAAAATTCAGTGAAGTTGGAATCGTAGATTACAAACAGTAAAAGCTTATATATCAAAATATAAATTCACATAGTTTGATGCTAAAGTGTTTTTTGTTTGTTTGTCTTTTTTTAAAAAAAAATTCCTAAAGAATAAAAGGGAAAAAAAAAAAACAAAGAAAGAAATGATGTATAAGTGGAATTTAATCAAAACATTAGAAAAAATGAATATTTTAGTCCTAGCCTTTTAGTTTAGTTCTGACTTAGCCAAATATGTCCAATTATATAGCGAATATTAATACACTTGTCATGTGATTAAATATTCTCATTAGACTTTACACCAATGATATCTCAAATATAAATTATTCGAACGTAATTAATAATGCTTCAGTCCAACCAGATTTGGAGTGAAATTTGTAAAAAAAAGGAGGAATCTCAAAAATGTCACAATGTAATTAGTTGGTGATCATAAAGTTGGAAAAATGCATGCTTGTACAAAAGCCATGAATCTACATCTTTTTTTTTTCCCGAAAACAAACAAAAATGAGATAGAGAGAGAGAGAGAGAGAAGTATGATTAGAGTAAAATCCAACCTTATTCCACGGCCAAAAAGAAAGCCTTTTTTCCTTTGGAAATCATTTGCTCTAGCCTCTATTAAGCGGGTTTTGCTGTCAAGGATGGGGTCGGAGAGTGCAGTAGTTTCCTTCCAATTTATTTCAAATTAAATTTTCCATACATTTTTTGAAAGCTTACTATATGTTTTATTTCTATTTTGAAAAACAATTTACTGCTTTCAAAAGAAAGAAACGTGTCCGGCTACGCTTTTATTGTCAAAAGGAAAATATTTTAGTAGAAAAATAGATTGATGTGACATCACTATGCATATATAAACATTACCATCAATCACTAATTAGTAATTACTATAGATGTTTTCACTTAAAAAAAAAAACAACACAAAATATATTTTCAATGAAAACACATCACATCATTCATTTACAAACATCTATCTCATTCAAACATGTTTTCATTGACTTCATGATATTCTCTAGTATACATCTAGAAATATATTTTCTCAAAACACTAAACTTTGGAAAAAAAACCAAACATCTCGTTATATTTTGTCGGCTTCCTCCAAAATTATAAAAATACTTTTAATATTTCATAAAAATTCGATCTTATTTTTTGAACAAATTTTTCTGACTATGCCATTGTTTGTTGTGTGTTTCATAGTAGACAATAGATAATTATGAATATGCTTTATTGTTGTTTTAAAGTCGCTCTATAATTGTGTGGCATCATCTTTCTATTTAGTGTGTATGAAAAAATATAATTTTTTTTTCTCAAAAAAAGCATAAAATGTGCATAGTTTGTTTGGGGCCATCAGGTTGTTTCTTAGCTCCAAAGTGCTTTTGGAATATTTGTTAAACAAATATGTAGGCTGAAAACAGAAGGATGATATCGGTAATTTCAATCCTTAAGGTTTCTATTACCCCTATCACGAATAGTTTGTTAGAGGTTATTTGCAATACACCTTTAGAATATATGTCAAACCTCTAAGAAAATGGTTTCAGCAATAGCAATTTATTGAAAATAAAAGTAACTGTTCTTTTTTTTTAAGGACGACTAGATAGAGCAGGTATGGGGCATATTTATACTAATTAGTTATTGAAGGCTGGATTTGTCATTTTGTAACTTTCAACATATTTATACTAATCAGATATTGAAGGCTGGATTTGTCATTTTGTAACCTTCAACAGTTTCGGGTTAATGGCCTGAGTATTTATAGCCGCTAAATACAAAATATTTGTATCGCGAACAATTTCAAGAATTGAAACTATACACTATCAGCCAACAAACCGATTCAAATTCAAATATTTCATTGTTGATATTTAGGTTATTTGCAATTTGGGTCGAGCTCCGAGCAAAAGATATGCTCTTGGCTGGACTCCTCGCGACATGCAAAGTGCACCTAAAGAGTCAATGCGACTAAGCGATACGGCCCCGGCCTGGGTGCACCGCACTACTTGTGACCTTGCAAGTCTACTCTTAAGTTCCATAATTTAGTATTAGTAATGATATATATATATGCTTATAAGGTAATAAATATTATATAATCAATTTAATGTTGGACAAAAGACGTTAATTTTACAAACAACTTATACACCTTTCATATACTCTCTTATATTACAAGGTGTATACCAACAGTATTTGATTTTAACACTTTGGAACCTCAATCAATTTTATTTAAATACTAGCAATTTTACATAAACACGATAACCTTAATTTTGTTATAACCTTGCTTTATTTAAGTATAATCACAAAAGCTGTTAGCCACAATTTATGGTATTTCTTGAACTTCTAACCCAAAGGAGATATTTAATTATTTTGATATGAGAAAGGAAACAAAATTTATTTTACATAATAATTGTTAAAACATGTTTACTTATAATACAAGCATGGTTATTGATGTGGTCGGATTTGGTTCGTGGAATACGTTACTTCGAGCAAGGGTGTTGTTCGAGTATGACAGTCCAGATTTCGTCCAGAGTCCGAGTAAGGGTACGAGAATGCTGGTCGGGTCCTATTCTGCAAGGATGGAACACACGTGAGTCTAGCCGGATGTATCTCAGGTGAAGACCCTCCGACGCTCAAGTCAGAATTCGAGCAAGTAATCGGAATGTGATAATGTGTGTAAGAGTGAATTTTGGAAAGTTTACCCCAATGAACAGTAACATTATACTATTTATAGTAATTTGAGACGGGTGGGCCGGATTAGGGTTAGACCGGCCCAACTATATCGTTCGTACATGGGATATTCTTTAGCATGCGCCGTGGATGTGTCGGGTACACCCATTGTCAGAGACGGTTATTTTGGGGACCACGTTGAGGATGGTGCGGGACCACCCAAGGAGAGGGATAACTTCAGTGACGGTACGGGACCACCCAATGAGAGATACTTCGGGGACGGTACGGGACCTCTTGAGGAGAGTGGACACTCATCGAGGGTGTGGAGACTCCGTGGAGAAATATGATCGAGGAGACACATGAGATGACGGGGAGCGCTTGTAGGTTGTGATCGGGCTCCGTCAATAGTAAAGCAGCTGTCGCCTGATCGGACTGGGTCTAACACATGGCGACTCAAGGTTGGATGTTTGTGTTGAGCTGGCGCCGACGTGGCTAGAGGAAGATTCGGCCACATATTTAGACCCCCTAGTTTATGATCTGATCGATCCGTATAGTACGAGCAGGCCGTGAACTATTCGAGAAGGCGCCGCTTGCGATTTCTCCCACGCACACTCGATCAGGCGTTGGCGATAATTTCGAAAATTGACCGTTGGGATGTGACCGTTGGTAATAATTGCAGGCATTCGTTGGACTTCCCAAGGAGCATTTTTACCGCCCTATAAATAGGGGTTCCGGGCGCGGCTACAGGCACGTCATTTTAACATCAAGCTAAGATTTCATTCCGAGCATATCCTGAGAGCACCGAGCGCACCGGAAACACTTCGAGCAACCAAATCATTTTTTCGACCAGCCAAACCTAGGTACTCCTTTTTCCTCAATCTTTTCCATTTCTACTTTTCTTTTTTGTTAATCTTAGATAACCATGAGTTAGTCCATGGGTAGTTCGGATAGTCAAAATCGGATGGTGGAGTCCCCCATCGGGGAAGGCTTAAGTGACATCATCTCGATGCCCGGGCGAGGCCAGTACAAGCCAGCCGAGGAGGGGCGGAAAAAGCCCGACCAAGGTAGAGGAGATGAGGAGGCGAATGGTCTCCGAAGGCGGGGAGGAGCTCCCTCCGATAGGCGAAACGTTTGACTTGCTGGTTCCTTCATGGAGGCCCGTCGACGGGGAGGGGAAGCAGCCCGGAACTTCGTCTCAACGGAAAAAGAAGGCCATAGCAGGCAATCAAACAACGGTGAGCTGGGGCAACATCATCGCTCATAATACCGATGGGGACGTGCAGAAGATGCTGAATCACTACATCCATGACCCGTTTAGTCTGTTTTGGCCGAGTAGCGAGGATTTCATCACGAATCCTCCCGAGGGGTGCATCCCTATTCATTATTCGCACATCGAGAACGGGCTTAGGTTCTCCATCCCGGCCTTCATCTCCACGATCCTGAACCGTCTAAATATTAGCCCAATCCAGCTGACCCCAAATTCATATGCCTCGATCTGCGCCTTCGTCGTATTTTGTCACTGTACTGGGCATACACCCACAATAGCCAACTTCTCTGACCTCTACCAAATAAACCATTTGAGCAGGTCCTCCCCGGACGATGAGTTTAACTGCTCTTTTGTAAGCGCCAAAAACGGGAAGAAACTCATCGAAACGGCCTCGTATTCGTACGGGGGAGACTGGAAGCAGAAATGGTGCTTCGTTTACTCCGAGGAGGGATGGCTGGTGAGGCGGGTACATAATTCAGAGGTGAGAAAACTCTCCCTGGACGGGCTAGGGTCGAGCAGTTGGACAAGAGAATGGGTACTCGGCCACAAGGCACTGGGCCTACTGTACCCCATCTTCCTGACCCAGGAGAGGTTTTTGGTAAAGGCCGGGCTCTCGCCGGTGTTCGGACTTGCGCAAGCGCACGCAGTCGTACAAGTAATATAAAGTGAGTCGAGTGTCGAATTCACATGGATTGTGATTTGGCCCGTGAAAATGACTTGTTTTTGTTTAGTTAAATGAATCAATTTGAGTAGTGATTATGTTTTACTAAAAGGAACCTACGTTCTTAATTAAAAACAACTTACGAATAATAATACTAACAAATGATCAAGGCGGGAAATGTAAGTGTAAGGTGGTTTCATTCACCAAAATCGCTACTCTACTCCAATCCCTAAATTGAGTGGTTTCGTGGTTGTGTGAAGCCTAGGAACACATATATCCACAATCTCTCTTGAGCATTGCGGAATTAATTCATACAATTCCTCTAAGGCTAAGATTAACCAATTCTCATTCAATTAATCCCAACTTTAGAATTATTTGTATGAATTTTTAAACACTGCCTTAAGGCTCAATCAAAGTTAAATTCATTCTCATACAACTTTAACTCAATTGATCTCGTCTAATTAGAGCTATTATCGTGAATCGTCTCTCGACCTCATCACGATTCTCGAATTCGCTAATTAGGGGTGATCAAACCCTAACCACGTATTAAACCATTAAACAAGAATCACACAACAAAGAAAACATACGAAAATGAATTCAAAGTCACGGAATTTTCATAGAATAGCAAAAACGATGAACTACACCATCCTTACACTTAATTAGAATTAATTCATAATGAAACTACACATAAGAACGAAATAGGGGAAAGCATTCATGAAAAGAGAAGAATGAAACTTATTGCTGGAAATTTCAGGTATAAAACTCCCCTCGTTTGGTTGTTCTTCCCTTCGTTCTTGATTTCGCCCTTCTTCCGTTATCCACAAAATCCTTGTCAAGATCAAAATCGAACCCAAGAAGAAAATAAAAAAATGAAAAACCAAAAATTGATGAATGTCACCAGCATCCAAGAGTTCTAATCTATCTAGATCTGAAAAAAAACATCTCCCCTTGAATTCCGCTTGAATCTAGACTCAAAAGTGGTAGAGAAACGCCTAGCAAATCTTTCAAAATCAGCACGTCAGTCAAATACGGAAGGTTGTTAATTGCTGTCGCAGACGTTGCGTATGTATGCAAAATAATTTGCATACATACGCAAATTTACAGATTTATTTTTCTTCAAACTCGCCGGCCTTGGGTAAGTACTCAAGATTGCTTGCGTACATACGTATTTTTACGGCCATTTTTCCTCTGAATTACTTGCATTGGGCTGCTACTCGAAATAGTTTGCGTAAATACGCAGCTTCTGATTCCACTTTTCATGCCCTTTATGGTCTTTTTCCCTTCTTACCTACAAAATAATAATTTAGCTCAAACTTACGCATAATAAGGCCCGAAATGAGAAAAAAACGTGATATGTCCTACCAAATAAACATAAAAATCAATTATAATTACGGACTTATCAACTCCCCCAAACTTAAATGTTGCTCGTCCTCGAGCAACTCAAAATTGACAATACAAGGAACTGGGTACAATCATAGCTCATTCTTGGAACACCACGCATCAAAGCAAAACTCTATTTTATTTTCCTCAGAAACTATTAAGCACGATGTTATTAGTTTAATGTGCAAACAATTACAATTTCATGTACACTCTACAAACAACCATCATTATCAAACATCCCCCGTGTTATCGTGTGTGATATGATCAAGAGCAATAATCACTAACAATCCAAATCAATTTGTATTCATGCGATCGGCGCAAAAAATGGACTCCATAAGTCGATTTTTCATTCTTATCTCCACTAATATAGACAACGATAAATCGGGGATCGATTTGACTTAATTAAGCTTGTAATGTAGGGCTTGGGTGTGGGGTAGAAAAATATAGAAAAGTATTTAGCTCGTGCACCCAAATTACTTAAATTGGACAAGTTAGAGTTTTTCGAGCATTATTCATGCATTCCACTCCCCCAAACTTATTCAAAACCATCACTCTCCATGAATTTTTTTTTTCTTTTTTTTTTAGAGTGCTAACTCGCTTTTTCTTTCATTTCCTCTTCTTTTTTTTCTTTCTCTCTTTTTTTCACATTTTTTTCTTCTTTTTTTTTTTTCTGTAAAGCGAGCTAGTAAATCGCGAATTCAAGTATACGTACAACCCTCCACTTAATCCCCTCATAGTTCCACATATACACTGCATAACTCCGAAAATTGTCACAATTCAAGTATGGTGCACAGAAAGGATTAGGATATGTAGACATTGTACTTTTGGGCTTGTAATGTGGCTATCAAGAGAATTAAGCACAATGTAGGCTCAAAGGGGATTCAAGGGCTACGTTTAACAAACAAATAGGCAATTAAGGCTCAAAAATTTTCAAAAATGGCCTAAGTCATCTCCCCAATTTAACAGAGTCTAGGATTTCGCCTCGACAAGAAATCAAATCGATTATAGTGTTCTAATGCATTAAAGCATATGCGAAAACCTCACAAAAACATAAATTTTCACTAAATCATTTAGCAATCATTGCTCCAACCATGTGCTCAAAGTGATTAGGGGATAGCAAAACAACAACAATCATTCTTCAAGTGCACACAAAATGCTTCATGCATGCTCATTGTTCCAAACATAGTGTTTCATAGCAAAAATCATCATCGAATAAGGAATTTCAACAAAGCACGTGCATTCCAAGACGAGATAAACAAAACAACCTAAGACAAATTTCTATAACCATCAATAAGTCATTGTCAATAGAATTGAACTTGAACAGTACGTGGCGTTGTTATACCAAGACACGAATCATCAAAGATAACTCTTTTCGTCTGTCCGTCCGGGTTTCCAGCCGATATGCTGTTCTTGTTCAAATTCCACAACATAGCTAACAACAATTAACTTCAAAAGTCTTATCCTAGGCAACTGAAATCCCCCCCACACTTAGAGAGTACTTTGTCCCCAAAGTACAGAAAATAAGGGCAGACAAGACACAACTGAAACGCAAAGAACTACGAAAGAGAAAATAAAACACAAGCGAAAAACAAAGGAAATGATAGAAAACACCTGAGATTAGATGGCATCATAAAACTCAGCCTCGTCATCTTTCTCCTCTAGTGGTAGTGCTAAGGAACTGCATGGTGCGGACGCGATGGAAACAGGGGTTGCTCTGGTGCAGGTGGCTGCGCGGCTGCTTTACCAAACTGAGTAGCTACGCAAAATTTCTCGCGTAAGTACCTAATCTTTCAGAAACGAAAATCCCCTACAAAGCCAACAAATCAACCAAAAATCACATCAAAACCTCAAATGGTCTAACAAAACAAAAACATACAAAACTAAAAGAAATTCAAATGGGCTATTTTCATTCCTGCGGCGAGGGTTTCATACTTTGCTTCGTTGTTGGAGACGGGGAATTCAAGGCGAATAGCGAAATCAAGCTCGTTGCCTAGCTCGTCCCGCAGATAGACACAGGCTCATCCTCCAAAATTGGTGGAGGATCCATCGGACCATAAGGGTCCAAGGCGTCTTTGGGTCGGTATCCGACCTTGAAGCCATTTCCACAATAAAGTCCGCCAATACCTGAGCGTGAATAGCCATGCAGGGCTGGAATTGAATATCGAACTCTCCAAGCTCAAAGTCCCGTTTTACCAGCCGACCAGACACGTCGGGCTTGGTCAGCACCTGTCTCAACGGTTCGTTGATCAGAACTATGATAGTGTGGGCTTAGAAATATTGCCTCAACTTTTAGGCGAAATGGACCAAGGCGAGGGCTAGCTTCTTGATTTGTATATAGTTCCGCTCAGGGCCCTGGAGTAGCTTACTCAAATAATAAACGGGGCGGTGGACCCCGGCCGTCCACATGAACCCAGACCGAACTAATAGCGTTCAAGGAGACCGCTAGGTAGGCGTAGAGGGGTCTCCCCGAAACGGGCTTCGATAGCATAGAGGGTTCAGTCAAATAACCCTTTAATTCGATGAGCGCGCGCTGGCACTCCTCGGACCATTTCTAGTCTGGAACCACCCTTAGAGCTTTGAAAAATGGGAGGTGCTGAGTCGGGAATGAATCTGTTGAGGGCAACAATTCTCCCCACCAACCTCTGGGCTTCCTTCACCGAGCTAGGGGGCTCGATGTCTAAGATGACACGAATTTTTGACAGATTGGCCTTGATCCCTCTATGGCTGACAATGTATCCGAGAAACTTGCCTCCTTGGACCCCGAACGTGCACTTGTTGGGGTTGAGCTTCAGACCATACTTCCGCAAAATTTCGAATGTTCGAGCAAGGTGCCCAAGATGATCGGACTCCCGCTCACTGCGGACTATCATGTCGTCGACATAGACTTTGACGGTCTTGTCGATCTCCTCCTTGAACATAAGGTTGACCTGCCTCTGGTATGAAGCGCCGGCGTTCTTCAGTCTAAAGGGCATTACAAGGAAGCAGTATGTCCCCGCCGCAACAACAAATGACGTCCTTACCCGGTCCTCCTCGACCATGTAGATCTGGTAATAACTTTGGAAGGCATCTATCATGCTTATCAACTCGCATCCTGCCGTCGAATCGACGAGTTGGTCAATCCAGGAAAGGGGATAGTGGTCTTTGGGGCAAACTTTGTTAAGATCGGTGAAGTCGTTGCACATCCACCATCGGCTGTCACCCTTTGCAACGATGACCATGTTGCAGAGCCATCCGGTGAATTGGATCTCTACAATGTAACCTGCCTCGAGGAGCTTGTTGACCTCCTCCTCAATGATCCGGTTACGCTCTTCGCAAAATATCCTCTTCTTTTACCTCACGGGCCTGACCAAAGGGTCCACGTTGAGTTGGTGAACAATAACCTCGGGGTCAATCCTCGAAAAATCTGAGGCCTTCTAGGTGAAAACATCGACATTTGCCCAGAGAAAGTCAATCAACATAACCTTACTACGGGTTCGAGGCTGGTTCCGATCCTCGTGGTCTTGGTCGGGTCCCCCTCCACGAGCTGGATGGTTTTGAAATCTTCCGGCCGGGGTTATTTTTTCTTCCTCGAGCCTCCTCCTTTTCGTCGGGTCGAGCTCGGAGGACTCGGGAATATCAATGTGTGGGGCGTTTGTGTCCATGAGTCGGGGAGTTGGAACCTTCTTCCCCTCCACGGAAGCCGAGTAGCACTTCCATGCATCCAAGATTCGACATGTAACCTGCTCTACCCCAGCGGGGGTTGGAAACTTTATCTTTAAGTGATATGTGGATACTACGCTCGAAACGCATTGAGGGCCGCCCGCCCCAGAATGATATTGTAAGCGAAAGAGGCATCCACAATCAAGTAGGGATTATTAGCGTTTTCCTCTTCCGAGCCTCGCCCAATGAAGTAGGGAGCTAGATCATACCGAGAGGAACCACCTTGGATCCCCCGAAACCGAGGAGGGGGGTCTGCATGGGGGTAAGCATGTATTTCCCCAAGTCCATTTTCGCAGATGTGCTTGCGAAAATGATATCGGCGGAGCTCCCGTTATCGATTAGAGTCTTGGCAACGGAGTAGTTGGCAACGTCCAGATTGATGACCATCGGATAGTCTAGCATTTTCTCGAGTCCCTCGGTCTTGGGAATGTACTCGAGGTCTCGATCAGTGAACTTGAGTGGTTCCTGTGTGGGGGCCTCCGCCACCGAGATTGCGTTAACATGCAATCTTTCATGATAGTAGTGCTCTTCGATAAGATATCGAGCCTAGTCGAGGCGCCTCTCCGCGTGTTTTCTTCTACTCTTGGTGTCGCCACCACTTGGCCCGCCGGCTATGGTGTGGATTACGTCCCTGGTCGGGAGGTTGTCTTGCACGGCGGGTTGCTTATCGGCCCATGTAGCCAGGGTGTGGTCCCTTCGAGGGGAGCGGGATCTTTCCCTCTTCGGGGACCCAGAGTCATCGTCCGTGGAGAACGAGAAGTGATGTCCGCGACTGCCCTCACCTTTATGGCCCTGCTTTTTCTTTTTAACGTGTTTTTTAATTTCCAGGCAGTTTGTGTCGATGAGGCGCTGTATTTCTTTCTTTAGGGCAAAGCAGCCCTCGGTGTCATGGTTACCCACTTTCTTATGAAAAGCACAATATTTGTTTCCCCTCGGGGGGGGGGGGGCTCCATCTTTGTCTTGGATCTTCCTCGGTCTCCGAAAGATCGTAGGGTCATTGGCATTGATTATCGCAAAAATTTCCTTCCTCGACATCACCAACAGGGTGAGGTCGTTGTCTCGTCGGCGATCCTTCTTCTCCCCGACGTTCGGCCTCCTTTTGAACCTCATGTCCTCGACGTTCATGTACTGTTGAGCGATGGACATGACCTTTTCCATGGTGGCCGGACGCTTCCTAGCTAAGTGTTCCGAGCACGCTTGGTTTCGAATTGTCCCCATGATTACGTCGGGGAGGAAGTCCATCTGGACGCTCTCGACCTTGAGCAGCTCAGTGTTGAATCGGTTAAAAAAGTCCCTCAAAGACTCGTTGTCCTTTTGCCGGATCTTGTGCAAGTGGGACGGAGGTAGCTTCGCCACACGATTCGTGTGGAAATGATTAACGAACTTCATCGCCAAATCGGCGAAGCTCCGGATCGATCCGGGGGCTTGGCGAACGTACAACTGCGAGGCCACGCCATGGAAAGTCGTGACCAGCAACTTTGCCGCAAAGTCATCTTCGATCATATGAACATGCATGACGTGCTTGACTGTATGAGGTGCTCATTGGGGTCGGCCTCCCCGTCGTATCGGTGTAGGTCCGTGGGGATTTTGACCCCTCGGGGCGCCTTGGCCCTCTGAAGATCATGATAGAGGGAATCTGTCTCATTGGGTGCAAAGTACTGCTGTGCTGAACCCTGACCAGAACGGTAGGACACCTTCTCGAGCCTTCGATTGAGGTCTTCCATCCGGTGCGAGAGCTCCCCGATGTATTAAGGGGTCTTTCCCCGTAGCAGACCTCGTCGATCCTCCGTTGAATTTCTGTGGCCTGGGGGGAAATTTCCTCCAAGCATTCCTTGTGACTTCGGGCAAGGGTTACCCGATGAGGCCCCCATTGAGGACTCATCAACTTCCTTGACAAGACGAGGAGGTGGGGGCCGCCTTTCTCTTCGGGGTTCCCTTGTGGTGGGAGCCCTTTCGCGGACTCGCGCATCATCCCACTCGGTGTCGGTTGCTCGAGCACCTCGTGGGGGGCGAAACTCCTCCCTTAGCGTGTGAGGGTCTTCTGCAGCTGCGGTCGGGGCGGGGTTTGGGTCCCCTCGCCTGATTTTGCACAAGAGCGCGTGGAACTGATCCGTCATCAGAACGATGAGATTCTACCTGACGGGAGGTGTGGATACTGCTCCGATGACTTGCGGAACAGCTTGGGGTGGAGCGTTGTGTGGCTTCGGGATATGAATGACGATTTGCGGGGCCAAGGGGTTGTTCGAATCCCCTGTCTTCGCTCCAGTCCGTCATGTGTTTACCATTTTTCTCACTTGCTTGAATAGACCCTTCCTCTAGCGCCAAAAATGATGTGGTCGGATTTGGTTCGTGGAACACGTCACTCCGAGCAAGGGTGTTGTTCGAGTATGACAGTTCAGATTTCGTCCAGAGTCCGAGTAAGGGTACGAGAATGTTGGTCGGGTCGTATCCTGCAAAGATGGAACACACGTGAGCCTAGCTGGTTGTGTATCTGGTGAAAACCCTCCGACGCTCAAGTCAAAATTCGAGCAGGTAATCAGAATGAGATAATATGCGTAAGAGTGAATTTTGGAAAGCTTACCACAATGAACAGTAACGTTATACTATTTATAGTAATTTGAGACGGGTGGGCCGGATTAGGGTTAGACCGGCCCAGCCATATCGTTCGTATAGGGGATATTCTTTGGCACGCACCGTGGATGTGTCGGGTACACCCATTGTCAGAAACGGTTATCTTGGGACCACATCGATGATGGTGCGGGACCACCCGAGGAGAGGGATAACTTCGGGGACGGTACGGGACCACCCGAGGAGAGATACTTTGGGGACGGTACGGGACCTCCCGAGAAGAGTGGACACTCATTGAGGGTGTGGAGACTCCATGGAGAAATATGATCGAGGAGACACATGAGATGATAAGGAGCGCTCGTAGGTTGTGATCGGGCTCCGTCATTAGTAAAGCAGCTGTCGCTTGATCGGACTGGATCTAACACATGGTGACTCAAGGTTGGAGGTTTGTGCTGAGCTGGCGCTGACGTGACCAGAGGCAGATTCGGCCACGTTAGTTATATATTGTTTCTGCAAAGATGAATGTCGCTTTGCCCTTTGCAAATTATATCATTGTTGTCATTTTACTCTTATAATAGGCATTTTTGCTTCATCATACTATAAAAATATACTGTACTTCCTATTTTGTTCCTCTTGTCAATATATTTAAAATATTATTAAAGTTAAATTTAAAGTTATATAGGCACTGAATAATATAAAGCAACCAATATGAACTTTGCTAATTAATAGAAGTATAATTTATGCTTACTTAATTATACAGAAAAATAATTTTTATTAAGTAAAATAATTCATTAAATATTTTTTCAATATGCTTCATTTCTTTTCTTGAAAAATCAAGAAGATGAATTACAAAAGAAATCCATATATTATGGCAAAAATTTTGAAACTCGTTCTTTATGAATCATTTAATAGGAGGCAAAAATATCGATTGATAAATAATTAAGTAATAGTTTTAATTATATATTTTATGGCTGTCAAAATATGAATTAGTTACTTATATTAATGCAAACATAATTTTAAAATTTTAGTATTTTAACAATTAGGAGCGGGACCGTAAAAATGTTATATGATGATAGGGTATGAGAGGGCAAACTGGCCTTTACAGTTTTTGCAATGCCGATTGTTATTGGTATTTCATTTTTATATTTTATATTGATAAATTAATTAAAATGTTCACTCATTTTTAAAATATTATTTTTTTTATCAATTTCATGACATATATGCCCTTTTTATTTATTTTTATATGAAAATACATCAAATCACAACCTTAATGTTAACTCTTTAATTTTTGTTTGATCTTCTTTTGCCATTCTTATTTAGATACAAAATAAATATTATTACCAAAATTTTCAGGTCATACATAAAACTTCTAAGATATATATGAAATTATGAAATAAAAAGAAACAAATTAAATATATATATATATATATATATATATATAAATTGGGTAATAAAGAAACAAAAAGATATTATGTAATCCCACTAATATTCAAATATGAAAAATACTAGATAAACAACAATATATTATATATTCCCACTAATTCTATTTCTCCTTAAAATTATCTAACTTTAAAGTAGAAAAATGCCTCTTACCAAAAAAAAAGACCAAAAAAAAAAAAAAAATACTTCAAGACTACAATTTTTAAGGCATGCCCCTATTCATAGTTTGCACCAAGATGGTGAAGTGTAATAGTTTTCTTTTTTTTTTGGGTTTTTTTTTACAACAAGAAGGTGAAGAATAGGATATTAAAGCCTTTTTATCCAATAAATCAAATGGAATTAATATTTAAAAATTAAACCGATAAATTGATCAATTGATAGAAATTCTAAATTGAGAGGGATTGTCAATAATTTTTCTTTTTTTTTTGCAATTTTTTTGAGTATAGAGGGAGAGGGAGAGGGAGAGGGAGAGGGAGAGGGTGGAGGGCGGGGGCGATTGCATGATACCTGCAAACTATTATGTTGGCATTTATGCCAGTACTATTTTTGATTTGGAAGAGCTAGCAGTGTCGCACACACTACGCGTATGCATATTATACAAATTATATATTTTACTTTAGTACTTAAAATTTTTTAGGATTAAAATATAAATATATTAATAAATTCTTTCATGATAATACTTTTTTGAGAACTATTTGAAATAATTTATTAGAGATATATAATCAAGGCATTAATTGTCCATTTAAAAAAATTATTTATCAAATATGGGTTTCAACTCCCACAAACTAAGATGATGGAGAAAGTAGTTTTGTGGGTTGAGAACATGTATTTTTAAATTGGATGTAATATTACAATAATGACCTTTCTATTTTTTTTTTATTATATGTGCTTACAAATTAAAAGGATAAAATTGACACGTCAAAATTTAGTATTCAAATTGCATTGATTTCATTGAAATTTTTAATTTTAGCTATAATTTTATATGTCTGTATTTATTTAACATAAAATTAAAGGATAAATTTTATAAAATTACATAAAAAACTGTTATTTATTAGATAAAAATAATTTTTTTTTATAATAGTATAAATAGATTCGGTTGAGAACTGACTTCCCGATCCATGGTGTTTATGTGAGCGCAACCACCTCACGTCTATTATTGTCTTATATGATGCTTTGTGCTATCAAGCGTGTATGGAAATAAAATTGTGTTCCTGTCATGAGCTATAATTTTTGGTCTATTGATAGATGCTTGATCGTGACATACCGATTCTTGAAATGAAATTTAATTTGGAATATAATATATATATATATATATATATATATATATATGGGTCCATATTATTAAATAACTTTGAAAAAAGGAAGGGGAACAAATTCCCTCCAAATGATTGGGCGGCAGTGCCCATATTGAAATACCCATCCTAACCCTGACCCTGTTCAGCACATAAAAACAAACATCGTATTAATTTCAGAAGAATCTGCCACAAATTTCACGCACGCTTAATTCTCACCCCTTTCTCTCTCTAACTACGCCACTTCTCTCTCTGTCTCTGTCTCTCTCATCACGCAGTACGCATCCCACCAACACGCAGCTTTTCTCGATTTCTCTTCTGGGGATCAGCTCTTCGTCTTGAAGTCACCCACTGCTTTAGAACATTTCTCCAATTCAATATTCCAGGTCAGTAATTAATTTCTTACATTGAAGCTACCGATGAATGTTGCGGTCTGATTTACCTTTACTGTTTTATTTTCCCTTTTAACTCTCTCTCTCTCTCTCTCTCTCCATTTTTATGGCATTTTGTATGAGATGTAATTCGTGTTTTTGTTTTGTTAGATGCAAATTTGTAATAGATAGATGGCTTTCGCAATTTTAAATTGAATGACAGTTTAAACTTTAAATGAAAATTGGTTTTCTGAATTCATGTAGAAAATCCTTCTCAAATTGCTCTATGGCTTGGGTGTGTGTATATATATATATATACTGTTATTAGATCGAGTAGTAAACTAACATAAACATATATATATATATATATATATATATTCTAATAGAGAGAGAGAGAGAGAGAGAGAGAGAGAGAGAGAGAGATCAGCTCAGCTCAGGTGATTTATGCTAATAAATTTATTAATCAGGCCCATTTTGAGACCACAATTTTTTATATTGGCCAAACATTATTCCGTTCATGAAATTAACGTTGGATTTTATATTTTTCCTAGTTTAAAATAGATAATCCCCGGTTTTTTTTTTGGTCAATAAAGCCTTTCACCCAGTGTGACAATTTGATTTAACATAATTTTTTTTAATATTATAATTTAGTTGTTACACTCACTCTAATTTTCTAAACGATACATATTTTCATATTTTGATAATTATGGAGTAGAGTCAAGCCAAGAGTTCTTGAATGCGATGTATAATGCCAGAATTTAGAAGTTTGTTTGGCCTAGCTCAGGGTTCAAATATACAGTACAAATATTGAATTGATTAACGGTGCAAAGAAAATTGGGGGAATTTTTCGTACTCGATTCGGATCGCACACATACACTAAACGATTCAAATTATGCCACATTATTAATTCATTTAAAAAATATATCAACATACAAATATAATAAAATTTGAGCTATCTAGTCCATATATGGGGTCCAAACATCGAATTCATATAATAATTTTTCAAAAAATTTCTATATAAACTTAGTATTTGAATCCCACATATGAACAAAATGATTAAAATTATATTGTATTTTGTATGTTGTTTTTTTTAAAAAAAAATAAATTAATGATGTGCATAAAAGAATTTTCCCTACGGTGTATAAGCATATATATAAATATATATATATACACACGTGTGTGTGTGAAGGTAATAAAAAATGTAATGGAGCATGTAATAAATGACTCAAAATGTCCATTGTTTTGATGCACCAAACGCTTATAATAAGATTAAATTTACAGAAGGCTCCAAAATTTGGAACCCATTTCAATAATGGTTCTCTCTCTAAAAGCTGTGTCCCAAGCGAATCTTATCACATATACGGTTGTTATGTCATAACATGCGAATCCCAAAACTTTATAAAAAGCAATCCTTCATAGTACCATGATTTTGTCCTTTTATTATAAAGTGAAAAATTACTTGTCTTATCGTTCTACCCTTATAATTCAAAAAGATGGGTTGATAGTAGGGACTTACAGCACGAGCTAGTGAAACTACAGACTATACTCCTCTTCATTTTAAAATTACAGAAATCAAGAGATCATGCTACAAAATGATACTCATTTTATTTTTTGCTTATGTCCAAATAATTTTTATCCAAAATTTTAATGAACGCGAACTTTATAAACTTACAACGGAGGTTTCGATCATTTTGAAAGAAACATAAATATAGGATGTAATTTTATTAATTTTCAGGGGAGGATTTTATAATCAACTCTAAAAAGATTAAGCTAAGTTGTTGATCTTGTCTGAAATGATCGTCTTAATTCAAGAAATATATCTCTATACATTTTTTCACCTCCTCAAGATATTTACTGAAAGGTGTCGGTCATTGCAAGGTCCCTGGGCCCCTATTCTTGCAACTTGGCGTCTCGCTTTCTTGCAGACCGGACTGACAAAAATATTTGCCGTATGATTCTGTGTAGAAAAGTGTAGGTAGTAGTGCTCATGAGGACTGTTGGGAATTGGGATGGCAATAGATTCGCGTATATCTCGAATTCGTCTTGTTAGAGGTAGGATTTTGGAGTTTTAGAGGGTGTTTGGCTAAGCTTATAAATTTTTCAAAATATTTTATAAAATGTTTGAGAGTTTATAAGATGATGTAAAGTATTTGACAAAAATTTTAAAAGTGTAGCTTATAAGCTCTTTAAATAAGATGTTTAAGAGCTTATAAGTTTTTTTTAAAAAAGTAAGGAAGTAGTAATTTATTTTTTAAGATCTATCAAACTTCTTTATTTTCAACCAAATTAATTATAATATTATCATTATTACCATCTTATAAGCTATACCCCTTCTTATTTATCCAAACACTTCAATAACTTATTTTTAAAATAAGATCCAACATATTATAAGTTCCTAAAACATCTTATAAGACGTAGGAGCTTATAAGATGTTTTAAATAAGCTTAGCCAAACACCCTCTTGGTCGGATCTGAAACGGGTTTTGGGTTTTTATTTTAATATCATAGTCCTCCTGTTAAGATTATATATATAAATTTATTGATCTATATTTATATTTCGTATGCAACCATATATATTACATAAAAAAAAATAATTATATTACATTAATAAATAAGTTTTTTTTATAAGTTAATATAAGTTATGATTCAAAATATGTGTAAATAAATATGTTTTAACAATGTTCAACTTTTTAAAAATTAAAATAGACTTGTAAAAATATATAAATAATTAGAACTTCGGTAGTATTATTCTTTATTTTTGGAAAGTTATGTTAATAAAATTTTCTAAAAACTATCATTTTTTAATTGTTTTCAAAATATAAAATGAATCTAATGGGTTCAACCTGGACCCATCGGGTTTGGGTCCAAAGTGGTACCCAAGTCTTACAAATACTTGACGGGAAGGGTTTGGGATTTGGATTGTAGTTTGGGAGAGAACATTCTCATATCTTATTCACTCTAAGATCGTAATACATACATACATACAAGTACAATGTCAATGGAAAATGAAAGAATAAATCATAATCAATCTAGGAATCTTAATCAATATAGGAATATACCTATAATATATTTCCTAAATAGATAATATTTACAATATATACATATACTCTTTAATACTCCCCTTAAGTTGGAGTATAGATGTTAATCATGCCCAACTTGTTACATATATAATCAATTCGAGCCTTTGTTAGGCCTTTTGTGGAGATATCTCCTAGTTTCTCCGTAGTCTTGATGTATCCTGTTAAGATCGAATTTTCTTGGATTTTCTCATGAATGAAGTGACAATCTATCTCAATATGTTTAGTTCGTTCGTGAAACACTGGATTAGAGGCAATATGAAAAGCAGCTTGGTTGTCGCACCACAACTTTGCTGGCACTGAAACCTAAAGACCAACTCCATTCAAGAGTTGACATATCTACATAACTACGCACACAAATTGTTCGATAGCTCTATACTCGAATTTTGTACTTGACCTAGATACTATATTCTGCTTGTTACTCTTCCATGAGACTAAATTCCCTCCAACAAATACACAATAACCTATTGTTGATCTTTTATCACTTTTTGAACCTGCTCAGTCTGCATTTGAGAAACACTCAATGCTAGAATGTTTATGATTTTCATACAATATACCACGTCCAGAAGCACCTTTTAAATAATATAAAATTTGTTCCAACGCAGCCTAATGATTAACTGTAGGTGCAGTCACAAACTGACTAACGCACTAACAGAATAAGCAATATCAGGATAAGTTACGGTAAGATAATTCAACTCCCCAACAAGTCTTTTATACTTCTAAAGATCTTCAAACAACTCACCATCGTCTTTTGCAAGCTGCAGATTAAGGGTAATTGGTGTACTATATGGAATTCCATATCTTTGTCAACAAATCAAATACGTATTTTCTCTTAAATAAGCAAATATTTTTCTTGCTCCTAGTGACTTCTACCCCTAAGAAATCAGTTAATTTTCGCAAATTCTTTGTGTGGAATTAGGTATGCAAGAAGGACTTTGGAGATGAAATTTCTTCATCGTCAATAATAACAATATTATCTACATACACCACAAGAAGAATGATGTCAGCTGTAGAATGTCTATAGAACACAAAGTGATCATACTTGCTCTTTTTCAGCCTAAATTGCCGAACACTCTCACTAAATTTTCCAAACCAAACTCGAGGACTTTGCTTTAAACCATAAAAGGACTTTCGAAGATGACAAACTTTTCCATACTCACCCTAAGCAACAAACTCAGGCGATTGCTCCATATATACTTCTTCCTGAAGATCACCATGTAAGAAAGCATTTTTGGCATCGAGCTGTTAAAGATGCTAACCGTAAGTAGTTGCCATAGAAATGAATAATCAAGCAGAAATCAATTTAGCAACTTGTGAGAAAGTATCAAAATAGCCCAGACCATAGATTTGAGTATATCCCTTAGCAACCAATCGTGCCTTGAGACGAGCAACTGACCCATACGGACTCATTTTCACTACAAATACCAATTTGCATCCAATAGCTTTCTTCCCATCGGGAAAATCAACAAACTCCCAAGTACTATTGTCATCAAGGGCATGTATTTTCTCTATCATAGCATCACGCCAACCAGGATGAGACAATGCTTCCTGAACAGTTTTAGGAATAGGGATAGGTGCATTGGCGTTTACCTTTCTGAAGAGCAATAAGAAGGTCAAGATCACTTGTATCTAGATTTGAAATCAAAGGACCTAGTACAAGACGTGTATCTGGAGGCTTTTATCTTCTCGAGTACACATGAACGATAGGTGGAAATGCAGGGGCCACAGGTATTGGAGCCACTGGTGGCCGTTCAAAAACTATTATTACAACATAAACTAACAAATCATCTTTCTCCCTTTGATTCCCATAAATAGTAGACATAGAAAAAAATAGAGCGTTTTCTAAAAAAGTAACATCAATAGACACAACATATCAATTAAGATTAGAACAGTAATACCCATATCATTTTTCAAGATGAGAGCATCCCAAAAAGATACATTTTAAAAATTTCGGATCTAACTTTGTGATATGGGGACGAACATCATGAACAAAGCATGTACTACTAAATATTTTAGGTTCTATGGGAAAGACATACTTAGTCGGGAAGAGGACATTATGTGGAATCTTGCCGTTGAGAACAGTTTATGGCATGCAATTAATCAAGAAGTGAGCTGTGGAAACGACATTAGCCTAACATTATTTAAGGACTTTCATTGAAATAAGAGGGCTCGAGCTGTCTCAAGAAAATGTCTATTCTTTTTCTCAGCCACTCCATTTTGAGATGGCATATCAACACACGAAGATTGACGAAGAATTCCATTCCGAATTATATAAGTTTGAAAAGTTTTTGAAAAGTACTCTTTAATGTTATCGCTTCTCAAAGTTTGCATAGAAACATTAAATTGGGTTCGTATTTCAGGACAAAAGGTAGAAAAGTGAGAGAACAATTCGGAACGATTCTTCATAAAGTATAACCAAGTGACTTAAGAAAAGTCATCCACAAAGATAACAAAATATCTAAATCCAGTTTTGGACACAACGGGACATGTACCCCAAACATCATAATGAAGCAACTCAAAAGAGAACTAACTCGTTTATTGATCCTAAGACTTAATGAAGTGTGATGATGTTTTGCAAACTGACATGACTTACAGTCTAATGAACCTATACTATGGAATTGAGGACACAATTTCTTTAGCAATGGTAGAGACGGATGACTAAATTGATAACATGCCTCAAATGAAGTTAAAATACTGGAACAAGCAACGGCTTTAGGTACTTGAGTATCCAGAATGTAGAAACCTCCTTATTCAAAACCTCTACCAATAGTCTGCTTCGTCATAAGATCCTAAAATACACAATGGTCAGGGAAGAATGAGATACAACAGTTCAAGGCACATGTTAACTTGCTCATAGAGAATAAATTGAAAGAGAACTTTGATATGCTCAAAACAGATGATAGGAAAATTGATAAGGTAGGGTGAATAGTGCCGAACCCAAGGATATGAGAATTGGACCCATCTACTAGAGTGACGCTTGAAGATGATGAATGTGACTTAAAAGTTGTAAAAAAAAACTAGGGTTACTTGTCATATGGTCTGTTGCACTAGAGTCAGTGATTCATTTCGATGAGGAGAAAATAAGACACATATTGGGTTTACCTGACTCGACAATAGTAGTGATAGGAGTAGATGATGCCTTCAATGATTCCTGGTACTAAGAGAACTTAGCAAACTCATCAGCAGAGACAAGAATAGTTTTCTCAGAGGATGAACATGTCGCTACATTCATGATTTTCTCAGAGGGTGAGCTTTTTGCAACATTTGTCCCCACCGTCTGCAAAAATGTTTTGTATGACCTAGTTCACCATAATTAAAACATACAACGCCTCTTGATGCTTTATTGTAATTATTAGATGCACTGTATTTCCTCCTTGTTCTCTTTTATAACGGTCTCTAGTGTATTGTTGACCAGTGTCATTCCGACTAACAAGGGCACTGCTAGGTTGAGGAGGGGGTATTTTTAGTGTATAGCAATCTAGTAAAAACATCATGTAAGTACAAAATCTCGAGTTTGAGATTTAGCAGCCTCAAATTTTGAAGAAAGACCTGCCAAGAAACTTGTAATAGTCATTTGCTCCCTTTGAGTTGAACTTTGACACCAGTACCAAACATCAACAAAACATTTAGTTCTTCATAACTTCTCTTAAAGTCCTTAAAGTAAGCCGTCAAGGATTTGTCATGTTTCTCTATTCGGTAAAATGATTTACAAACCTCATACATTTGAAAAATATTCGCTTTCCCATAATATAAAAAAATGTAAGTAATCCATCAACCCCTTAATATATTTATAGTGATTAATCAAACCAATTATCTTACTGTCGATAGAATTCCGTATTTATAAGAGTAACCACGCATCATCTCTTAGCCACATCTTCTTTTTATCATCCATAAGTAGGCTTTGTACAAGATGATTATCTTTTTCAATATTTCGTAAATAAATCCAGACTATCCTGCTCCAATTCAAATAATTCAACCCATTAAATTTGTGATTAGTAATTTTGATAATCAATGGGACCACATCTATAATCATAGTTTTACTCTCTTTCTCCTCCATTGCGCTAAAAGGTCCAACAACAAGGTAGTGGAAAAACACTACAATAGCTACAGTAATCAGAATAGTAGCTACAGTGATCGAAACATTAGCTACAGTAACCCAAAATAGTGGCTACAATAATATGAACAGTAGCTACACTACTTGAACAACAACTATAGTACTATGAATACTAGCAGATCATGCCAAACCACCGACAGTATAGTACGCCAGCAAACAAAGAGGCAAAACCGACTAAACCCTATATATATTCTTTTAGGTTTGATTCTGGTATTATGTAGCTTGAGAGGAAAAATTCTCATATCTTATTTACTTCAATAACGATATATATATATATATATATATATATATATATATAAGTAAAATGTTAACGGAAAAAGAATAATAAATCCTGATCAATTTAGGAATCGTAATCAATATAGAAATTTACTTATAATATATTTTTTAAATAGATAATATTTACAATATATACATATACTCTTTATATGGATTGTTGTTGGTTGGATTTAAAAAAAAAACGAAAATTTTTAAAAAAATCCAAAAATAGCTTTTTTCAAAGTTATTTAGAGTAGGTGTTAAAGAAAAATATCTTTGAATCACTTTTAATTAGTGCATTCGAATATAAAATTATTTAAATTTCTTAAAAAAACTTCATTGTAAAAATTACGTCTCAAGAAACACAATTTTTTTCCCCTTTTATAAAAAGCTTATCTAAACATGCTCTAAGCCCGTTTCATATACAATCTGATTAATAAGGGCACATGCCAAGAAATTGAGTTCGTACATGAAATTTCCACTAGCATGTGATGCCTTGGCACGAGAGAGAGAGAGAGAGAGAGAGAGAGAGAGTACAAAGGTGCAATACATGCTGGTGTTTTGTCTGCCCCTTTATATGATTTTCCCATTCGGCCTAGCTAGATGCTGCTTTTCCTTTTTAGCTACACTAGTCACTAGTCACTATTCACTAGATGCTTCTTCCTCTTCATTTTTTTATTTTTTAGCTAAAATATTGTTCTTTTATAGAGAATATAATTGTGTGAAAGTAAATTTTAACATAAAGTTGTGAACATATCCATCACAACACATAATTGTTTTGATAATATAACTTTATAAGTGTCGTTTCTATTGTTCTTAAGACTAATAGTAATATGTATTGTACAATTCATTCTTATGTTAAAACAAAATTGCCAAGAAAATAACTAGACATTCCGATGTTAATGTATTGACAAAAATAGTGAAACATTTGGTTTGCGTTAGTAACAAGACAATATCCCATTAATAATAGACACATTTATGAGGTGAATTTAAGGCAAAACATGATCACAAAGTGAAAGATTTGGTTTCAGATTATGTTGGCCAATTTCTTATTTAGCTGATAATTATCTACACAATACTTTGACTAAGTATAAAATATATATATACACACACACACACGCACACATACACATATATAGACAGGTAGTCTTTATATTTTTTGGTCACCGAGGTACGTCCCACCGACAGAAAGACTAAAAATTAGAAAGAAAAGGAAGAAAAAAAAAACAAAACTAAGGAAATCTTTTTCCACACTTCAATAGTGGTATTCTGCATTTCTTGTTTGGTTCCTTTTATTTTTCTTTTTTTTTTAAAAAAAATTAAATTTGTAGTCGAATATGGTACTAGTGCCGTATATTCATGAGGGAAGGTTTCAGGCTACCTGTATTTTTAGCATTTGGATTTAAATTTGACGATGTCAGAAAATTTTAAAAAATGAATTTATGATATTATTATACTTGATGTAACGATTTTAAATAATACTTAAAAAATAGCCAAATAGATAGCATCTCATTAGTCATTTACGAGTTAAGTTTTGGGAGGTCTCAAATTTTCGAATGTTTTGACAAATATAGTTCATTACATGGCAACGTTACTTTGTGGTTGTATAGATTCAAAAGTTATAAATTTCGATGATAAAACTTACAACGACCTATGTTATGGTCTACTATATACACATTGACGGTTGTAATTGTTTTGTGCTCGTGCCCACCGAATCTCAATTATTGTTCCCTCAATGACACGTTAGTCAAGTCAATAAAATAAGATGTCTTCTTTTCGTGGTCAGAGCAAAAGTCACAACTCTTTTAAGCACGCATTATTGAACTCAAATGTCTCACATTGGGGCTGCGGTGATCAAATTTATCTTAATTTTTGTGAATTTTGACGAAAAAAATATTTTATGATGATTAAATTTTTTTAATTGAAAAGTTATATCAAGCATCTTAATTCGATCTTTAGTTTACGAAAAGAAGAAAAAATTATTAAATTCAAATTTACATTGATAAGAATCGAATCTACGACCTTTTTATTCTAATTCTTTAAAATTGACTATATATATATATATATATATATGAATGTGAAGCAATTCTAGTAATATTGATTTTTTTTTAAAAATTAATTTCAAATCATGTGAAATTGCAACCCAAACCATTGTTTTTGAACAATCCAAAAGTAATTATACTCTAAAGATTTTAAATACATATAAAATTCTATTCTTTATATTAAAAGAAACTCTTTTAACCCCAAAAATTGCAGTGAACGTCGCCTTACATGTACCTAAATACCGCTAGTTCCATGGCGAACAGTAGAACACAGATAGTGATGACTCAATTATCAAACGCCGAGACAGCTCTCTCTCTCTCTCTCTCTCTCTCTCTCTCTCCCCCCCTGGTTTTGAGCTGTATTTAAGCTGTAGCAAGGAAGGTTTTTTTGGAGCACGTCAAATTGGTAAGTGCCAGTTGCTAAACTCCCTTTGGTTTCCATCTGCATGGCTGCGAGGCTCTACATACCCTTGGAAGCTTCCTCGAGGGTTCGTCTTCGCTTTCTCAGTATCTCTGGCTATAATATTTCTCTGCCCCCCGGAGGAGAATCCTTGAACCACCACCCATTTTGCTCTTTTTCTTACTCCGTGCTGTTGAGAGTCTTGAAACTTGAGAGCGCAGGGGGGTTTTAGGAGTGAATTGAGTAAGGCCCGTCATTTTTTTTTTAATTTTGTTGCACTGCCTTTGATTTTGATTATTGTTGGTGCTTTCTTGATCAGTTCTTCGATATGGGTTTTGGGTTCACTGTGTGGTTCTTGCTTTGTGAAGTACCTAATGTGTTTGAAAATTGGTGCTAATTTCTACCATGTGGATTTCTATTATTTGCTTCTTCCTGACTTGATTCTTCCTGCAAGCAATGTGTTTTTGTTTTAATCAGTTGCAAAATTTTTGATAAAGAAACCCCATTTCTGCTCTCTCTCTCTCTCTCTCTCTCTCATGTGCTGTGAAATATGTGTGTATATGCACCTCTGTTTCTGCGTTACAGATACATCCGCACTGTTAGTGCACGAGCTTTGCATACTTCATCAATTCGTACAACATGAGTACTAAAATTAAATTGTCGGGCATTACTGGTAGACCCCATTTTTTCACACGCAAACAATTCTGTGGATCCCATTCTCTTTGTTATCTCTTTCTTTGTGACCCCCTGTCCTTGTCTAGTTCCAATTTTGATTGGTAAACATGCAAAATGCCCATTGATATCGACCTTTCAAATGGGAAAGAGAAACCGATACTGACATGAATTTGCATATTTACCGCTTCTCTAAAACAATTATACTTTTACGAATTATCCTCAGTATCATGCTTGAAAGAGTTTCTGGACTGAGTGCATCTCAATTTGTGCTAATCAAAATGCAGGGTAATTTCTCTCTGGCCTCCTTGAAACGTTTTAAAGCCCAATTTTGGAGGTCTTACTCTGAACTGCCCATATGCCTGGGAACAAGTATAACGGCAACTCACAAGTTCCCAGTACTCGAGTGGGAAGGCTCTTGAGAGAAAGAGAGCTGAGAAGGAACAACAGAATTCCTTCCCTTATTGATGGATATGATGGCAACCGAGGGATTGAGATCTCTGAGCGTGAAATCTCAGGAAATTCCTATGTAGAACAGTATTTGGAAGGAGCTGCACAAGCACTTAACGAAGGTTGGGAAATGGTTGATGCGAGGCCTATCAGACAGAGACTGCTAGTGGTTGCTAATAGACTTCCTGTATCAGCAGTGAGGAGAGGTAAGGATTCTTGGTCATTAGAGATGAGTTCGGGAGGTCTAGTCCGTGCTCTTCTTGGTGAGTGTTCAGTGTGCTTTCTTTCTATTCCTTTCACTTAGTCATTGCAATTTGCTATAGGAATTGACTATGCTGTAACCGTATGATCATCTCTTAATGCTTGAAAGTGTCACATAATCTAGGTGTTAAGGAGTTTGAGGCACGGTGGATTGGTTGGGCAGGTGTAAATGTGCCAGACGAGGTTGGGCAAAATTCACTTACTAGAGCGTTAGCTGAGAAGGTGACTAATTGTGGGCTCATATCTTTCTGATTCTGGAAGCATACATTTTAATAATTTGCAATAATTACAACACCCTCCCTAGTATAAAATTACTCAAATATTTCCTTTTGATTTCAAAATTACACATGCCTCCCTTACACCCCTTTTTTTTTATTATCATGCAAGTTAAATGATGTTACCATTTGAATTTTAGTTAACTTTTCAAATTTTTGTCTCATGTTTGCATTATACTATCCAAATTTGTTCATAAAAGTTTCCAGCTTTGATTAATTCTGATGATTCAAAAGGGGGTATTTGTAATTTTGGAATGAAGAAGAATGGTTTGTGTAATTACACGTAGTTACCCTGGAGGTTGGTGGTGATTGACCCTTTTAATTTTCCGTCAAGTGTGTGTGCGCGAGAACATTGTCTAAATGCCGTCTTTTTCTCATTCCAGAGATGCATTCCTGTTTTCCTTGATGAAGAAATTGTTCATCAGTATTACAATGGCTATTGCAATAATATATTATGGCCTCTGTTCCACTATATTGGACTTCCACAAGAAGACCGTCTTGCAACTACCAGGAGTTTTCAGTCGCAGTTTACCGCATATAAGAAGGCAAACCAAATGTTTGCTGAAGTGGTTAATAAACATTATAAAGAGGGTGATGTTGTTTGGTGTCATGACTACCACCTAATGTTCCTCCCGAAATATCTGAAGGAATGTAATAGCAAGATGAAAGTTGGCTGGTTTCTACATACTCCCTTTCCATCTTCTGAAATACACCGGACTTTGCCATCTCGATCGGATCTGCTACGTGCAGTTCTAGCTGCTGATTTAGTGGGGTAATATGTTTCTCACTCATAACACCCTGCATTTGGCATTTTTTTATGATGGATGGAACTGCAAATTCCGAGATGTAGACTTAGAATGCCTGTTTAGCAGAGGAGAAAGTACATTTTCTATTCATTCTTTCCTTTTTTTTATTTTCTATTCGTTCTTTCCTTTTTTCTTTTCTTTTTTTTTGTTGCATATTTTAATATTTGTTTGCTTTACATATGGCATAACATTCCTTAAATGCTGCTTAAAATATAATATACAGAACTCGGCTCATCAATTAACATTTCCTGGCAAGCATCCCTTGTTTGTTCTATCTGACAGTCAAGCAGACAAACATCTTTCACTTTATCTATGCTATTTTTCCATAAGGGGCCTTGTCAAAATTAAAGTCTCACATATGTGCAATAAAGTATCAATATGGATTAGTTGATACTGAAAAACAAGCTCTATTTAAAGTTGCAAACTTTGGTTAATGAGTTTGCAAAGTTTCTCAAAGTGTACAAACAATAATGAATGTTTTGGTTAATTTGTAACTATGTGGTCAAATCATGCTGTTGTTCATCTCAATCCATTGGTATCCTCTCTAGATTACTGAGGTTTTATCACCTGATCTTTTCTGAGTAGGTGCCTCTTGTAATCTCTTTCATATGCCCAAAATCTTCACTTTTATAGTAAGTTATGGCCTCTCATTTTTTTTTCCAGGATTGTTGGATCATTGTTGTGTACTATCTTTTAAAATGCTGATGACTGTATACTGTGTTCTTTCAATCTTATGGTGGAACTTTATTATTCATCATTACTTGTACTTATTTCCAGTTTTCACACATATGATTATGCAAGACATTTTGTGAGTGCTTGCACCCGTATTCTCGGGCTTGAAGGTACTCCTGAAGGAGTAGAGGATCAAGGGAGACTGACTCGTGTGGCTGCCGTACGTTCTCATGAATATTATTTGGAGCATTCCTTTTCTTGATTTTCACCTTGCTGCTCCTAATTGTGCTTCATGTGGATATTCTCATGAGTTTGGCCCATAAACTACTCATATATCATCATAGCCTCACATTTTTTTTCTTTATCTGTTGAGCGCAGTTCCCCATAGGGATTGATTCAGAAAGGTTTATCCATGCTCTTGAAGTTTCTAAAGTCCAGGATAACATTAAGGAATTAAAAGAAAGATTTGCTGGAAGAAAGGTCTGTTCTCTATTGTTCTGTCTTCGTTCTCGCTCTGTTTGCAAGCAGTGCCAGTGTTTGTGTCCCACCCAAATGTGATTCTATAGTAGGTCTTTTTTAGTTTGACTAAATTTTTTCCCTTTCACTCGCAATAGTAGTGAATTTTAAGAGAAACGAGGGAAGTGTCTGCTAACCACTCTGGTAAAACTTTTGTATGTTGTCTCGGGCAGATTGTGATACAACTCAATTGGTTTCATCTTGGCATAATAATTTATTTGACCTTTTTAACAAGTTATTAAGAGTTACTCTGTTCATTAAACTTAAGTACATTCTTTCTTACAGGTGATGCTGGGTGTTGATCGTCTTGATATGATAAAAGGAATCCCTCAGAAGATATTAGCATTTGAAAAATTTCTGGAGGAAAACCCATACTGGCATGATAAGGTGGTTTTGCTGCAAATTGCTGTGCCAACAAGAACTGATGTTCCTGAATGTATGGTCTTATGGTAGCTTCACCATATTTGACTTCTAGTTCTCCCTGCATATTGATATTTCATCCAATTTCTCTTTCCTGATCTCTATAGATCAAAAGCTCACGAGCCAGGTTCATGAAATTGTTGGGCGGATCAATGGCAGATTTGGGAGTTTGACAGCTGTTCCAATTCACCATCTGGTTAGCATTTTCTTCAGCAGTCCGCATTTATTAAGCTTCTTAAAGTTTTTACTTGAAGTTTATCCGTTTGCACATATATTTAACTCTTGAAGTTTATCCTTTTGCTTAGGAAGTTTGACAGATTCAACACGACTTGCTTGACTTCTGATCTGTAGTTTCATATAGGCACCACCATTTGGTGATTAATTGTTCTGCAGTATCTAGTCAAGGCATATTTCGTGCTTACTTTTAGCATTCTACATATATCTTTTGCTCAATTCCACCATAGTTCCTCTTCTAGAGTTTAGCTGGGTTTATTTCAGCATTTTCTTCTGCATATTAGTCTAGTTCTAGTCTCCTGTATATTGACCCATTGAGAATCTAGGCTTACAAATTCTTCCAAAGGGTCAAAAGATATTTCTAAACTTGCATACATGCACAACTTAGAAGCCTAAAAGATCATCATACATAGCATGCTAAATGTATTAGGTGCAGTCAATAATTGGCATTCTTGGCTTTCTTTTGTTTTCGCTTATGACATACCGGAGATTTATCCATGCTTTATGTTGCAACCGAGTTCTAGACATTGAAGTTTGCATGTATACTTTTTAAGAAATTAAAAGGAATCTTTTTTTTTTTTTTTGTTTTTCTGCAGGATCGTTCTCTTGACTTCCATGCCTTGTGTGCACTGTATGCTGTCACTGGTAATAATAGCTGCCAATTAAACATTTCCCTCATATTAGAAGTGACCACTCATTGATAATTTAATAACTGGAAGAGACACATTGACCTTAAACTAGGCAACACCTATTTGGGAAAAGACACATCGACCTTAAACCACGCAACTCCTATTTGTGGGGTTGGGCGTTTGGGGTGGGGTGATGTGTGTGTGTGTGTGTGTGGGTGGTGAGGACATACCCTGATCATCCCTCTATTTTGCTGCTTGAATAAAGTTTCTTCTGCTTGAATTTCTTGTTTGTTTATGATTGTTCTCATAATCATGCAATGCTAAAGCAGTTTGACCTATTAGGCATTAATCATGTAAAATGTACCGGGCTCGATTACTTATGCTTGATGTTTTACAAAGCTCAATATTCAGTATTCTTTTGCTAGTGAACATAAAATATCAGGAACACTATGGACCTTAGAAAAAAATATAACAATAGAAAAGGAATTTTCATTAATTCTTATCGTTAAAATGAAAGCAACCCAGCAATTTTGGAACACACTCATTTTTCGGGGTTACTATTCTTTAGATACTAGGTTTTTGAATATAGGTAAGAGACTGTCAGCTTCTGGTTTTGTTTTTCTTTTGCATCTTTTTCTCTATTTTATGGACTGACCATTAACTTTTCTCAAGTTGCTGAACCTTGATAGGCTGTTATGAAATTTACATTAATGGTTCAATGAGACCTGAGGTAAATGTGTGTGGGAAACTCTTTTACCCTTAAGGACAGTGCAGAAGTTTTTATGACATTAGTTCAGTTACTTAGTGAACCATGCCGACCAAGTTGTCTGTATATTTACTTTCAAAACTTTGCATCATTTTGAATTGTTATTCATCCGGCTTTCTCTTTCCCTCCAGATTCTTTAGTTATGTAGTGCAAATCATTATTTAATCATAATACAGAATATGGCGAGGTGAACACACTAATGATGGGGAACTTGCAAATGAATGGTCTATTAAATTTGAGATTCTGGTTCTTATGTCAAATATGAAGCTCCAGTAACGAACCAGGTTCTTCACTATCCTCACACTGCAAGTGGTAGTTGTTATTGAATCAAGTTCAAATTGGAGGCAGAAGGAGCTCACTCATATTTTGACTTAGTAACTGCCCATTACCAATTCATTCCTCAGTGTGTGGTTGAGTTCGCCAATTGTAGATTCCAAACTGGCTTCATTTATGTGCTATTTTTTGTATATTGTAGTATTTCCTGAATATTGAAAATGGGGTATATTATTAGCTGATTTCTTCTTTTTATAATTCGACTGAAGTGGTCTTGATTCATCAGATGTAGCACTTGTCACGTCTTTGCGGGATGGAATGAATCTCGTCAGCTATGAGTTTGTGGCATGTCAAGATTCCAAAAAAGGGGTTCTAATCCTCAGCGAAGTAAATATCATCTTCTGCAGTTTTATTCTGCTCGTAGTTCTTTGTTGATTAGTAATTTCATCCAATTATAGATTGCTGGCATAGATATGTCTGTTCTTGATGCCATTAAAGGCATTTGTGCTGTTTGAATGAAATAAGTGTTTAAGCGTTTTGGTTCCTACAACCTCAGGTTCTGGATAGCATTTCTTTCTTGGTTCTTCCAAAAAGTTGCGTAGATCACTTCAAGTTTGTCTTATTGCTCTTTCTTGAGGCTATTATTCCGTATTGGCCGGTTTTATTTTATTTTGTCAAAAACCTTTTTTTTTCTTTTTGCTTTACTTCTGGAGGGACCACCTTTTTTATACATTGATTATCATATCATTAGTTAAATTTATATGTAATTTTTTCAATTTTCTCAATTTTTATTGTTTGACTATGATTTTGTTTCCTTGCTGTAATGAATCCTTTTTGTAAACTGTAGTTTGCTGGAGCAGCACAGTCTCTTGGTGCTGGGGCAATCCTTGTAAATCCTTGGAACATAACAGAAGTTGCTGCTGCAATAGGCCAAGCTCTGGATATGCCTGCTGATGAAAGAGAGAAACGTCATTGGCTTAACTTTGAGCATGTGACAACTCATACTGCTCAAAAATGGGCAGAAGTCTTCGTAAGGTATTGAACAATAATGAGAAGGCGCCTATGAAATGCCTCGTGAGCTTTGATGTTCAAAACCAAGGAATTTAAATAATTATCTAGAGATCTTGAAGTTTCAACCAAATCTTTTGCAGCAAATTTCAGATATAATCTTTTACTATTTAGATGTAAATTTAGCTATCTAGGTACATAGTTTATGGCTAACTGATAACTGACGAGCATAGACCCATAATCTCCTTGACAAGGTTTAAAGAGTTATAGCAATAATACATTAAAAAAAATAATTTATGTCTTCCAGAAAGTAGAGACGTCTTTATTTTTCCCAGGAAATGTCTCATCATTTGAAATAAATAGGATGCTTGCATGGCAGGGATCAGTGTGTGAAGTCTTGTATTCATTTACATGAGAATCCTTATGGATCTTTTGAATAATTTTGAACTATTGAAGAACGAGGAGAAAAAAGAGATGGTATTAGTTAATGAGATAGATATGTTGAAGTTAGGTTTCAAAAATACATTTCTTCCTGTTGGTATTGAAACTAATCTCCTGGGGTTGTGGAGGCTGTTACCTGGGCTTCACTCGTCCCATGTTTCATAGGTTTGAATGGGAAATATATTTGCACTTGTTTTAGGGTGAAAAAAGATATATGTATGTCTTTCGTATGGAAAGTGCATTCAGGATACACACAATCCTGTGTATGTTAATGTTGATATGGCTGTGTGGTGCTCTGAATCCTTTAACAATGTATTATGCTTGCAGCGAACTGAATGATACTGTTATTGAAGCACAGCAGAGAATAAGAAAAGTCCCGCCCCACCTTCTTTTTAGTGATGCAATCAAGCATTTCGTGCAGTCTAATAATCGATTACTTATACTGGTATGCTCCATTTTTCTCATTGATTTTTAAATTCCACATCAGAACAAGTAGATATGTTCAGGGCCTATAGGTATACCCTATTTATGTTAATTAAAGCTTTATGAAGAGTATTGTCTTTGTGTGTATGTTTGTTGCTCTTTGGATTTTTTACTTTGTTGTGAAAAGATTTTAAGGTAAGTAGAAATGTCTCTGCGAATAGCCTCTACCATACAAAGGTTTAACAATCTGCAATTCATTTCTCGTCTACGAAGAGGAGTGGGAAAGTTTTGTTTAGATTTTCTCGAAGTGGCAAATGACAATAATTAATGGCTGATGATTATTTGATTTGTACCTGCAAATGTAATTTTTTTCTGGATCTGTTTAAACTACTACTGATATCTTTTACCTTTATCACCAATTACAATTTCTAACAACACATTTACATATTAGGACACATAAATGAAGAGTGTGGTTGGTATATAAACTCTTGAAGTTAAAACTAGTAGATTTTATCATTTCAAGTCTTATGCAGAAATGAAATTGCTTCCATATATGCTGCAAATGCAGTCTTGTGTCATCATAATTCGTCTCTAAGAAAGAAACTGCTTTTGGAACTGTAAAACAGATGTCTTACCAAAACTCGGTAACACCTGAACAGCTTTCTGACCTTGGGACTCGTAACAACCAAATTACTGTACAGAAACATGAAATAATTCCAAAGTTGATTGAGAATTTCTATGGAGAACTTTAGAGTTTATATATGATAAATCTATGCAGAACTTTCAAGATTATATATAATATGATTTCCAAAGAGACGGATGGTGTTGCTCTCAAGAAATTAAGGCTACAACAAACAAAAGAGTTAAATATCTATGAGCTATAACAACTTATCCAATTATAGTATGGTGACAACCATGAATCTTTTAGTTGTTTTATGCAGTTCTTTTCAACATCTTTTGCCTTTTGTTTCTATCCTTCTATATGTACATCTATAAAAAATTTAGATGGACGGAATGGTGCTGTGAAAGCCAGGGATCAGAGAAGTTGGGAGAGGGAAGGGGCGAGGACCTATAAAACTTGACGATACAAGTCAGAAATGTGGTTGCTTTACTGTTGCCTTGGTCGCTTAAAAGACAAGTCGTCTATCATCAAAATACAGCAGGCTCGGGTCATAACTAGGGGGGTGCATGAAAATTTGATGGGGGAGCTCTTAAAAGTTACTGAAGTAAGGAATAATATTGTAACTTCAGGGTTATAGAGAGGATTTCATTTCGCCAAAAATCAATTATAAAATCTGAAATAATTGCAAGGGGTTTCGCCCCCTCCCCCTTCCCTCTGCCTTTGCCTATCGCCTTATCCTATTTCCATCGTAGTCCTTCGTGGGGCTATCTGGGATGAAATATGAATAATGTAATTCTTTGTTCCTGTTTATTTATCTTTGTACACAGGGTTTTAATGCTACACTAACTGAACCAATTGACACTCCTGGAAGAAGGGGCGATCAGATCAAAGAAATGGAACTTAAATTGCACCCCAAGTTGAAAGGACCTCTGACCAAGCTTTGCAGTGACCCCAATACAACAATTGTGGTCCTCAGTGGAAGTGACAGAAATGTCCTAGATGATGTATGCCACCAATCTGCTCTTGCCTATTTTCTTGCTGAGTATACCTTCTAAAATATTTGGTTTTTGTAGACCTTTGGGGAGTATAATATGTGGTTAGCAGCTGAGAATGGAATGTTTCTACGATCTACAAAAGGAGAATGGATGACAGCAATGCCAGAGCACTTGAATATGGATTGGGTTGACAGCGTAAAGGTACAAACAACTATACTTATATCATTAGGATAAAATTCTCAAATGATCTGTAAATTACTTGGCGCATTGTCAATTATTTCAGCAGGTTTTTGAGTATTTCACTGAAAGAACCCCGCGATCACATTTTGAACATCGTGAGACTTCACTTGTATGGAACTACAAGTATGCAGGTAATGAGTACAACAATCTTGTGTCCAGCCTTGAGTTGATATTGTTTGTTCTTTTGTTTATTTTTTATTTTCTTTTTTCTCCCCCTTTTTTTCTTTGTTTTTCCGTTTCTGTTTCCATAATTGAAGATGTCGAATTCGGAAGACTGCAAGCTAGAGACATGCTGCAGCATCTCTGGACTGGTCCGATTTCTAACTCATCAGTTGATGTTGTCCAAGGAACCCGCTCGGTCGAGGTGCGAGCAGTTGGGGTCACAAAGGTAGCTGCATCTAGTGAATGTTTCTCTGCTTTATTGTTAATCAGTTCACCATTTTCTTCAAAAAATTTTGTAATTTATCTATTTTTCCCTCTCCTTCCTGTGTACAGGGAGCGGCTATTGACCGTATATTGGGAGAGATAGTTCATAGTAAAGCAATCTGTACACCAATAGACTATGTCTTGTGCATAGGGCATTTCTTAGGAAAGGTATACTTTCTCTTTTTCTTGTATGAAAATTTGAATTTCTATCCTGTCGGGAGCTTTAAATTTCACACATATGCAGCATCACCGAGTGATTTACATCTCACTAGTACCTTAGTAATTTGTGCAGCAAATTTCACCAAAAATGTTGTAGGGGAATTTACAAGCATTTACCCTCCTAGGGGAATTTTGTTTGGTCATATGCTGGTGGATTACGGTTTTCGAATACAATGGTTTACTTGAATATCCTCTTACCTTAATGTTTGTGCTTTAGGATGAGGACGTGTACACGTTTTTTGAGCCAGAGCTTCCCCCTGATGCAATTAAGGTTTCAACTGAGAAAAGGTCTTCTCCAAAGGTTCCCTCGGGTAGAAGTAGCTCCAAGACTCAGAGTAAAAGCCAGCAGCACCACGGCCCAAATCCAGACAAAAAATCAACCAATGGTGCTGCTGGAAGCAGTAGGCGGTCATCACCCGAACATACCCCTTGGAATGTGCTCGATCTCAAAAAGGAGAACTACTTTTCTTGTGCTGTTGGCCGGACTCGCACAAATGCACGGTATCTTTTGAACACCTCAGATGATGTAGTTGCATTTCTCAGGGAGTTGGCAGAAACAGCTCTTTAATTACTTATGCTTCACCTGATAAGGTGATTCTATACAAGCTGCATGGTAGTCTGAGAGTTATTAAGTTCAAGGCTTTGTCATTGTAGTAAAGCATGTTGTGTTTTTTTTTTTTTTTTTGGTGTAAAATAGTAAAATATCACTGTTCACAATATAATGTGCCAGACTGCTTTCTTACCTGTGTGTGTGCGCGCTCGCGTGTGGAGTAAGTTGAATGCTGCTTAAGATGACCTTCGGGTACATATACAGGGAAGGGTGAAGGTTGCCAGTGGGATCTACAATGTTTATTTCATGAGCTTCACTGCCGAATGTTTTGAAGAATCATTGTTTGGAAAAGTATTACTATGTTTGGATCCAGGAAGTCAACTAGGAAAATGAACTGCATAGCTAGAAGTTGCCAAAATGAATGTATGAAATCACATGATTTTAAAACTCAATATTTGTGCTCATAATGCTCTTCTAAAACATAGCCAATTCACCTACATACAATTTCCTACATTATAGAATCCCAACATTCTGCAAAATTCACAGTAGAAACATAGATCACCAAGTTTTAAGGCCCTTCAATAGAGATACAAAGCAAAGGTTGAATCAAAAATCCTGATAAGTGATCCTTAAGAAACACAAATGTGCTTGATTCTTCTGCTAGTAAAATCAAATACAGAATCCTTTGCTGTATGTAAAGCAGCATCAGATCCAAAAAGATTCATTTAACATTATGCAAATGTTACATCCTAGAGAAACATGCACAAAGCCATACATATGCAGAGGTGCTTCTTAGTGCAGAATTTGAAAAATCTAGCACATTATTCGATTAAAAAGTAAATGGACACACCCTGCAGAACCATCTCCCTCAACCAAGGATACAAAAGTTGAACAAGAGCAAAGATGAAAAGAAGAAGAAGAAGAAGAAGCCCGAAGAAAACTAGTTTAAGTAGAGTATGGTGTAAACTAAACCAACATACAGAGATGTAAACATGCGCCCAAAACCGCCTAGACCAAATTGCAGAACAAGCCCATATGTTTCACAAACAAAGAACGCTTCATGCAGCACCGGTTTTTCTGTTGGGTTCAAATACATATTTGACCAACGACTCCTTGATAGATAGCAACTCAGGGAATTCACGCTTCAACTTAGAGGCATCCATTTCATTGTTGCTTCTAGGAGCAACTATGACTTTTGCTTGCTCTTCAAGAGTGAAGTTTGTCCACTTGAAATTTGGATCGATATATTTCCTGTACATCTCCAAGATTTCGTTGTGGCTGACAACACCGGGATTGGTGAAGTTCCATATGCCCCTGAGGTTTCGCTTCGCCATCTCAATGGAAATCGGGAGAAGCTCGTCCAAGATGGTCATGCTGTTGGGGATATTAACCACCTTGTTATACCTTGAAATCTTAGTAATGAAATTGCGTGGGTTGTTCAAGTCTGAAGATATCGGCATTCTAACTCGGAGTGTGCAAACATTGTCATATTCCTTCAGGAGCTCTTCCACCTGATCGAGGGCACATCGACAACATTAATGTCTATATATAAGGGCTCATATCATGCTACCCGATTGTATGTGTATCCAAGCAAATTATTAACTTTTGGATCATATGATGTCACAACAATGATTCACAAATGGCTTGGATATGTATATGCAAGTGGATAGCATGAAATCTTCTACTTAATGTTTTGACTCATTAAATATGTTATGAAAAGTATAAAGAAAAGGTATAATTACGAAAGACCCCTGAGGTTAGGCTCATTTTCATTGAACTCGATGGTATGAAAGACTATAAGTACCAGCCTATTACTTAGTTTTGTGTTACAAATACCCCCCAACACAACGTGGGTTTCCTAATACAGAACCAATCATTAGGGGGGTATTTGTAATTTTTCATACCACATGAGATTTTGCAAAATGGTCCAAATCTCAGGTTTCTTTTTTGTAGTTAACCCTAAAGAAAATCTTGGACAGAGAATGGGAGTGTATTATTACCATGGCCTTGGTCTTTGAGTAGAAAGAACCGGTGAAATTGGGCTTGTCTTCCTCCTTAAATCCAATGCCAGAACCTTGAGGGTGTGCAGTATCATATTCAAATATACACCCGGTGGCGAAGTTCATCATGAGGAGCCCGTTTTCTCGGCATACGTCTGCCAAGTTCAACGTACCAGAAACATTGGTACGAATTGTTTCGGTCTTGTGACTTTCGCACCAATCAACATTGGGTCGACCGGTCACACCAGCAGCATTAAAAACATGTGTTGGTTTAACAGCACGGATGTCCGCCAGAAGCTGCAAGCGATCCTCCAGGCGTCCCTTGCCATATTCGTATGGGATCCCCTGTTTCTCACACAATTTCCCAAGCAAACCACCAATCCACCCCGTCCGGCCATAGATCAAGAATTTGAAGGCTGGTTTAGGCGGTGATTGACTGCTTCTAGAAGGCGGAACCAACATTTTCGTCCCGCTAGAATTTCCATTTACACCTGCAAATTCAGATTTACCAATGTCAACCTTCTCAGATCCATCAAAATGCCTCTCGACTCCACCAGGCATCATCAGCATCCTAGGATGAGGGAGCAATGCACCAGATACATCGCCCCACCAGTCGGGGTTGCCGGTGTACCACTCCATGGTCTTTCTCAGGCCCTCTTCCCATGTGGTCCTTTCAGACCAACCCAACTTCTTCAGCTTTTGGTCATCAAGAAAATACCTCTGATCATTAAATGGTCTGTTCTCCACAAACTGAATGTTCTTTTCAGGATCCATGTTAAATAGTTTGCATATGTCTTTGGCAACATCGATGACTCTCCTTTCCTTCTTTGTTCCAATGTTGTAAACGTGGCCAACTTCCCCCTTGTGAAGAATGACCTCAAAGGCCTCTGCAACATCCTCGCAATAAAGGTAACTCCTGACATTGGCACCATCACCATGAATGGGAAGAACTTTCCCTCTCATGGCTAAAAGAATGAATTTGGGAATTAATTTCTCAGGGAACTGATTGGGGCCGTAAACATTGTTTCCTCGGGTGGTAATGACAGGCAATCCATAAGATCTACCATAAGCCATAACAAGCATTTCAGCCCCGGCCTTTGTTGCTGAGTAAGGGTTTGTGGGCAGGAGTTGTGAGGCCTCGTGATTTCCCACAGCAGCATCCTCGTCAGTCTCTCCATAGACCTCATCTGTGCTAACATGGATAAACCTTCTGATCTGGCCCGTAACTTTGCAGGCCTCCAAAAGAACATGGGTGCCATAAATGTTGTTCTTGGTAAACTCAAAACTGTTACCAAAAGAATTGTCGACATGGGTCTGGGCTGCAAAGTGCATTATAGTGTCGATATTCTCTGTAATAAGAAGGTAGTTCACGAGGTCCGCACTGGCAATGTCTCCCTTGACAAACTTGAAGTTGGCAGAGGACCTTGAAGGGAGGAGGTTTCTTAGATTGGAACAGTAATCAAGTTTGTCGAGCACAACAATCTTGTACTCAGAGTAGTTTCTAATAAGCCTGTTTGCGACATGAGAAGCAATGAACCCAGCAGCCCCAGTAATGAGGATATTCTTAGGCGTGTACGTCGCCATTGTCACTTAATATCTACAGAAAAAAAAAATGGTTAAAATATGATCAGGTGCACAGAACAAGCCACATAGATACCTAACAATATATGACAAAAACCAAACGGCTTCTACAAAAAACAATCAACTTAGAAAATGTTATTCTATATCAAGTAAACATGATGTCATGACATAAAAATAAGAATTCGCATACAACAGTCAAGTTTTTCTTTCCTTTTTTCTTTATTCTTCTTTTCGTTTCTTTCTTGCAATTGATATTATGTGTAACTAAAGATAAAATGAACTTAAATTAAGAGAGCATCTGGCCACAAAACATAAAAATATTCACAAACTTCATAAATCATCATTCTGGTGTGTCGGCAATTTATATTTCCCCTGAAGTTAATTTAAACCATGGTTCCCATTATTTTTATAGCAAAATTCGAAGGTGTAACCGCAAGACAAAATTAATCTCCTTGTAAAACACAAAATTGTCATCATTAAACAACTGCATATAAATATACCTTAAAAAACCGAATTTGAGGACTAATCATTAATCCCAGTCAACAAAAACAGCAAGAACAGCAAGCGCATTCAAAGCTTCAACGCAGATTAACCCATTAATAATTGAAGATCAAATCAGACACGCAGAAACCCAAACACGTCCATAAATGATCAGCACTTCTTCAACTTCAGCCATGCCTAAACTCAAAAAAAATCCTAACTTCACATACGCAAGCCTATACATACACATATAGAGACGGACAAGAACAAGGCATGACATCAAAATTAACAAGAATAAGTTAAAGAAACCCAAAAATTAAACAGATCCAATATGAACCCAGATCATAAAACCAAATGGGCACTCGAAAAAAACTCACGATTTTTGCCGATATCCGAATCAGAATCCACCAGCGAGCAAAGAATGTGGCGGAAACAATTTTAAAAAAAAAGAAAAAATCCCTCTACATAAAAAAGAGAAAAAGGTTGGAAATCAGAGAGAAATGGGAAGAAACAGAGATTGACTTGAGGCTGAGGGGGCGATAACCAAGGAGCGTCAAGCAACGTCTCGTCTATATATGATGCCCGTCTACGCCTCTCACAATCTGTATCTATATATATCTATATATATACGCGGTTCATGCAATTTCACACTTTATTTTTGGTCCAATTGTCCAAAAACAAGAATGGAGAGAGAGAAGAATGGCGGAAGAGTGAAATGACTAAATTGACCTTTGACGAGTCGGTGATTTTCTTCGTACGCGTCGTTGAATGTTTTTTTGGTACTGGTATTGTCCTTCATGCTAGGGATGCAAAATAACCGAGCTGACTCGATAAAGATTCGAGATCGAATTTAAATAATTCAAGTTGAGCCCGTATAAGTTTTGAATCGAATTCGAATCAAGTAATTCTTGTTTCTAGGCTCGCGAGTTTTTTTAATATTTATTTTTATATAATTATAAATAATGTATTGATTTTCGAATACGAATCTCCAACTCAAACATAATAAAATATTTTAAAATATTTAAACTCGAGCTTAAGTCCGAGCTCGAGTCTATATTTTATTCATAAATTCGAGTCAAACAAGCCGAGCTCGAGCTTGTTTTTTCGTAGCTCGTCGGGCTCGGGCTCGAGCTCGAGCTCGATCTATTTGGTTCGAGCTCGAACTCGAGTCTGACAAAAAAAAAAAAACTCGGCTCGTTTGTATCCCTACTCTGGGCCATATTATATTTAATTACACAAAATATTTTAAATTTGGTTAAGAATCTTGCCTCTATAAATGACCTATTAGTAATCAGTATCCTCTATCCATTTGATTCGATATACTACCCACTTAGTTATTATACTACCCTTATAGGTCCTATTAGACCTATGGATCAGATTTTATATTTTGAATGGCCAACTTAATGCTTTTCGAACTACAAATATGATTATATGAATAACTCCAGTTAATAGCATCCTCTCTTGAAAACTCTTAATTTTCACATTAGTACGGTACTATGGTTTGGGGTGTGTCGAAGCTAAATTGAAGAAGACTCGTGTTGCTAAATAATTGGAAAGTCGCATAGATTATTTTGTGTAATACTTAGGGATGGCAATGGGCCGGGTTTCGCGGGTCCCCGACCCGGACCCGACCCGTTAGGGGCGGGTTTGAACCCGAATAATCGGGTATGGGACGGGTCGCGGGTCTAGAATTTTAGACCCGCACGGGTTCGGGTCGGGTCTCGGGTTCACCTGAACCCGACCCGAACCCGACCCGTATATATATATATATATAAATACATATAATATAAATATATAAATAAAAACAATTAAAAAAATCTTTAAAATTAAAAAATTTTCAGATCTACATACAATTCTAGATCCAGTGACTCCAGTCGTCCTTCCTTGCCCTCAAATCTCAATCTCACACTAGTCTTTCTCTTTCCCACTCTCCGCCGGCCGCCGCTCTCAGCCGCTCACCGCCACCCGGCCCTGCTCCGCCGCGCCCAAAGGGCCTAAACTCCGCCGCCCAGCCCCGCAACGCAGCGCCCAGGTCCGTCGCGCCCAGCCCCGCCGTGCCCAGGTCCACCGCGTCCAGCCCCGCCGCGCCCAGCCTCGCCGCGCCCAAAGGCCCCAAACTCCGCCGCCCAGCCCCGCAACGCAGCGCCCAGGTCCGTCGCGCCCAGCCCCGCCGTGCCCAGGTCCACCGCGTCCAGCCCCGCCGCGCCCAGCCTCGCCGCGCCCAGCCCCGCTGCGCCCAGATCCGCCGCTCCCAGATCAGCCGCGCCCAGCCCGCCGCGCCCAGCTCAGCAGCGCCCCAGCCCCGCACATGTAGTGTATTGAGCATATGTAAAATGAATTTTATAGAATCCAAAGATATGTGTTTCAAGCATTAAATGATATGTCTTTCAAGCATTAAATGATATGTTAGTAGAATTGATATTGAACTATTGAAGCCCACTGTAAAGTTGTGTTTTTGATTTTTTCTGAATTTTATATGGTAAATTTGCATATGAAACGTGATTTAAATATAGTAAGTGTGTATATGGAACAATATTGTTTGAATTTATCCACTGTAAAGCTGTATTTTTTGATTGCCTGAATATTATTGTTTATGTATTTGTAGATTATTTGATCAATATGGAATCCGAAGGAGGTGATAGTTCTATTCCATCTATTAATATTCGAGAAAATAATATGTCGGTGGAAATGATTAGTGAAGGGAACAATGAAGGCAACGATGATGTTGAAGTTAAGGATATTGCCGATGATAGTGGTAAAAGAAAAAGAACATCCGACGTATGGGCACATTTTAAAAGGTTGAAGGTGGATAATATGCAATATGCCGAGTGTAATTATTGTAAAAGTCGCCTCAAAGCTCCAAGTAGTCATGGCACAACTCATTTGAAAAAACATTGTGAGAAGACATGTAAGAAACGACCCAACAAAGTGGATATTCGTCAAAGTTTTTTGATGGCGAGCAAAAAGAGTGGTGGAAGCCAAGAGCTTACCACACATATTTTCAACCAAGAGGAGTCAAGAAGAAAGCTTGCTCATATGGTCATGTTACATGATTATCCACTAAGCATTGTCGAGCACATTGGTTTTCGTAAGTTTGTTGCTAGCCTCCAACCGTGTTTTAACATGATCTCAAGAAACACTTTGAAAAATGACATTTTAGGGATCTATAAGGAAGAGAAAACTAAATGTTACAAAGTGTTGGATAAGCTTAGGTGTCGGATTGCTATCACGACTGATATGTGGACATCGAGTAATTCCAAAAAGGGTTTTATGGTAGTGACTGCCCATTTCATTGATGATTCATGGATTTTACGTAATTGCATCTTGAGGTATGTCCCATTTTATATATCTTTTGTTTTATTTATACTTATGACAAATATGTATTTATGATGTTTAATTATTTTTGTAGGTTTGCATATGTTCCGGCTCCTCATACAGCCGAAGTTTTATGTGACGTGCTTGTTGAGACATTAATGGACTGGAATGTTGATCGAAAGGTCTCAACGGTCACTGTGGATAATTGCTCGACAAATGATGCCATGCTTACCATCATCCTTGATAAGATGTCAACAAGAGATTTGCCACTGAATGGAAAGGTACTCCATATGCGCTGTTGTGCTCATATTTTAAACTTAATTGTGCGTGATGGATTGGAAATGATTAGTGGTGCTATTGAAAGGATTCGTGATAGTGTCGTGTATTGGACTGCTTCACCTGCAAGGATAGAGAAATTTGAGGATGCCGCCCGTCAATTGCATATTGAGTGCACTAAAAAATTATCTCTAGATTGTAAGACTCGTTGGAACTCAACTTACTTGATGCTTGAAACTGCAATTATTTATAGAAATGTGTTTCCACGAGTTAAATATCGAGAGAGACACTACAAAAATGTGCCAACTGATGAGGATTGGAACAATGCAATTGAGATTTGTGAAAAGTTAAAAAAAATTTATCAAGTGACTGAGATGTTTTCGGGAACACAATATCCTACATCTAATTTCTATTTTCCAAAGATTTGTGATATCAAATTATGGTGAAAGATCACAATCTAAAGTGGATGAAGTTCGCCAAAATTGTTATGATTTGTTGTTTGATTATCAATCTAGAGCAAATTTAAAGGAAAGTAGCTCGTTAGGATCTTCTAGTGGTACATCTTCTGCTTCTACCATCACCGATGCATTTGATAGTGATACTTTAGCGATGTATGACAAATATGTGGCATCAAAATCGGATCATTCTGCTCAATCGTCCACAACATCAGAGTTAGATATTTATTTGAAAGAAAGCGTATTGCCAAGGGCTTCAGATTTTGATATTCTTAGTTGGTGGAAGACTAATGGGGTCAAATATCCGAATTTACAAAGGATGGCTAGGGATATTTTAGCAATTCCCGTTTCCACTGTTGCATCCGAGTCTGCATTTAGTACTAGTGGAAGAGTTCTAAGTCCGCATCGTAGTAGGCTTCATCCAACTACTTTGGAGGCGTTAATGTGTGGACGTCTTTGGCTATGGACTGAAATGCAAGGTAAGTAGATTTTTAGTTTTATGTTAGTATTTTATCATTATGTATTATGTCATAATATAAAAAAAATTCATGTTATTTTTCTTTTCTTCCCTTGTAGGTACTTGTGCATCGAGTGCCGGTGTTTCTACTTGTCCTACAATACATGATGAAGAAGAAGATAATGAAGAGTGTGTTGTTAGCGATGTGTAATTTGAAAATATGTATTATTACTTATTTTGTTGTTTGAGAACTTAGTGGTATGAACACATTTCTCTAACTATTGCTTTGAGAAGGTTGAACTCAATTGTATGACTATGAACATGTTTTATTAGGTATGAACTTAGTGATATTTGGTATTTGGTAATGTCATTTATCTAACTATTGGTTTGAGAATGTTGTTTTGGATATTTGAAGTTGATTTGATTATTTGAAGTTGTTTGAAGTTGATTTGATTATTTGAAGTTGTTTGGACATTCCCTTGTAGGTATTTGAATGTTGTTTTGGATATTTGAAGTTGATTTGATTATTTGAAGTTGTTTGAAGTTGATTTGATTATTTGAAGTTGTTTGGATATTCCCTTGTAGGTATATGAATGTTGTTTTGAATATTTGAAGTTGTTAAAAAAAAAAATTTTAGTTATTGGAGCGGGTTTGGCGGGTCGGGACGGGTTTTTAACCCGGCGGGTTCAACGGGTCCAACCCGCCGGGTTCGGGTCTCTGGCGGGTCGGGCGGGTCCGGGACCCGTCGGGTCTGGGACGGGTCTCGGGTCCAAAATTTTTGTGGCGGGTCGGGTCTCGGGTCCGGCCAAACCCGTACCAGACCCGACCCGCTGCCATTCCTAGTAATACTATGTAATATATCAAATGAGACCAATAATTACAATCATAATATGATCGGGTACGTGGGAACATATCATAAAAAAGGGGGGGTAGGTGGGAAAAGTGAAAGCAATTGGATACCCAAAAAAAAAAAAAAAGAAGGGGTCGGTGGAGAAATTGAAAGCAATTGCATACAAATAAAGTGAAATAATCACAATAATGTTATGTTTTTCTTTGTTTTTTTTTTTTCTTTCGTAGTATTTTTGGAGAATTTTTGCAACATTTGAACAATAATATCAAATATTAATTTAGTGCTTATTGTTTTAAAAATGTTAGTGAAATTAATCCAATCATATCAAATATCAGCAAAAATTGTGAGATCAAAATGGATTAAAGTTCGTGAAATGCCTTCCAAAATTGATTACGAGCCCGTTTAGCTTTTTTAAAGAAAAATGTTTCAATGAAAAATTAGGGGTTGTTTAGATTTTTCTGAAAAAGCAGAAGTCAAACAAAAAGCTCAAAAGTAATTTGTCTCTTTTTCAAAAAAAAAAAAAAATACAGCTTTCAAATAAAAATACATCTTAAAGTTTATTACATCCAAACACAAAATAATTTATTTTCTTTTTTTTGTTTGAAAAAAAAACTTTGCTATAAAATGTAAAGCTCGACAAACAATTGTTTTAGACCTACCCAAACGAGCCTAAAATGCATGTCACTTCAATTAATTTTAAAAGTAAATTACTTTAAGCACCCCAATTTTTGGAGTATTTTGCACTTTGGTATCCAATATTTATAAATGTGCGGTTTGGTACCTAATATTTATTATTTGTGTGCTGATGATATTTTTTACACTATTTCGGTGGAATATTCCTCAATATTTCCCATAATATGCCCGAATATTCCACAAAGATTATATCTAAATAGTGAAAAAATATCATCAATGCATAAATGATAAAGATTAGGTATCAAAGCGTATATTTACAAAAGTTGAGATATCAAAGTGCAAAACACCCAATAATTGGGGTGTTTAACGCATTTTACTCTAATTTTAATGGCTTTCTTAATAGTGGGACCAAAACCGACTAGAATTAAAAATATTATGAATGCATTCCGACTAGTATTGGAATAGGGTACCAATCTGAATTAATTGTTTACTAGGACTAAAAAAAATTATCTCGTGCATCATACTTGAAACGCCTAATCTACACATCCACATCATATCATTGTGTGAGGAGTACTAATTAACAACCCAATTATTGATCAATTATAACTCTTTAACACGTTATGGTAATCAATTAAATTACTTTTTTTTTTTTATAAGTATTAATCAGATTACTTGAGTTTTACGAAAGTAAACAAAGATATAATGACTCTTACGCATAAAATGGATCAAACTAGACAAGAACAATAGTACCATGCTTTTAAGATGCTATATTGGTGTGATACATTGAATAATTGGATGGATGCCATATGTTTATTTATATTTAGTTTTTTATTTTAATAAATTGATGAGCGACACGCATTTATTTATAATCTAACTTATGATTTTTGAATTTGCAAAGAAAATATTTTTGCCAAGGATTTTAAATAACTCAAATACTAGTCCACACCCCGTGCTATGCACAGTGTTAAAATAAAAAATATAATATTTTTGAAACTTTTTAAGACAAATTATAATTGATTATTGAAAAAGTCAAGAAAATATAATTATGTTATAAATGAACTTCATGGATTTTACATAATTGATATTTAGTTCGAACAAAAATTTTGGATATTGGAGTATATTATCACCTATAATTTACTTAAACATAACGATAAACCAACAAATAAATAAATAAATAAATAACGTCTTGATATGTGTAGACATGATATTAGATTGATAGGAGCAATTACTTTAAAAAAAATACTACCTAGAGAAATATGGAGTAGCAAATTGGCATAAATGATCTACTCAATACAATATTTGAAAGAAAAAATACTTAGAATAAAACTTCAATATTAATAAAAGGGTTTAATCCATAAATCTATTCATACTAAAGTCAAAAAAAAATGAAATGCCACATTCTTTCTGCAAGGCATGCTCAATCTTCAAGAATTCTATATAAACCCATTTTTATTATTAAAAAATGTATATGACTATATTAAGAATATTCTACTATTGTGTTTTACTCAAAATAATATAATTTTTTTAAAGTTCAGAAAAGATACAAAACAAAGATAATCAAAAACTTGAAAATTTGGATTCGCACATATTACTATAGTCCAAAACATAATCTAAAAGTTCTAAACTATCTGACTTTTTGTTAATTTGTTGAATTTATATTTTAATTTCTAGCATAATTTGAAAATTTAGAAAATAATGCCCGTATCTATTTTGACAAATTAAGAGCTCGTTTGGATGATTTTTTTTTTTTTTTGGGAAAAGAAACGCTTATATTTGGGAAAAAAAACACTTCAGAGCAAAAAACTTGTGTTTGGATGAGTTTTTTTTTTTAAAAAAAATAGAAGCCAAATTAAAAGCACTTTTAATTACTGTATTTAAAAGCAAAATTGCTTGGATTAAATAAAAAAAAAACCTCTAGTATAAAAAATACTGTTCAAAAAGTTTTTTTTTAAGTTCATCCAAAGAGCCCTAAATTGTATACATGGTCATACCCAATGGTTGCGAAAAGAGAACTTTTATTATGTAGATGTTACGAACGAAATATGTATAATTTACGCCAACAAAGGACTTTTCGCTTAGGTTGTTTTAAAATTGAAATTCAAATTATGTGTAGAAAATTAGAAATAAAGAAACAAAATCATAAATATTGATGATAGTTGTGAACACATCTGAAAAAATCATTAAATATAAAAAATTAAATCAAGGCGAAATGCATCAATCAACTAAAAAACATTAAAAACGTACAAATTAACTGAATTGTAGTCCAAATCTTACAAAGGTTCAACAACAAAATATCAACAAATAATGTGAAAAGGAAAATAAATGCACTAATGGTCATATAGGGGGAAAAACATATTCATTCAATTATACTAATGCAAGATCTGTATAATTCATGTCAAGAGAGAAATTTTCATAAAGCAGTTTTGAAATGAAATGTTTACATGATAGTTAGAAAATTAGAAATAGAAGAAAATAGATCATAGATATCATGCTTATAGTAGTGAAAAAAAAAGTATTTTACAACTAATAATTAAAATAAAATTGTTGAGAATAAAGGGCAAACCAACAAAATATGAAATAAATAAAGAGGTTGAATTCATGGATCAAAAGAGTTAATTACGCTTTGCGACCTGAATTATGTGTATTTTTATATTTTGCAACCTCAAGTTTTAAGTGTGATCAATTGCCACTTAAAGTTTGCGTATTTTTATCGGTTATCACATAATTGTATTTTCTGGCCAAAAATCTTATCTGGAATGGCAACACGAGTTGCTATTCCGACTGACATTTTTGGCCAAAAAATTCAATTAGTAGGTTTTCGACAGGAGACTCAAACCAAGATCCACACTTCACAGACACGCTTACATTGGGGACATGCCGCACGCTACCTGCGGACATAATTAGCTTAATTTTTGGGAATGCAAGGATTCGAATCCGCGCCATGTGCATCATCAGGGGAGCGTGTTGCTACTGGACCGTTATAATTCTTCGTTCGTGACTCTTTTTTTGTTTTTTTACACTTAAACATAGATTTTTGAAATTATCAATTTAAATATTTAATTGTCATTCATCCAATTTATTATTTACCATTAATTGTATTAAGGGTAAAGTTAAATTATCAAATTATTTATTTTTATTTTGTATGAATTTCAAAGTATTGTAACATTCAAAGTAGTAGTGGTAGTTGTTGTAGCAGTAGAAATAATAATAATAATAATAATGATGATGGTGATATACATGTTTCTCGAGATTATCTGTATTATTATATAAAGGAGGGCACCATTTACTAACTGCTTTTGATCTAATAAATTTTTTAATGTATCATTTTTCTTGTTTATTTTCTCTCACATCTCTCCTCTTCCCTGCTCTTTTTTATTTTCTCTCCCTTCTTTCTCTCCCCCCTTTCTCTTTTCTCTCTATCTTTTCTCATTTTTTAATACTTTTCAATATCATTTTTTTAAAAATTTCTTTATAATTATTTTCTTAATTTTTGATTTTAAATTAATCTATATTTATTTATCACTAATTTTATAAATTTATCCAAAATAGTTAAAAATATTTTGATAGTATAAATATTATAAAAATTTTCGTATTTCATTAAATTATATATATTTTTAATTATACACACACATTGAATATGCCAATATTACTAATATATATAAATATATTTATACACAAATATTATATACGTTGCATACAATAATTTTTATAAAGTTTAATTATAGTAGTGATGAACAAATTTTGTTTTCTTAGACATTGGAGCAGTGTTTATTTTAAAAATTTAAGAGCATAACCTTACGTGAGACATAATTTTAGGAAGCAAAAATACATACCTGGCACACACTTGTGAAATCTTCTCACCATATCATATTCTGAGGTACGTGAGCCGTTTTTTTTTTTTTTTTTGGTGTGTGTTTAATAATTAGAGTGAGTAGGTGCAATTTTTATTTCTGAATTTAAGGAGAAATTGAATAACTGCTTGAGAGCTCATATTGCCAATAAGTAGTGAGTTGTTAATAGGGAAAATTATTGTTCAGTCTCCCAACTCCCAAGTGGACTTCAAAATTCAAATCATAGAAAGTAGTCCACTTCGATTCTTATTCATCTTAGGACGTTTTTGAATAGTCCATCTATCGAGTTTGGAAGGTTTGAGCCAATAATGTTAAAATTGGACCGATATAGAATTAGTGGCCTTATTAATTACCTTGGACCAATTTAATCAGTCTAGTCATTGATTTGACAGCTACGTAATGTTCATTAATATAATAATTATATATTTATGTGTTAAGATTGTGCACCTATACTAATTTAGTAAAATGAGAGGGCATGTTTATTTATGATGATCAAAAAATACAAAATTTTTAATTTAATTATATCACTAAAGAGTTATATGCCTTTTTTTCGATCAATATCTCAATTTTCAGTGAAATTTGTTTTTAATGTGCTAAAATTTTCAAATTTAAAGTTTTAAATTGTCACATTAAAATCAAAGTGTATCAAAATTACCAAATAACACAAGACATATGACTAATTTTGCAATTAAACCTACAATATATATACATATATGATGTAGGAGAAACACGTACACTCCACGTAGACTTTCCCAACAACGCAGTCACACCACCTGGAAACCGGATGGGATCCACTACCCCAAAACGGTACCGCATCTCATGCCCCATACTGTAAATTCACGACACGAGTAAAATCTAATTAACATAACTAAATAATCTGTCGTTAAGTAAATCTTGAAGATTTACACGTGTCGTGAATTTAGAGTATGAGGCATGAGATGGGGCATCGTTTTGGGGTAATGGATCCCGTCGGCCTGAAAACTGGGCTACCGACGTGGCTCGCACTAGACAAAGAGTCATGTCTCCATGTAAGCTTGAACTCGAGGAGATGAGACCTCAATTGTTTCTATCTCCATAGCAATTGGAGAGTTCCGTGGTGCCTCTTCAGACACGGCGATGCCTAGGGGGGGGGGGGAATGAACGCCTCTTGGAGTCGGACATTCTTGCGATGAGCGCTGATCGAAACATCTTTAGTATTTCGGGTCTTGCAAAAGGCAAAACATCAATCATACACTTATCTAACTCAACATCTTATTAAAAAAAAAGCAAGAATTATTCAAGTAAAAATACCAAAAGCTAAGCTATGTGGTCAGTTACTAATCGAGGTAGGGAGAGCCCAGCCTTGACCAAGTATTTTTCTTATGTAAGAAAGATCGGGCATAAGAGTCCCCTACTCTTATGCCTGATGACCCATGCCCTTGACCAACTTGGCAGAGTGGAGCTCGACTAGGAAAAGTTTTTTAGCATCAGAGTGGGCACGTCTGACCAGCCAGTCCTTATAGGAGTGAATGTAAACCCACTTTTGCTTTCAATCATTGCTGTAGGACGAGAAGGGCCTCTCTATTATCTTCTTCCCACTTTTAGCACTAAGGAAGAAGCAGTTGAACTCATCGTTGGGGGAAGACCGACTAGAGAGGTTTATTTGGAATAAGTCTGAGAAATTAGCTATAGAAGGATCATGCTCAGCACTCCGAGCAAAAATGACAAAGACGCAGATTAGTGCATAAGAAATCGGAGTGAGTTGTATTGGGCTGAGGTTAAATGATTAAGGTTTGAGCAAATAAAAGGGGGGATAGGGAAATGAAGGTCGTTCTCGATATGAGCATAGCGTATGGGAATACATCCTTTTAGGGGGTTGGCGATGGAATCCTGTTGTAGAAGGCCAATGGACGCTGAACCAATCTCGAATGTAATACTTCATCATTTTTTCGACATCTCGATCGATATTGCGAGCAATAATATTGCCCTAGCTCAGGGTAGTTTGATTCCCCAAAATCGCTTTCCTTTTTCGACTTCCTCTTACTTCCTCGGGGATTTCCTCCTGGAGTAACTCCTCCCATCTGGGGATGGGTATGCTATAAAAAGAGCCTATTGGGGGAAGGTCAACTCTGAGCTCAGCGGACATCCTCTGCCTCATCGCTTCAATCATTCCTGGGTTCTTTCTTCTCATCACCGGGTGGCTGGTATTCACCTTACCTAGGCATCGAGAGGATGCACCTGTCTCCACTTTCTCCACACCGACGAAACCATTGCTAGCTGACGAGGTCTCCAAGGAACCTACGTCATCTACCTCCTTCGTGGAGAGTAAACCCACTTCAAATCTGTTTTGGCTATCTAAGCTATTCCCTAATATGTTACTCATCCTTTCTCTCAAATAAATTGGGAAGGTAAAAGGCTATAAAATGGAAAAGGCACAAAATAAAGAGAAAGGATGAGAGGGTATACCTAAAATAAGGGGTAGTCTGCTCGAAAGATGTTTAAGCCTGCTCGGTGCTCTGGAAACTTTGATCAGATTGAATTCCCAGCTTGGGTTTGAAAATGACGCATACTGTGCAGAGAAAGGAGTCCCTATTGATAGCACGGTGAAAATTTTCCTCAGGAAGTCCAAACGTCACCAGCAGTGATACCAATGGTCAAATCACAATGGTCAAAATTCAAAGTTTCCGTCAAAAAATGTCTGCTCGATCCGATCATGGCTGTAGCGTGAAGTCCCAATTAGCTTTATGATCTGCTTGATTTAGAGTTTCCTAGCAGCCCATAAGCTGGGGTGGCTAATGATATAGGAGGAACACGCACACATCCATGCGGATGTTCCCAACAACGTAGACCAATTAGGTCATGCCACTTGGAAACTGGGCTGCCAACGTGGCTCCCACTAGACAAAGACATGTGTCTCCATATAAGCTTGAACCCGAGGAGATAAGCCCTCATCGGGGATTCAACCTAGATCCTTGCGGTATCCCTTGGCGGAATGCACCTGTGTCTTCTTGAAAATATCATACGCGCTCCGCTAAAGGTCCTGCTCTTCATCGAAGTGGTCCCCTACCTTCTCCTCGGGGTGGTCCCCTTGTGCAACGGCTTCTGACAGACCGTTGACCGCTGAAGTTACCACTTCACTGTGTTAGAGGAATATTCCTCGTACGGACGCCGGAAAATAGACTTCTTCAGCCCTAATCCAACCCATTCTCTCTCCTGGCCTACTATAAATAGAAGGTTTCTACTGTTAACAGGATACGACTTCTAATTATGTACTTATATTCTCTACAGTACATTACATTACCTTCTGATTATCTGCTCGAATTCTACTGACATGAGCGTCGGAGGGTCGTCGCCACAGACACTTTCGGCTAAGCTCACGTGTGTTCCATCTTATAGAATAGGAACCCAACTAGCAATTCGATTACACATCTTCGAACAAGAAGAACTTCTGCTCGAAATCAGATTTTGACCACATCAATATATATAATGAATTTACCTCTAAATCTAATGAGTTTATACCCCATTAACTCTTGAATAGACGAAATACACAAATTACTAAGTTGCTTGATATGGTAAGGAACTCAATGTACTGGTAGTCTGGTATGATAGCGCTTGTTGGGTAATATAACATTTTTTTAAATAACAACTAGTACTATTATTAATAATTAAAAATGTCAACTAATATAGTCGATGACAAAAACACAAAAAAAAAACAATAATTTCAATCGATATAATATGATAGTTCCATATCAAAACAATTGATAAAATAAGGGTGCATGCGCCTATATAACAACTAACAACATTTGCATAAGAAATTGTCAAAAATCTTTCGTCAAACTTTCATATTGATTCAAATCTTCGCCATTTTCCTCTTTGTCTTGTCGTTAAGCCAATAACATTTGTTGTATTGAAAAACTATAATGGTCTGAAAAGATCATCCTCATCATCAATGTGATTTTGAGAATTTTAATAATTGAGATTAAGACAACCTTATAACAAATGAAACTAAGTGTAAGATGAAATCATTTTAGAAAATTAATAAACTAAAGGTGTTTTTTGGTACTAAAACCAAATTCAAAAGAGAACATATAAAATTGTCAAAATACTTTAGTAACCAAATTCAAATCAGATGCTCCATTATAATTTCCTCTAGCCAATGCTAAGCAAAAATTGGTGCATGGTTACATAAGTTGTAGGTTGGTATCAACAATAGTGTGTCAATCATTAGCTTAAGCTTTGAACTTAAAACAATAAGTCTAAATTAACATGAAAAGAAAATAATTCTTTAAAAGCTTAAAATTAGGTTGAAGAAAATTTCAATAAGAGAAATCCTAGGAAAAACATAAACTTTCCTACTCAAAGAAAACGATCCTAAATATATAAATGATTATCAACTCACATGGTTGCATTGAAGAAAAGAATAAACACATAGGAATACATGTGAGAAAATGACTCACCACTACAAAATTTTTGTTTCATATGTAATGTGAAATTATGAGATTAAATAAGGCTTAAATTTCTTGTTATATTTCTGCCAATAACATTGATGACGTTGAGGTTTGGCTTGCTCCTAGAGGGTGACGTGGAACCGCAACTCAACGATCCAAAGTGGAAGAGTCCCTACCCTGCTAAGATGGGAAAAACATGAGTCTAACCGAAAATATCTCTGGCGAAAACCCTCTAATGCTTAAGTTAGTAAGCTACGTAATGGCATGGCAAGTATTGGAGAGAATCGAGCAGTGAATTGGGCAATGTGTTTATGTTACCTTTCCAAAAATACGCAAGGGGTATTTATAGTGTTCCCCAACTCTTGGAGTTGGTGAGATTTAGTGGGCCTAAGATTGCAGGTTCTAGGTACAAGTTGGACTTTTGTTCCTTACTAGCGGTGGTAGAGTTGGTGTAGTCCTGCAAGAATAAGGCGGTGGGATAGAGTACGGAGAATGGTGACAGAAGGTTAGGCAGTCCTTGATGGTCCAATCCTGAGTCAAAGAGAACTCACACTCGAGGAGAGCTCCATCGAGCATCGGTCGCCTTGATAATCGACTCCAAATTTGGAAGGTGGTCATTCCTCAAGGAGAACCGCTGACATGCTAGCATGACATGTGGCGCCAGATGTGGATCCTAATGGACATGTGTCAGATGTCCCATATCACACATATTTTTATATGTGTAATAGAAGCAAAAAAATGAAAAAAATCTTCCCCATGGTGAGCGACAATTATAAAACAAAGCATGATACAACTATTCGATTAAAGAATTAAAGGGAAACAAAAATAGAAAACAAATAATGAAGAATACATGTTCAATCTTATTTAGGATAGAAAGACGAGTAAGGAATGTGAGAGAAGAAAATAATAGAGGATAAAAATAGGGAATTGTTATTAGCACTCCAAAATTATTATTGACACTCCCTTTCACTTTATAATTTTTATTAATTGGCCAATATACCCTTTTAATTTTTAAATATTAATTTGATTTGATATATTGGACAAAAAGCCCTACTAGTCTATTATTCAGTTTCATGCATTCAACAATAGTATTCTTCGCCATCTTCTTTTTTGCTTTGGTGACAATAACTTTAGAATTATTATTCAACTTCTTATTTTGACAGTGACCTGAGAAAAACAAAAAATTCTAATATTGTTCTCTTTTGTGCAATATTTTGCCCATATTTTACATTATATTTTTCTATATTTTTTTCGTATTAATTTTAGTTACTTGAAAATGGATGCTACTAATATTTTAGAAGATTTTACAGTGATATTTAAGTTGGAGGAGAAAATAAAGCTTGTACATACAAAGAGTATCGAGCAAATTTAAGATATCTACCTATTTTTACAACCCATTTAATAGCAACAAATGTATTTATTTCTTTTTCATACTTTTTATATTATTTCATTAATTTATTTGATCACACTTTAATTTCAGCATATATACATTTATGTAACATAATTTTTTCCTTGATGTGCAAATTGTTCTATTAATGCTGATATATATATATATATATATATATATATACAATTTGTTTCTTTTTATCTAATATTTTGCATATTTGAATATCAACAGAATTATACAACATCTTTAGATTTCTTTATTACCCAACTTTTTCATATGTTTAACTTGGTTTCCTTTATTTCATAATTTCGTATGTATCTTAAAGTTTCATGTATGATTTGAAAATTTTTGTTAGTATTATATATTTTGCATTAAGTGGGACAAAAAAGAAAGATAAAACAAAAAATTATATAGTTTACATTAAGGTTGTGATTTCATGCGTTTTGTATAATCAAAATGTGAAAATGATAGACAATAAAGACAAAATTATGTCATTCAAATTAATAAAAATAGTGTTCTAAAGATGAATGAGCAATTTAGTCAATTTTTCAATACAAAAAATAAAGATAAAGTGTCAATAATAATTTTGGAGTGCCAATAATAATTTCCTAAAAATATAGTGTACAAGGAGAAAGGAAAGCAAAAGTAATAGAAGAGAAAAAAAAGGAAAAAGTTGACAAATAAAAACAAAAAATCAAATCAAACGTAGTTATAAAGGTCTTGCCTCTTTATATGCACTAATGATATGTGGCACACTCTATGAGTGTATAAAATAAAAATAAAAATTAATTTGATTACATATTTAATAAATTTATAATTTTATATATTATGAAAAAATTGATTGAGAAGTAAATTTATATATTATGAAAAATAAAAAAAAATCATTGAAAATTAAATTTAGGATTATGATGATGACCATTCCTGTTCACACCCGGTGGCCTCCCTGCGAGGTATTATCCTGCCTGCCGTAGATACCCACAGGGTTCCTTTGAACCACGGGAGGGTTTTGTCATTTAAAAGGGCCCTCCGTGGTTCAAAGGAACCCTGTGCATAACCACGGCAGGCGGGACAATACCTCGTAGGGGAGGTCACCGGGTGTGAACATGATTGGTCATCATCATTTGGCGCCCACCGTGGGGCTAACGTTGGCTTCGACCCTCCAAGCCCCTCGTTTGGGGGGCTTATGATATGCCATATCTTGTCCACATCGATTGAAGACCAGGCACTTGATTACCATAAAAGGCACAAATCCTCTCCTTACCTTGCAAGGACTCTTTTAAAGGATAAAACCCTCCTATGGTTCAAAGGAACCCTGTGGTCCTTACCTTGCGAGGACTCTTTTAAGAATAAAACCCTCCTGTGGTTCAAAGGAACCCTGTGGGTATCCACGACAGACGAGACAATACCTTGCAGGGGAGACCACCGGATGTGAACAAGAATGGTCATCATCATTTGGTTGTCCTTTGAAAGAGCCCTCGTAAGGTAAGGAGAGAATTGTCGCTTTTTATGATAACCAAGTACCTTATTTTCAATCGATGTGGGACAAGATATGATGCATCAGATTATTATTAAAAAATATAAAAAAAAGATAAAAGTAAAATAAACATTAAAGATAAAAGATAGGAGAGAAGAGAAGAGAAGAGAAGAGAAGAAAATAAAGAGAAATAATATATCACATTGAAAAGAGTTGAGAAATAAATAAACAATGAGTAAAAATAATTAATAATTGCCCCATGATTCAATATTTCGAAAAATAAAAGTTTCAAAATCTTCTTACAACTTTCAGAATCGGATGTGAGGCATGAAAACATAGAATCCTCAAGTTAAAACATATTCTTGTCCTTATCACTATTAAAACAAATAAAAAAAAGACATGATTATAACTTGTAATTTGGTGAGAAAAAGAAAAGAGAAGACTCTGGTAAGCACAACACAGATAAATATTTATTAAAAAGAATTTGAATAAAGTAAAATGAAATACTACATTTGAAAGTATTGAAACACTAATCGAAAGAAAAAGATAAAAGACTTATTTGGATAAAACATTTGTTAATGGTGGAGAAGGAAAATCCATATTATCCTCTCTGGAAGCACATAGTTTGCACTTAAAATAATAATTAAGCGGTACAAATATATATTTATTTAAATGCAATAATTTAAAATAATTAGTTCTTTTTCACTACTATTTTTTAAAAATTTAAAAGAATATTTGATATTATTCAGTGGAACAATCATAGCCAAACTAAAATACCAAAGACAGCCCAATGTTTCACTATTTTTTTTACCCGATGAAAGTGAAACGGGCCACAAACGATGACTGATGAGTTTATGCGCCTCGTTCTCCGAGTACTTCATTTGATGTGAACCACAGATTCATATTAAGAGAGAGAGAGAGAGAGAGAGAGGGACGGACACTAGCCTCAAAAAATTAAGGTGTAAGAACTGCCGACGAAACTCTCCAGTCTCTACAGCAGTTCTTTAGGCAGCTTCGAGACGTGGGTTCAAGAATTGTTTTTTAAGGAATTCCCAGTTCTTGGGGGCTAGAGAGAGTGGAGTCCAACACTAAAATGAGAGGATTTTCGGAGAAAGGGGCTGTAATTGGTTTACAATATGTTGCACTTTATGCGATTGCAATTAGCTTTCTGGTATTGGGGAAAGAGAAGAAAGTTTTGAGGGTTTATCTGGGTTCGTCTCAAACATTGACCACTTTCAAGGATGTGGCTGGAGTGTTCGGTACTTGATTCTTCCCATACTTTTTGATGTTCTGTTTTTTTTTTTCAATCCTATCCTATTGCTGTTTTCTGCTTGATTTTTGACGGGATTGGCGTAAGTAACAAGTTAAATGGGTTTTTTTGATATTTCTCTGTGAGCGCGCAGTGGCAAGCCACATATAGTCCAGGAGTAAACATGCGCCCCCGCCCTGAACTTTAAAATTACATCATATATATATATATATATATATATATATGAAGTATTTTTTTTTTGATCACCCTAGTCGTCCGTCAATATTGGTCGTCATTCATTGCACCCGACATTTTTTTGACAAATTTAATTATGTGTATTGTCGGTAGTATGTAGTTGGTTAAGTGTATCCCTATCCCGGGCCCTGGATCCGCCGCTATGTGTGTTTACTTGAAACCCTTTAATCTTTTGTTTTCAAGAGCGGAAGAGCGATGAACGTTTCTGCTTATGATACTGGCTTTCTTTGACTTGTTGGTGTTATAGATTGGAAACTTAGTTGCATGTCTGCAAGAAAAGAGAAGAAAATTAAGCCACAGTAATTTGTCTTTTGTTGTTAGCTAAGAGAGAGAGAGAGAAGAGGAGATGCAGAACTGTGGGATTAAAGGGAAAAAGTAATATATAAACTTGACTAAACTCAATCTCATGAATACTTTTTGCTGCCATTGCAGGGAACATCTTTGCTTTTGGGTTATTTCTATCTCCTGTGTGAGTTTTCACTCCTAAAAGATAGTCTTCTCTGAAATATAAAGACAAATAATTGTTACATCACCCCATACCTTCATCCGCCTCTCGTTTTTAACTGATTTTCAGGCCAACATTCCGGCGTATAATCAGGAGCGAGTCGACCGAGCAGTTCTCAGGGTTACCATATATATATGCTCTCTTGAATTGCTTGATCACTGCCTGGTATGGTTTGCCCGTGATATCTTCCAACAACTTGCTTGTCACCACGGTTAATTCAGTTGGTGCACTTTTCCAATTAGGGTACACTATCATCTTCATTAAGTATGCCGAGAAAACTAAAAAGGTTACTATTCTCCTCCTATTTCCTTTTAGCCATGATGCTTTTTGTTGAAAAATATTAGAGTTAATTACAAATATCCCCTGAGGTTTGGCCTGTGCTCGCAATGTATCTGATGAACATGCTTAGGGGGCAAAATTGGATTTACATACTATTTTCCAGGCGATGTTAGCCTTGTCCGTTTGGTCAACCAATGATGGGCGCGATTTGTATAGTGAAACAAAACATCAAGGTTATTTGTAATATCTAAAACCACATGGGACAAGGGAGTATTTGTAATTAACCCAAAAAAAATAAAAAATTCATGACCTTTTCAATAATCTGTAGTTCGATTACCTTGCAGTTGAAGATGATCGGATCGCTCTTGTCGGTTTTCATCCTATTTGCCATTATTGCCATTGGAAGTTTGCTCATAGTTGAGTTTGAAGTCCGCCATTTGACTGTTGGGTTCATAAGTTGTGCTTCCCTCATATCTATGTTTGCGTCCCCTTTGTTTATAATCGTACGTACCGCCTCTTTAAGTCTCTTGAAATAAGATATATTCTTATTGCATTGCTTAGTTTATTCGCACTTCTTTGTTAACTAATTGACTGTATATTTTTGGCAGAATTTGGTGATCCAAACAAGAAGTGTTGAATTCATGCCGTTTCATCTGTCACTCTCCACGTTTTTGATGAGCACATCTTTCCTTCTATATGGAGTCTTCAATTTTGATCCGTTTGTATATGTACGTTTCTTCATATCTATTGATATTTCTTCAGTATAACTGCGTCTTGCCAAAATTTCATTTGTTTTATTCCCTCTTTTCTATAAACTTCACACGTATGTAATGCAGTTAACCTTTTTCGCCTATATTTCAGGTCCCCAATGGGATTGGAACCATTTTAGGAGTAACACAATTGCTTTTGTTCTCATACTACGAGAAGTCATCAAAAGAAGGCTTGACAGAACCCTTAATCGTGTCTTACTCCTTTACCGATGCATGAAGAGGTAACATTGTCGCTTATTTCGGGTCTTTTGTTTCATTTTAGCTCATAAGCTCGGATATCTTTGCCTCTTATATGATAAACTAGGGCCATGTTCATTTTGTTCAGGGCTCGAATGATTATCTGGAAGGATAAGGAAAACTGTGTTCATTAATTGGTCATTATGCAATCATGTTTAGCAAGATGGTTAGAGATAACAAAATCTAGGATACATTAATGTTTGGTTTAGTACACTTGACTATTTTAAAATGATTTTATATATTTTCCTAAACTAACCTTACTTGTGAAAAGTCCAACAATCATTTATTATACCCACCTCTTGGGTTGGATTATTTATCCGACAATTTTTCAATTTTATACCGGGCCATATGGCCCATATCCATATCATGGGCATTCATCATTGTAACAAATCATTTGATTAACTAGATCTAGTAGTCTATTAAAGCATATCATACAAAGTGAATATGGTCTAAATAGACTGATGTATCTAAGTTAGTAAAATATTCTTTTACGATGATTGAAGCCCATATCAGACATAGCCCGATATAAACTGCAAAAAGCGTTGGATGAAAAATCCAACTCAATAGATGTGATATAATGATCAATATTGTAGGATCAAAGTTATTTTGGGGGGAAAAACACAGAATCAACACACTTGCGTAAAAAACACATAGTTAGTAAAAAACACTTTCAAATAATCATTCGGGTTTTCATTCTTTCAGTATTTTGCATAGTTCTTCATGGTTAATTTTCACAACTTGCGCTGCATCTATATCTCTATGTTTGGCACTAAAAAACTATTTATTCAGTCAACCGCTGCACATTCTGGAATTCCTTTCTACTGGCCTTACTGTTTATGGGTGAAGAGTCGGTTAATACGCTCGAGATTGGCAATGGGAGTGATAAGGCACCAGAGTGAAGCTCATGAAGATAGCCGAAACTGTGGGGGCACATAGTATGTATACCCTGGCCATCAACCTTCATCGATTCGATATTTTTACATCGACATGATAAAAATATTTTTTGTTGTCTTCTACCCTTTTCTTCAATTATTTAGATTTATGTTTGCAAGTGCCATTCTCTTGCAGTAATTTAGAGAAGTTAAAAAGGGTGTTAGATTGCAACTATCTGTGTGATTCTTTTGAACTGAAAACATTATGAGACATAATTGTCTCTCGGTTGTGATAACAGATTATTTTAATTTTGTTGTGAAAGGGCCTGTGTTGTTTACTCTCAAGATAGTCATCTTTGACTCTGTTTCCATGTGCACAGAGATTTTGAAGTGATTTTTCTTTAAATGTCTATTGGTAATGATCAAGATTTTATTTTATTTTATATATGAAACGCACAAACACAAAACATACACGCACACTATAAGGATTTGAATCCTAGAGTCATACTCCCATTCTTCTAAATGCGATGTTCATGTCTAATACTTAAAGGCCCGAACTCTAGATTTTATTGTAATTGTGAGAACAAGTACTATGAGTATGTTCAATTGGATACCTAGGCATCCAATGGTTGTATTTTCATTCTCATTTTCTAAATTCGTTGGGTTTTGAACTTGTGATGATTTTATTGTGTACTAGTTAATGGATAGTTTTTTTTTTCGAATTCATTAAAAATTTTGTTATTTCTTTTATAGAAATGGATTATTTATTTTTTAATTTAAAAACAAATTGATTATGGGTATGGATAGTTTTTTAAATTAATATTACTATATTAATCATCTGTTGAGTCCAATTCAACTAATTTTAAGTTAGTGGATCATAATATGCTTGTCATATATATATACATGCACACACACACACACACACACAAAAAAAACAAAAACAATAACAAATAGAGGGAGGGAGGGAGGATTTCTTTTTTCGATCGGGGAGAGAGAGAGAGAGAGAGAGAGAGAGAGAGAGAGAGAGAGAGAGGATCTTAGTATGCCCAAACAACCCGAAATATATATGGGTTAACCAACAACTCGAATAAACCCAACCTAACCCAAATCATGTTATATTTCTTTACCAATGAAGATACGATAAAGAAAGATAATATGGAAATTATATTCCTTACCAATAATAAGTTAGAGCTAAAATCAAGAGAAAGAATTTGTATTTATGAACCGTTGAATTATTTGGGAGATTTATATTGTGCAATTTTTATATTTGAGATTAATTAACCTTTTGAAGGAATAATGCTGCTAAATTATATATCACAAAATTTTATATAAAGAAATGAATTAACTAACTAATTTGAAAAAAAAAAATTGGACTCTTTCAAATAAAAATGAATAATATTATCTTGATGAATTTATTTTTTAATTGAAATAGAGATATTAATTCACTTACACATCAAGATAAAACATTATGAGATTATTCAACGGGACAATAATTTCATAAAGAAAATGATTATAAAATGTATTAACAATAATTTCATAAAGAAAATGATTATAAAATGTATTACTATGTATATTTATTTATTTATTTATTTATTTGTTATTGCATATTTAAAATAATAAAAATCAGATCGTGTTGAAAGATGAAAATATTGATGAGGTATATTGTAAATTTTTTTTTGAAACAAAGGCATATTGTAATTCAAAGCCCTCCATTTTGTACTTCTTTAGATGAAAAATCAATGAATGATTTATATCTTTACATAATCATTTCTTCCATATAGATATCTTCACTTGAAAAGAAAGCCAAATAACAAATTATAGAAAGCTCAAATTACTCAAAATAAAGTATGAAAATAAAATAAAAAATTAATAAAAACATGTAAACATTAAACAAATGAATGATTAAAAGACAATTAAATAGCATACCCCCGTTTTAGAACATAAATTATAGAAAACTCATATTTTTGAAAATAAAATGATAGATAATCCAAGTGTAGAATATAAATCAAAAAAATTTAAATTATTGAAAATAAAGTATAAAAATAAAATTATAAATTTAATAAAAAACATTTAAACATACCAAAGAAATAAATTGATCAATCATAGAAATATACGTGTCAATGAATCATATATATATATACACACGCACATATATGAATAGAAATATAGTAATTTATTAATATGTATTAAGCAAAATCTTTAATGATCAATGAAGCTAAAGATGGAGTACTCAAATTCTAAAAATCTTTCTTATTGATGGAGCAAAATAAAAAATAAACAATAGTCAAACGGATTATTGATAAAAAGAATTATATATAACCAAATATTAAACACCGATAAAAGATCAAATGTAAAACCTTAAAATCAATACACAATAATATTTTGAAATATAAAATATTGCATTATGTGAAATATGATTAATCCAAAACCAAAAATTAAAAAAATGAAAACAAAAAACAAAAGCAAAAATTCCTCTAGGTATTGAAACCTTCAAAACTCTTTCCTATCTCATAATTCATCAAATTAAGGGAACAAAAAGTATATTAAAATAAAAAATAAATCAAAAATAAAATATGAAAAAGCTTAAAAAATAAAGTAATGAGAAACATAAACAAAGTAAACAGTACATATAGAAAAGTGCTAGAAATTATCATTAAGATGTAACCATAACTAAAAGGTAATGCATTCATGGCACCTTAAAATGAAATGATGATGCTGAAGGAGAAATGAAAAGAACCAAATTTTGCATTACGCTCATCACATCCGGCAAATGAAACCTTAGGATTTTGATTGGAAAATTAAGAAGGCTTGAGGTGTTCAGAGAATGGAAAAATTACAAATGAAAACTCTTATTAGCTAATTTGCATGAAGGTGATTGCTATTACGTACAAAACTAATTTTGTGTTTAAGTTTCTTTATCAAATAACTTATATCTCAAAAAGGGAAAAGAGTTTGAAAGGTTGATGCTAACTCTTGTAGCTAATTAAAAAGGTATGCTTGAACCATCAATTGAGGGCGTGCTTTGAAAAGAGAAAAGCTGACGACTATGAACGAGCCCCCCTCAACTACCGACGTTCAACCGGCAGCGCTCAAAAAGCCGCCGGACAAGAGACCACCGCTCATGCTTCCCCCCCGTCGAACCTTCGCCGAAGTCACCAACCCATCGGCTGGACTTTTCTCTGAAGTTTCATCACGCGAACAGAAAAAATACTTCAACAATCCATTGGGACCGATGGGTACTGCAACACGTAAAAATGGTTTGAAGGCTCTCAAATTATCCCCTGAAGACCGCGAAATCTTGATGCGTCCCTACCAGTATGCTCTTGTGGGCAAATTTCCGTGTGGAGGACCGTTCGTGTTTTGTTCCACAATCTCAGATTAAATGGGATATATCAGTTTGGGATTCTTGATGACAAGCACTGTTTAATCGTGCTATCTAAACCTGAGGATTATAATAGGCTGTGGAAGAAGAAATTTTTGGACTTCCATGGTTTTACAATGCGTCTTCTCAAATATACCGCAGATTTCGATCCACAAGTTGAAGTGTCAATTGTGCCGGTGTGGGTTGAATTTCCCAATCTCAAGCCACATCTTGCCAATGATCGATGCATCTGGGGATTAGCTGAGCTCCTTGGTACGCCGCTGAAAATGGACGAGCCCACGTCGGATCGCACACGGCCAAGCACAGGTCGAGTCTTGGTAGAAATTGACGTCCTTCAGCCTTTGGACGAAGCCCTGCTCGTTGATTATGGTGAGTTCGATATACTTCAGCGTGTATCCTATGGCCCGATTCCCCATTATTGTCAACGGTGCCACGAGTTTCATTCCAAGAAAGAGTGTGGTCAGCCTCAAGTTCGCCCACCAGGTGTTCGACAGAGTGCTCCAGTGGGTGAATTACAAGCTGACACCAATAACCACCCTCCTGTTCGACAAAATGCTGGTGAGAAAATTGATCAACAATGGAGAGTTGTTTCGCACTCTCGAAGGCAGCGTTTGGCTCAAGGCAAAGACAAGGTCGACGCAGGATCCCATGCTCACGTCCTTGGACCCCACGCACTCCCTGCAACGAATCCCTTTGAAGCGCTGGCAAATGATAATGCGGAGGAGGTGCTGGACGTTATGGCCCCTGTTGTCCAGCCCAATTTAGCAGCAACAGCCCCTTCTCAAATCGTTTATAACACCAATGATGTGGCTGCCTCCAGTCCACCACAGGATATTATTCAGCATCCGCTATTGGCCGATTCCGCTCCGCAAGTGCAATTCGCTGCTAAGCAGTCAGATATCACAGCTCGGACTGTCCCTGGCCCAGAAGGTGTCCAGAAACTCATAGAAGGTTCCCTCCAGAAGAAGGACCCCAATAACTCCACTAACTTGGACCAGGTTACTCCACCCGGGAATGTTACTCCTAACGTGTGTTCACATTTGCACATTGAACAGACTCATGATGATTGCAACGCTGGTTTACAGACAGAACATGATCAACCTTGTACTTTTCCTCAAGATGGCCCCGTTGGTAATTTTGATAACCCACTACACTCTCAGTTGGGAAATTCTTGTGTTGAAGCTGATTTGCCAATATGTGGGACAATAGCCTCAATCGTGGACCTTTGCCAAGTTGGGTGCGCTCGTTTGGCAGGCCAAACGGAGAGTGTTACGGCCGAGAATGTGCCTCGTGTCTTGGACGGGTCTTTACCAAGCACGGAGGTTAAAGATTTCGCTCCCTTAACTGACCCTTGCCACTCCGGATGCGCTCGGTTGGCGGATCAAGAAGGGGAGGTCGTTGGTTTTAACTTGGAGCAGCTTTCAATTCAAAATTCAGAGCACGTGGTTGTTCCACCACAGATTGCGCAGCCCTCTAACAGCCCCCACGCCAGTCGCATGGGATGTGGACTTAACACCACAACGCCTATCCCATCTTACACTCACGAAGCCTACATTGGGTATTCTTGTGGTATTGATCAGAATTTGGATTCGCTAAAAGCTATTTCCCATGACTCTCCTGATGTAGAAAGTCATATTAATATTTTTCAGGATGCGCGTGACCAGAACACGCTTTATCATTGCTCCTTCCTTGAAATTCCTACTTCTGCACAACCAAAGAAAATTAAACAGAAGGCACTTGATGCACCTCCACCTCACAAACGTCAGACTCGGAGCAAGGTTAAATCTACTACAGGGATTCCCCAAAACCCATCAGGTTAATTATGAATTTTAATATCCTAGTTTGGAACATCCGCGGTATTGCGGATAAAATCACGCAAGATTATTTATTCAACCTCAGAAAGAAGCATAAATTGAATTTGATGGTGGTTCTTGAACCAATGACAGCCCTAAACGTTAACTTTATGAAGCGCAGGTTCTCCTTTGATGTGGTTTTTTCGAACGTGTCCAATCATATTTGGTGCTTTGCGGACTACAACACATCAGTTGAGCTACTTGTGAATCAAGAACAATATTTGCATATCCAAGTCTCCAACCCCCTCTTTTCTCAACCTTTCCAATGTTCATTTATTTATGCCAAATGCTCCACATGCCAAAGGCGAACATTGTGGGATGATTTAAGAACCTTATGCACTTCTGGGCCATGGCTAATTGCGGGAGATTTTAATACGGTGCTGAATGTCTCAGAGAGAAAGGGATGCAAAGCCCCAAAATTACGGTCTATAGAGGAGTTCAGTGATACGGTACACGATTGTGAACTACAGGACCCTGGATTTCTGGGTAGCCAATATACATGGACAGATAAGAAGAGGAAATGGCAGCGGCTTGACCGTGTTTTAGTTTCTAATGGCTGGTCGGAATTGTTCAATGTTACAAAAGTTCACCATCTCACGATGTTCAAATCAGATCATGCCCCTCTTCTTATCCAATTGGAGAATAATGAGTTCAGAGGGCCTACCTCTTTTCGCTTTCAGCATATGTGGTGCAAACACCATGACTTTTTATCGTTTGTTGAGAGTAATTGGACTCAACCTTTGCTTGAAAAAGGCATGTGCAGGCTTCAGCAAAAGCTATACCGGCTGAAGCAGGCCCTCAAGTGGTGGAATAAAAATATATTTGGGAATATTTGTGATGCTGTGGCAGCCAAGGAAACTGAGTTGCAGCAATGGGAACGAGCTTTTGAAAGTAATCCGTCGGATTATAATTTGGTGCAGTGGAATAAAACAAGTGCTGAGCTGACCAGAGTTTTAGCAATGGAGCATGAATTCTGGAAACAGAAAGCAGCGTGTAGATGGGCTTCGGAAGGCGAGAGGAATACAAAGTTCTTTCAATCTATTGTGAAGAGAAAGAGGAAAAAGTCGGTAATTCATTGTATTAATGATGGGGATCATACATTACTGAAAGCAGAAGACATTAACAAATCTGCTGTACGCTACTTTCACTGGCTTTTGAGTGCAAATGAGGTGCAACTTCTACCTGATGAGATGCTTTGCATACCTGAACTGGTTAATACGGAGGATTCAGCAGCTTTGTGTATAACCCCATCCAAAGATGAAGTTAAAGAGGTGGTATTTGGCATTAGTTCAGATAGAGCTGCTGGACCTGATGGCTTTACATCTCTTTTCTATCAACATTGTTGGCATATTGTGCACGAAGACGTGTATGAGGCTGTCTTGGATTTTTTTGCTGGTACAGACATGCCTAAGGGTTTTAAGGCGACGACTCTTGTCTTGATTCCTAAAACCGACTCGCCCACATCATGGTCTGAGTACAGGCCTATTAGTTTGTGTAATGTCTCGAATAAGATCATTACAAAGCTCTTATCTAATAGACTTGGGAATATTCTGCCGAAGCTAATATCAGCTTCCCAGAGCGGTTTTGTGGCAGGCCGTTCTATCCAGGACAATATCCTACTGGCGCAAGAAATGGTGCATATTCTTAACGACAAATGCAAAGGGGATAAGCTCATCCTGAAGCTGGACATGGCAAAAGCTTATGATAGATTGCAGTGGCCTTTCTTGCTCCAAGTTCTACAATCCATGGGCTTTTCCGAGCAATGGGTTAATATGATCAAGAGGTGCATTGTCGATTGCCGTTTTTCTGTCCTAATCAATGGGGTTACAACGGGGTTCTTTGAATCAACAAGAGGTTTAAGGCAAGGGGACCCATTATCTCCCGCTTTGTTCGTCCTAGCCTCAGAGTGGCTTTCCAGATCCCTTGACATATTATACCAGTCCGATCCATCCCTTCGATATGATGATAAATCACAGCTGCTGATCTCCCATTTGGCATATGCAGACGATATTATTATTTTCGCAAAATCTCAAGGAGAAAATTTTTCCCGTCTTATGGACTTGCTTCGCACTTATGAGGCAGTCTCGGGACAACTAATAAGCACCATTAAGAGTCAAATAATTGTTGGTAAGCATTGTACAGGAATTCAAAAGAGTTATTTGGCTTTGGCAACTGGTTTCCAGTTCACACATCTTCCCATCACATATTTGGGTGCCCCGCTTTATGTGGGTCATAAGAAGGAGAACCTTTATGCTGAGCTGATTGATAAGGTTAAAGCCAAACTCCTGGGATGGGAGAAGACAGCGTTAGCTCATGGGGGCCGATTAACTCTCATTAAGAGTATTTTGAGCTCAATGCCTCTTTATTTATTCCAAGTCCTGAAACCCCCGCAATCTGTTTTACATCTGTTGGAGAAGATCTTCAATAAATTTTTCTGGGGAGATTATGGATCTAAAAGAAAAATTCATTGGGCTACATGGGCTGAATTGTGCTACCCAACGGAAGAAGGAGGTTTAGGGGTCCGAAAATTAGATGATGTGGTGGAGGCTTTTTCATGGAAACTTTGGTGGAAACTCCGACTGCAAGACTCTTTGTGGGCTAAATATATGAAGGAAAAGTATGTTAAATGGTTCCATCCTGCTCAATCTCCTCGTTCGTCAAGGGATTCACATACTTGGAGACGCTTGGTTGCGGTTCGTGATAGGGTCGAATCAAATCTCTTCTGGATCCTTGGTGACGGGAAATGTTCCTTCTGGTACGATGCATGGCTGGATGAACGGTCACTTTCTCAGCACCTTAATATACGAGTGTGTCGGCTTGAACCGGTTTGCACATTTTGGAATGAAGGCAGGTGGAATATTGATGCGCTCAGCACGGTGCTCCCTGATGTTTGGGTCCAGCGGATTGTTCAAGTCCCTATCAACTACGGCAGACCTGATAAACTCCTCTGGAAGAGATCACTTACGGTCGATTTCACCACCAGGTCTGCTTGGCAACAAATAAGGGTGCCGAGACCTTTAAATACAGTCTTGCATTCATGTTGGACGAAGCAGCTACGTCCAACTATCTCTGTGTTCCTGCTTCGGTTAACAAGAGAATGGCTTCAGGTGGATAGTCGGTTGCAGCGGAAGGGGATTCAGATTGCATCAAAATGTCAATGTTGTGAGAGCCAAGAAGATTTTGAACACCTTTTCTTCCGTAGCAATAAAGCTAATGTTATATGGAGTATACTGGCAGATATTTTTAATATCCCATATCCAAATACAACTTCTGTTATTCATATGTTACACTACTGGAGGCCAACTAATGTAACTAATGGACATGTTCGAACATTGATCCCAATGCTAACCTTCTGGCATATTTGGGAGGCACGGAATGATGCGAAACATAGGCAGAAGAGGGTCCACTTTTCACGCATTATTTGGAAAATACTTAATTCACTGTACATTATGTACAACAGCAACACTTTTGAGGCAAAGCATTGGAAAGGCTACTTATCAATTGCTGCCAATTGGGGTTTAAAGTTCAAATCTGCCACAAAGCAGGCTGTTCACATTGTGAGATGGTTGAAACCAGATGTCACAACCTTCAAATTGAACACGGATGGGGCTGCAAAAGGGAACCCGGGTACAGCCGGGGCGGGAGGTTTGTTGCGGGATCATAGAGGTCAGGTTTGTTGGGCTTTTTACTCGTATTTGGGAATCAAGACGAATAACTTCGCAGAGTTGGCTGCTGTCGAATGTGGTCTTCGAATTTGTATGGAAAAAAGGGTTCACAATGTTTGGCTCGAATTGGATTCGCAAGTGCTGATAGCTTGGATCAAGGCACGGCATGGTCCCTGGGATGTGCAGCAGCTGATGATCAAAATTCAGCTGCTCATGAGGGAACTTGATGTTCGTATTTCTCATATCTATAGGGAGGGGAACCAAGTTGCTGATTTCTTGGCCAACTATGCTTGTGAGACACTCTCCTCAGCCGTGTTGGAGGACATCAACATCCAAGGTAAAATCCACGGTCTTCTTAAACTGGACAGGTTGGGGTATCCCAACTTTAGACATTCCTGATTTTATATTTCGTATGACTTATATTATGCAAGGGCTTGATTGGTTGGTTTGTGGTTGGACTGCTAGTTCTTGGGGGTTGTTCTTGGTTTGGCTTTTTGATGTGGTTAATACTGTGTGTATTGTGCATGGGTTTGGTGGTTCCTTGTGGTGGTTGAGTAGTGTCATGGGATGTTCTAGTTGCTGTTGGAGGTATTTTGTTCTTGAAACCTCCCAGGGGGGAAACTGTAATTTTCGAAGACAACTAAACAGGCAGAATTTTGAACTTCAGTCTCGGGTGGAACAGTGTACATGGGGCTGGTATACTTTCTCACATCTTGACATCTCTTCGAATAATGGGGATTATGGTTATAGTGAACATGGAGGGGGGCAGCCATTACCCCCACCTCATGATACATGTGGTTTTTTATGGTCTATTTGGGTGTGGATTGCTGGATTTTTTGGTTGGCCTTGTTGTAAGGGGGAGTTTGTTGTTCTCCATATCTGTCAAGGGGGTTTTTGTTGTGTTCAAAACCAGTTCAGCGGACAGAGTTTTTGCTTCAGCTACTCTCGCCTGCTGCTGTTGGTCTTTACCTGTTTTCTGATTTTTCGTGCTCACCTTTTTGGGGTTCGTTTGGTTTTTACTTGTGTGTGCATGGGCGGGTCCTTGCTATAGGGGGGGTTATGTTGTCTTTGATTGCTGCCAGGGGGGTAAGTGTAATTTCAGAACACAGTTCAGGGGGCAGATGCTGATTTATTTTTCCAGCTATAAGGGGTTCATTACCTGCCAAGGGGGTACTTGTAATTTTGGAATCCTGCTAACGAGGCTGATGATTCCAAAACAGAGCTGTAGCGTCCAGTTTCAGAAATTATGCAGCTTACAGATTTGCAGTGGGACATGCGGAGGTGAGCAGTTTTTGCGGCTGCTATGGTTTTGGGCATTTGGTCAACTGCTGCTGTTATTGGGCTGCAAGCATGTTCCATGGAGTTGACAAACAAAGGCCACAAGATGGGCCATCACACAAGAAAGGTTTTTGTTTGGGCTTAAGTAAATAAATGACTTGCTGCTTCTTGATATTGGACATCGGACGGGCAAGACTCATGGGGAGGAGTTTATTTCAGATTATGGGCTTGACAATTACGTTTGTGGTAATTACTCTTATTTTGTGGCTTTATTTTTACTCTTATTGTTGTAAGGGAGTAGTACTCCTCGTTTTTAGTTTTCGTAGACACTTAGAATTTTCTATTTGCTTACTTATGTATTTTTCAAATTTTCCATTGTAATTTTCTTTCCTTTTTTAATAAAGGGGTGGGGTCCCCATAGAAAACCCTACGGCGGGCATGTGCCGGTTTTCCTCCAAAAAAAAAAAAAAAAAAAAAAAAAAAAAAAAAAAACTCTTGTAGCTAATTAGTTGGAGTGTATCAAATGTATAATAGTTTAGATATAATAGAATTTTGAATTTAAAATTAATTATGAGCAAAGTTATTTGAAAAAATCTTATATATTTTTGGATAAAAATGAATAATCACAAATATTTTCAACTAATTTTCAAATACACACAAAATATGTCAGATATACATCAAGAAATGAATTTAAATTTAGTAATCAATAAAATTATCTAAAAAAATCTTAGATATTTTTGGATAAAGATGAATATTCACATATTTTTTCAATTTAATATATAATTTCATACATGGCAAAATAAAAACATAAGAAGACTATCCGCATGAGCGCATATTTGACGCTTAGGTGGATGGCCTCACGATTTCTAAATTTTATATATATATATATATATATATATCTATACTATTATAAAAAGAAAGCTATTTTTGTTTCACAAATGGCGGTTATTTATGTGATTTTACAAAATTTGATCCTCAATTTTATGTGGAATAAATAGAGATATGTAAAATTGTGGCTAAAATTGAAAATTCAAATGAAATCGATTCAATTCAGATACCAAATTTTGATGTGCCAATTTTATCCTTTTAATTAATAAACACATGCAATAACTAAGCAAATAAAAAAATTAATATTTTAATATTACATTCAATTTAAAAAACCCCTATTCTCAACCCACAAACCACTTTCTCTTATTACAGTTACTTGATTTTTTTTTCTTTTTGTGTTTATTCTTTATCGTGTAATTTTATTTCATATAATTATTTTATTTTTAAATTATTATAATTTAATAAATTATTTTAAATAATTCTTAAAAAAGTATTGTGATAAAAGAAATTTAACAATATATTTATATTTTCATCCCAAAAAAAATTTAAATACTAAATTGAAATATATATATTTTTATATTTTGCACACACGTAGAGTGTACGGTATTGCTAGTGTATGTGTGTGTGTGTGTATATATATATATTAATTCTTTTCAATAATAACAAGACCCTTAAAATCTTCAAAATTATTTTCAAAACCACCCCCACCCCACCAACCAAAAACATGCGTTTCGCAATAAAAACGACAAAAATGACACTTCACTCCCTAAAATATAGGTTAAATTTCGCAACTACCCTCCGTGTTTTAGGAAAATAGTTAAAAACCTCATGTGACTAGAATATAGGTGAAAACAACCTTGTGTGTTATTTACCTCATTGCAAAAGACTTCTATTCCGTCCATTATTGACGGAGTTGTACATGCACGCGCCCCTGATGCGTTGCTCCATGTTTTTTCAACCCTTTTGACCACTATTGTAGTGGTGATGTTACTAAAATCATTATCTCCCATGTAAAGCAAGTCTTTTGACTAATTTATCCATAAATTCACTTTAGAATTTTAAAATACTATCATTTTTGTCTAAAATTACGATTATACCCTTTAGTTTGTTGAAATTATACAATAACCTAAATTATAGCATTTTTTTAAAAAATCATATGTAATTATAATATGAAAAATATTAAATATAAAATTAATATATTTTCTAATGAATTATTTACACACCATTAAAAAATTAAAAATATACACATTATTACTTCTTTATTTTGAATTTCATTTTTATTTAAGAATATATATACATAAACATTATACTATTAATTTTTATTTATTTGACAAATAAACAAAAATAATAATAAATAGGCTCTTTATTTCTTTTTTCTTTGAAAAAAAATTCAAGCTTTTTTTTTTTCAAATTTATAACTCTTTTATCTCTTTCTTTATTTTTTCCTTTATTTTTTTCTTTTTTTCTCTTTCTTCTTTTCCTTTTTTTTCTTTTCTTTTTTTCTCTTTCTTATTCCCCTCCTCCTCCTCCTGCTTCTTCTTCTTCATCTTTACCGTTCAACACCCCCCCCCCCAAACACCCTACGGTCCCTAACCCATGACCCTAAACCCACCTCACTTTTTCTCCTCCTCCTTTTCCTTCTCCTTCTCCTTCTTCTCTTTCTTCTTCTCCTCCTCCTTCTTCTTCTTCTTTTTCTTCATATATTTTTTTTCCTTTTTTGTTTATGTTACTCCATCACCATTCAAAACCCCCCACCCCCAACCCCCGTCCCACACTCTACCCTTTCTCCTGCACCATTAGAGCCCAACACCACCGCCTCTCCCTCTAGCTGCCTCCAAATCTGACCATACCGCCTCCTTCCATGATGCCGCCGCCTCTAGATCTGACCACGAATCTTCCTCCACGCCATCGCCGCCACAAAATAACAACCTAAATATATATATATATATATGTATATTTATGTGTGGGGGCGGGGGGGGGGGGGCGGGGTGTTATATAAATCATATATATATATATAATTCCCTATAGCATTTTTAGTAGTTTAAGCTCAATAAAAAAAATCTCTATAATTTTATAGATTATAAACAAATGAAATGGATTGTGAGATTCAAAATCCACAACTTTTTGATTTTATGTTGCTCTCTCTCTCTCTCTCTCAAAAATTAGGATATAAGGATTGTAATTCCTAACTTATTAAAAGTTCAAGGGTAAAACGGCAAAACCTTAACGTCGTTAAGTTTTGCAGTCAAACAAGACAATTGTGTAAGCAAAAATAAAATATAGGGGGTAATACGCCTATTTTTGAAACATAGAGGATTTTTAGAGATTAGAATATAACAGAGGGGAGATTTGTGAAATTTTTCCTGAAGTATATTAAATTGTTGCACGTTCCCATCGCTATTCCTAAGGGCAATATGTAGTTTCCAATAAAAACTAGCAATTTACACTAAAAAATAATGTAGTTGTTGCACTTTGCCGCGCGAAACTAGCTCATTTTAACTGAAAAAAGTAGGCTAAAAATTATTTTAGATGACAATTTTTAACAATAAAATTTTTCTTTCATTTTATTATTACCCAAATATATATATATATATAGTTACGAATAAATTCATTTTATGTTTTCTATAATTAAAAATAACAGAAAATAAATATGAAATTTTTTGCCTAAAATATGTAGCAAAAAAAAGGACATTGAGTCATTAGATATCAAAACGAACTCATATTACTTTAGCAAATTTTGAAATAAGAAATTTTCTTGTAGTCAATTCGTCATGAAATATTCTCAAATTTAAGTTCATTTTGCGGTTAATTCGTCTTTCCACGTGGAAATGTACAATAGATATTCACACACACACACACACAGATATATATATATATATATATATATATATGTTACTTCACCCTCTTTCAAATTGGTATTTTATTTTCACATTCATGCCATGTGTAAAAAGTTACTTTCTTAATTATATATATTAGAGTAGTGCCCGACAAGTCAATGAGACCGACCATGCTTTTAAACACTCTTTGTAACAAACAGTCTTTTAAATTAATAATAGAAATGAAAGTTTATACTGTTTGGTCTCCTTTATCATAATGTGTAAGTTATACTCAAGTATAATCTATACACATATGGTTGAAGCTCCTAGATCACATAAGGCTATGGGACTTCGCCTCGCATAGAGATGGAGGTCTTGAAACAAGTCTCTAAGGCGTGATCTAAATCACTCCAAGTCGAAGAATCTAATAAATACTAGGGGCATTAACATGAATCGGATTAAGATTTGTATTTATGACATATCTAAAATGGGAGGATGTCTTGTTTTATAGATATCGAATGTAGAGACATTTATCTGTATAAGTAGATGTTCATTCGAGAATGAGTTCACTGAGGGATACTTAAATGGAAGCACTAGTTGCACATGAAATTAGGATAGTTTCTCAGCTTAGGGTGCGCATTAATTTGTCATTAGACTTGAGGCTCCATAGTAATCTTGTACATGTGCATTTATTCTTTGATATAGGTACCAACCCCATGGTGGGTCTTAAGGCGCCTAGGTTGGGTATAAATCTCCTAAGTATGAAGGTTTGTGAGAGTCGCTAAAGAATCTATTTACTCACCTCGTAAAGTAAGTGAATCTCCTATTTGTTCTATTTTAACTAGTTTATGAAAATCTATGGCCACAGTAGAGACAATGATTTTTTAGATCGATTGTCAAAAAAACTAATTATAAATAAGAATTATAAAATTGAGGTTAAAAGGATTTTTGATAAATCCCATATCCTAAACCTCAATCAGGGAGGTTAGATAATGGAGGAAATGTATTTGCATAGTAATCGTAAGTGGACAAGTTCACGCATTATACTTCACCTATTAACTAGGCATCATGGGCTTGTTGTTGGACATCGACAGCGATAGATGGGTACTATTGGATTAGAAAGAGTTCTAATTCAAAAGTGATTAATTAAATGAGTTTGATTAATCGATTGATGAATTTTTTATCTAAAATATCGCAGCGAATTGCAAGCTCATTTCTAATCGATTGGTGAACTTAAGGGGTCATACACAAATGGATGGATAAACTCCTAAATGCATATAAAATGATTAATAGATATTAAATCAAAGTGTTGATTTAATTGATTGAGATGGAATATATTCGATTGATTAAGTAAATTAATTAATTGATGAGTTTAATTAAATCAAGGAGTTGATTTAATTAAATTAAATTAAATAGTTAATTTAATTGGATTGAAGAGCCCAATCCATTAATTAATTGAATATTAATTAATCAATAGAATTAGTTAAATTAATTGATGGACTCAATTAGATTAAATAATTAATTTAGTTGAGCAAAATGAATTTAATTTAATTGGACCTTAAGGCCCAATCCCATTAATTGATTTGGTGGATAAAATCAATTTATTAAAATTGATGGAGAAATCAATTAATTTAAAATTAATTGATTAAATCAATTAAATAGAGATTTAATCGATTTAAAATTGTTATAAGAATATGATTCTTATCCTAATCAAAGTAAGAAATCAAGAGGGAATTTATTTTTAAAGTGTTGGGAATCAATTAAAAGAGTTCTATACATACACACACACACACACACACACACATATATATATATATATATCTATAAATAAATGTATAGATAGATATATTATATATATATAAGGATATATATATAACAGTAGATATATAATATTGTAATATCTATATATATGTATATATATCATATGTACAGGGAGATAGTGAGATGATATATCACATGCTATAAAAATATACGTGTATATATAGGGATGCGGCCGGTGATGATTATTAAGAGAAAATTACTTTTCTCAATTCATAGCATAGCACACGAGAAAGATTGTGTGACAATCATGATACGTTTGTCTTATCCTTTTTGATTCATTAATAAATTTTTAGTTCTTGATCAATTGATGATCATAGGATTAAGATACAATTGGAAAATAAATCCACCATTATCAATTTATTCCTAAAGGATTTTAGAAATTATTCTAAAAGTTAGAATATTCATAGTTTCATATACACCTATACGGTTTTCGATCTGATTCCAACATAAAATAGAGAACCTGAGGAGAACCGTTCGTGTGGACTATTTTTAGAGGGAGAATGCTTGGGCTCCTATTCGCGTGGTTATGTTCGGATTGATGAGGATCAAGTTCGTGGACGCGGTTTCAGATGATCGAGATCAAGATGACAACTCAATAATGATTTGTATTTGAATACGACAATTCTCTATATCAAACGAAAGGTTTATAAGGTATAATTTGGTTTGAACTTTAATAAACGGGTTATTGTTTGCATAAGATCCGCATCGCAATAGCAGGCCAAGTGCTTGGATAGCGATTGTACCAAGGTTTGTACGATATAAAGAGTGTGGAAGGCCCAAAATTAAGTGGGAGCTCTATTATATTATGTATATATACTACATGTGCTATACGACAACCATTCTAAGGAGCAACTGAATAGATTCCTGCTTCATCACTATGTAAACCTTATTATTTCTTGTGCCCTTTGGGACTCTGGACTTTGTCATGAAGTATAAGCTTGATAACGTTACTTTAGCATGTATCCAATGGCCACGATTGATTTGGTTTGTCGGAGCATGACTATAAAAGCTGTTAAGACCAAACGGATTCGTATCAGAGGCCGAGGAAGACTAAGTTCGTAACGCACTAATGTTCTATGGCTCAGAGGCCGGCCGACTAGAGTCAAATGTGATTTAACATAGTCTTGAGCATAGATACATAATAGAAAAGGGTCAAGCATGCTCTACTTTCTTCAATGGGGATCAGAGATGCTTGATCTACTGCGAACACTTGGTTTGGGGCACATGGTGAGTTACTTCTTTTTGAGTGAAGGGTTATGTTAGTTTGGTGATAAGTTAATATGACTCTCCTCACTTGCTCCTTCTCGCTTGGTCACACGCCTTATTACCTGTATGAAAGAAATGGTGTAAGATTGAGACGTTCTATGAGAAAGTGATTCGAAGAGATTGAATCAAATATGGATGAGTGAGAGATGTAAATGATTAGTTTAATTTAACTAATTAGTTAGTGTTGATCAATAATCTTTTGTGTGCATCCATATTTGTTATGGATTCACACTATTGACATGATCATATCAATACGGATTGACACTACCCTAAGTTAAGTAGGAGTGAAATTCCTATGAGGAATAGGACTCTAGCATTTGGGGATGCTTATAAATAGGGGCCTTCCTAGTGGAAATTATTCACTTGATTTTCATACGAATATCCATCTCCATATATTCTCTCTCTTGTAGAAAACAATCTCTCTTTATCATTCTCTTGGAGAATCATTGTGAGAAACTCCAAGGGTTTAATGGGTGTAGCAAAGTGGGTTGCTCTAGTAGTAATTCACTGAGGAGAAGGAAAGGAATCCGATTTGTGTGCTGCAGAGGGCTTGTAGATCAAGACGTTGATCCGGTGTTGATTATTGAAGCTTTTGCAAAAAGGGAATTGACCAACACCTTTTTTGATGTATTATTTCCAACAATGGTATACTTGACCTATATCCAAATATTAGAATAGAGGATCTCGTGTACTTTTCGATCCCCACAATGTCATCCGATTTCAAGTCCCCACTAGAAAAATTCATCACTTTTTCCCTACAAAACCTCGCGTAAACAACTCCCCCAATAGCGCGCGGCCCCTTTTGCCTTCGTCCAGGCATGCGGCAACGCTCTCTCTTGCGACACTCCGCCATTGGCCCGCTCCAAAATATCACAACCTCCATAAGCGATTCTGGATTGACCCCAAGACAGCTGTTTCCGATTTGGTTTCATGACCCCAGATACCATTTGATCAGCTTTTCTAAAGCGAATGATTATTCCAAAATTTGGGTGCAAACATAGATTAATTTTTGTGACTATCCCATGAGACTTAAATGCACTCCAGAATTTTCCTCATCAATTGAATCCTCAATTATTGAACTTTGGTCAGTTGTAAAAAGTTCAAGAGAGTTGCGGGGTTTTTTAAATTATTATTATTATTAATCCTTTTTTTCTTTATTTTTTCTTTTCTTTTTTAAGAAGATGTTAACAATTCATGTAATCAATAAATGACAACTATTAGTCCATATAATCAAATTTGGAGGGAAATCCCTATTTTTTTTCCACATCAGCAGTTTTCAACTAATTATTTGCCACATCATCAAATTTTGCCAGATTCCTACAACTTGTCCTGAATATGCAATTTTTTTTTGAAGTTACGGTCCTAATTTTGTAGAACCCAAAAATGCAGTACCAAATCCAAAAATTGGCAAACATACAGAACCAAAAATATATTTTCCTCTTTTTTTAGATACATAAAAAAATAGACAATATATCCGAAATTTACGCGATAAAATCTCCACTTTTAAAATAAATTTTTGTAGTATATCATGTGTTTATTTGCATAGAAAGATGGTAATGCTATTAAATTTTCTTTTTTATAATAATTTATGATACTATAAACTTTCTATTTTATTTTTAGGCTTGGTGATACATAGAAAAGAGTAAGACCCAAGGACAGTACTTGGGTTTAGTCCCAGGAAAGGTTCCATCTTGGACAAGCTCAACGACTAACCTGAAGCCCAAACCCAAGAGGGGCTTTTAGAGCCCAGGCCCATGTGCCCACCTTGGATAAAGGGAGCTAGCTCTAAACTAGGTCAATAAGCATGTGATAAATGGGAAAACTTATCTTATAAGATGTAACAACCACATTCCATGAAAATCTCAACAATCCCCCCTAACCACCCTTGATTTTTAAGAAGGAATCCCGCAAGTTAGCTACCTTCCTAACTCTATATAAGACCTAGAGCATCATAAGATAAAGACTACTAATTTTTTGGCACCTTATAGCACTCTCTTGCACCCAATCACATTCTCTACAATTTTTCTTACTATTTATCTATTATTTCATTACCTTTATCGTTCTTTTATTATTCTTGATCATATTATTCACACAATTCAGTGGAATGCTAGCCTTTGCTTTGTAGGTTTCTTCCCCTGAAATAGATAATTCTTATGTGAAATGCTGAGACTCATTTCCCACATTAAAAATTTAATGTGCTCAAAAAAACCATAAGCATCAATAATCATATAAAAGGAGGATGACATGCTATTTGCCCAAGAAAAGAAAGGAAAAAGAAAAATAGAGGTATTTTATGCATTTTGTTGTAACTTAACTAAACTAATGAAATTTTGATAAAAACATAAACCTAAAATTTTATCTTCAATGGGATGCAATTGAAATTTTATAAAATAAGGCAAACTTCCAACCACTCAGCAAGGATGCTTCTTCACCCATGGCTTTCATGCCCACTAAAAACAATAAAAGATTTCTGTTGATTGATCCCTTGGCCTGAAATCACTGCGCACCTCCAACCCATCATTGTTAATCGCCGATGAAGTAGCTTGACAAAGTATAAGTGTATCATCTAAAAATGGCACCCATCATTCTTTCGTTCTTTTTTTAGATTAGACAGATGAGTGTTTCCACACACAAAAGAAACAAATAAGGCAAGAGAGGGATCCGACAGGGCAACTCTCTCAAGCAAACACCACTCCACCTTTTCGTACACCTTATTCATGTCAAGCTCAAGGACAAAGGCTCCTATTTTACTATTCATCTTTCCATGTATATAGTTATTAACCTCAAAATCCACAAGCACATTGTCTTTTAATAGGTGATTATCCACAAGCACATTGTTTATTAATAGGTGATTAGGAATAAAAGTTGATTGGGTCAGTGTGGTCAAGGATATTGTTCAGTGCAATTCCCATGCAAATATATCAAGTAATAAGTGATGAGAGGGAATTAATTTTAATCCCATAGGAACTAGTTTAATTATTTTACTAATTACCAAAATAATACTCCCTTGTTTTATCCTCACGGTTGATTTCAAGAAGTAATGGAAGAAAATTTAATACGAAAATTAAAAACAACATAAACTAAGGATTGAATACAAGGATTAAGCGATTAGGATTGCAATTTCCCCTATTATGATCCCCTATGTCTTCTTCTCCCTAAATTACTCCATTTGTAATTGTGGGTTTTTGTCGAATTGCCCCAATTCTTTTATCATTAATTACTATCCTATAGTTCTATGGCTAGCAAATTCGCAACAAAGCATTGACAACCGCTCTATGCGGTATGTACACTACTAGAAAAACTATTTTTTGTAACCGATTTTGTGATCGATTTTGGCTTAAATCGGTCACAAAATCAGTTTTGTAACCGAAATTCAAAAAGTACATCAAATAAAAATGATCAATTTTTGTAAATTTAGTAGTTTTACTAATGCTACATTTACCTTGACTTTATCAAAAATTTTGTTTTATTTGTGCATAAATTCTTTATTTGTGAATTATCATGAAACCAAACTTTAGAGAAATATTTTCGTATTTTTGGTTTGAGAGAAGATTTAGAGAAACATTTGATTTGAGTTTTGTGTGATGTGAAAAGTTTTTAAGCGCTATTAAATAATAATAATAGCTAGACAAATTTTTTAACTACTTCCTAAAAGATTTTTTAACGTTTATAACTATTATTCAAACATTTAAATTTAAAATCATCTAATATTATTTTTAAATAATCAATTATTTATATATTATTATATTCCAAATTTCAAAATTATTATATTCAATTACTTATGTTAATTACTCAAATTCAAAATTCAATTGGATTTAATTTTACTCAGTTGCAAGCATTTTTAGAAACTCAATTGAACTAATTTTTTATGACCAAAAATTTGGTCACAAAATTCTTTCAAATGGAAAAGATATTAGTGATTGATTTTTTGGTCACAAGATCCCTTCAAAGAAGGGTTGTAAATATATTTCTATCTCACGATCGAATCAATGTAAATGCACGTGCAAATAATTGAACATACCCTATCCAATTTATGTCCAGTCCCAATTTTTCTCTGTCCGGGCCTAATTAGGGTTCCTAAGATGCAATTGTTGGCCAAATAATCAATAATGACAAATCAAATTGAATAATCGAATTAAATCTTGCAAACAGTTATAAAAAGAGAAAATCAAACATAGGTTCACATAACAAGTTTTATTGCAATCCTAAATAAGAACTCAGTTCAACATAATTAAAAAGAATAACATGAACACATGTAATTCCATCGATATAGTAAATTCAGAGGGGAAAAAAGAACATAAACTCATCGCCGAATTCGTAACTTCATTCTTCAAATTCTTGAATCTTCTTATTCAATGATTGTCTTCAAAGAAGAAAAAAAATAAAGAGTAGATCTGAAAAGATGAAAGAGAGTTCTTCACCGACGTCTAAAACCTAACAAGTGATAATCCCCTGCTCATCCCCTTTTCTAAGCCTTTTAGGACTCAAAAAAACCACTCAAAACTCTGAAAAACTGCTCAAAACTCTGTCCAAATAAGAGTCCTTCTCAATAAAAGAATCTTGTAATTGTTGCCATAGATTCTAGGTACATATGTAAAATATTTTGCGTACATACGAAATTTTGCAGATTTGTGGGGTCTTTGGATTGTCAGAACTGTATTTGTACGCAAAACTTTTGTGTACATATTTAACTTTTGACTTTATTTCCGTGCCTTTTCTCGTATTTTGTCTTCTTTACCTACAAAACAATAATTTACATCAATTTTGCGTACTATTAAGCTCAAATAAGCAAAAATACATGATAAGTTCAATAAAATAATCATCAAAATCAAATGTAAATCTGAACTTATCGGATACATAGGTTTAAGATGGTTGGCTATGCACTTAGACACTATTTTGTGAAGAATGTTGCAAATACTGACCAGGCGCAAATCCAAAACCTATAAAATGGTTTTAAACATTAGGATTTCCGTAGATACCTATAAAACGCCAATCCTTGGGAATGATATCAGTTTGAACGGAATGTGATTAAGAGAACAACATTACTATTTACTCCAGGCATATTCAATTTGCGCTTTGAATTCTCAATTTTTGAGACTCACACTTGGTTTTTGAGAAAAAAAAATTAAAAGAAAAAAAAAAAAAACAGGCCAGGAGAGTCCCTACGCTGGAGTTCCTCCAGATTTTGAATTGTCCAAGGCCTTCCAAGATCTTATCAGTTTTCCACACGAACAAACTTATGGTGGAATTGTGATATAGTGGTCGTCAATGGATTCAGCTCATCAATAAGAGTTAGAGTGATGGGATTCTTCTTGTGGAGGATTGAAGATAGTTCTTTCTTGGTAGGAGAGGCTAGTGTTTTTCTTTTTTTTTTTTTCAATGTATTCTTCTTGGAGATAGAAGGTCGGGGTTTTCAGTGGTTTGTCGACATTTTGGGCGAGGGTGAGGCTGTTGATGTTGGAGCATAGTTCTGTCGTTCAGTTGAGAGGAATTTGGGCTAATGGTGTGGCTTGAGGATGGATAAGTAAGCCACAAAACTTAGCTTTTATAGGTTATTGGGTCGAGGGTAAATTATTATGTTTTGTAGTCAGGTGGAGTGGTGGACTTTAGGTTGAGATAATTTAAATTTGAGCCTGACCAATTTGGCTCAAACTCTTGGGCTTGAGTAAACCAATGAGGTCCAAATAGGGGTGGCAAAATTTAACCTAACACAATAATCCAACACGTGTCCAATACAAAAATAGTGGGTTAGGGTTTACAGTTCATATGTTGGGTTAAAAATGGGTCGAACCCGAAAGCGACCTGAAAAATATGGGTTGGGTTGGGTTGACTCGTGGGTTATCCAGACAATCCGACCCATATCATCTTTTAATATTTTTTTCTTAATTTCCTCTCGTTTAGAGAAAAATATATTTTGCATAAATTATAAATTATAATATTTTGATGGGTTATAATTAATCATTAATAACATAATATAGGAAAAATTATGAAAAAGAGAATAGGGAATTTTTTTTAATTATTAAACACACAAAAACTTTTAAATGTAAGCGATTGTTAAATCTTTTAAATAAGTGAAAAGGTAATTTGAATGAAAAACTATAATTATGTTAGTTATCATCTTCTTCTTCCCTCCAAAAAAGTATATCTTCTTCCTTTAATTGTTTATTTGCATTCATTGAAGTTTTATATTGATTTATTTTAATATTGAATGAAATTTTTTTATCAAATATTTTTACAGTAGGAAATGAACTCATTAATTTCTAATGTAAATTCCAAACATGTGTTTTGTACGCAGCCGACCATCACTACAAGAATGTATACCTTTTAGTGACGAACCAATTACAAATTTAGTTTTCTATGCTATATTCATTTAAAACAAATTTGTTAGTAAATGTCTTGCTACTAATTATTTATTTAGTTCTATTTACATTAAATTCTGTCATTAACCATCACATGATGTGATGATACTCTCAAAATGTGACAAAATATAAAAATCTCTGTCACAAAATTTTCAGTAGACGTAATAAAGGATTGTTTTCTTATAGTGCATACAAAATAAATGTATATATAGTATAGTTAGCCAAATGAAAAATTAGTGAAAAAATCAACTTTTAACTAGCAAATTATAATTGTTCTAATTTTTTCATTAGAAAAGCTGAAATTTTTATTTAAAACATTCAACCAGGGTTGACACGAACCCAACCAAGCTGGGTTAGGGTTGAGATTTCATGGGCTTGACATGTCATGGATTAGGTTAAGTTTGCAAGATTTTGTATTATACTCCAAAATATCAATCCAACACAAACCCACCCGAATTGTCACCCCTAGGTCCAAATTTGTTTAAATAAATCAAGGAAGATCACGCCCGGTGGGACTCGAACCCACAATCGCCTGATTAGAAGTCAGGCGCCTTATCCATTAGGCCACAAGCGCTAATGAAATAAGGCTTTAACCATTACATTTTTATTTATGGTATTTTTATTTATGCTAAACATACAACCATTTACAAAAGGTCCCACCGAGATTTGAACTCGGGTTACTGGATTCAGAGTCCAATGTCCTAACCACTAGACCATGGGACCAATTGATGTTCGGTAAATGTTGTATTTTTACTTTTGACCTATAATTAATTTCACAGCCAACCACATTGATATGATGAGGCAATTCAAGTGCCTCTTGAATTGCTTGATTTCGATGTAACAAAAAATACAGCCATCATTCATAATATTTCCCTAATCATCAAGTCATAATCTAGCGCGTGTGAAGGTATTGGCACAACCTATATGTGTGTGAAATATTTTCTTCACACAAAAAGCAAAATTTAAACTTAAATAAACTCATGTTGGGTTTTTTCTCTAATTTGTTGGTCTCACATATTAATTTATTGTACATTGCTATCTCATTAAAAGAAGCCCAATTATGTGATCCATTTAAGAAATAAATTTAATGGGCTTACAGAAGAAATATTATATTAAGTATGAGCCTTTTATGTGTAGAAGCCCGGTCACACTTTAATTATGTTTGATGGGCCCATAATTAAAGTGTGACGTATTAGATATATTAGGGTATGGTTCCTAAACCAGAAAAGAACGACGTCTTTCTTTCTGCCCCATCTAAGAGAGAGAATACAGAAAACTCACGCCGTCTTTCTTGGCTTAGAAGGCCACTAACCCTAGATCCAGTTCTCTTCCGCATCTATTATGGATCGAGGTTAGTTATTTAGATTAAAAGCATTATTTGATTGTTTACTAAAGATCATGTGGTTAATCGATTCACAAGAATCGTATTTTATTTTACATAGTGGATTATTCGGTTTGAATCCATATCTTGTGAAAAGTTTTCTACAAGTGGTATCAGAGCAGGTTTAGTAAATAATCAAATATGCTTTATTTTGATTTATTCGGTTGTGATTTGATGTTTTGAGCATGCTTTTGTTAAATCTACAATATATGTATTTATGTTGGATATATATTGTGGATGTATGTTCATATTCATAAATCTCGTTTGATTTCATATTGTTATGTGGTTTTATTTATGCATTCATCAAAATAAAAGAAATCGATCCATAAAGTTTTTTAATTTTTCTGGATGATTTCTTGATGATTCATAAAATCTGGATTGCTGTCCAAAAAAAAAAATTGGCAATTGAGGCAACCACAAGTCTCGAAACCGAGACCATTAGGTTAGTTGTGCGTGCACTCAACCGCTGGACCAATGTTCTACTTGGTTTGTGTTTACATCACCATATTTTTGTGATACGGATTGAACTTCACTATAATTGAAAAAAAAAAAAAAACAAGAGACAGCAGCGGCCAGTGGGTCTCAAACCTGGAATCTTGGGGTTGGCCGTGTATGCACTCAGCCGTTGGGCCGTCAATCTATTCTAAGCACTAATATCATCACACATATTTGTACTTGGGATTGAACGTGTGTGTCAGATTGAAAAAAAAAACCTTATTCTTATGTGATCAGTAAGGTTCAAACGCGAGACCATGAGGAAAGGCAGCACATTCCAGACCGCTGGGTTGTTGCCCTCTTGGATATTATTCTTGCTCATTTTATTCTTTCGTTCTGTAAGAAGAAAGGGAAAAAAAATAATAAAAAATAAAAATTTTGGCAACCAGCAAGATTCGATCCCAGATCTGTTTGGTGGCATTACAGTGGCTCTACCACCAAGCTGTCTTGATACCACAAATGGCAGATCAGCTATGAAAAAAAAAATAAAAATTGGTAGCCATATTGATTGAACTTGGATTTATTATATGGCAATATGATATTTCTGCCTTAGTTGTTGCCAAGATCTATAATTGTATGATGTTTTTATTTCGTATTAAATTCAGTATATGTATATTTTATTTTGGAATCAAACCAAAATTGAACCCTTGAACTAGAACGGTATATCGGCTGGAAACCCGGACGGCCAGACGAAAAGAGTCATCTTTGATGACTCGTGTCTTGGTATAACAATGTCACGTACAGTTCAAGTTCAAAAATTATTGTATATAGTATGCACACTACTTGACCATATTGCTATTACAATATAGTTTTTGTATTTAGCTTTATGTATAAAGCTTCCTTTTAAGTAGTGTATTTAGGATTTAGTTATTTTGCCTATTTTGAAATTTTATAGATTGAACTAATATGTTGCCAAAGCAACCTCTATTAGGTAAAATTTATCACTTTTGAAAATATAGGCATGTTTCATCTATGCAAAATAATCGGCCCAAAGGAAGATTATTTTGGCCGGATGGTTAATATTTATGAATATATTGTTCATACTCTTTTATCTATACAAAATAATCGGCCGAATGGAAGATTAGTTTGGCCAGATATGATATTCATAAATATGTAAGTTGTCCTATTAGCTTCATCTATACGAAATAATCGGCCCAAAGGAAGATTATTTTGGCCAGATATGATATTCATAATAAATATATAAGTTGTCCTATTAACTTCATCTATGCGAAATAATCGGCCCAAAGGAAGATTATTTTGACTAGATGGTTTATTCATGAATATGTGAATTTTGTGTTTTTTTGTCTATGCGAGATAGTCGGCCCAAATGAAGACTATTTTGGCAAGACAAAGAATAGTTATAAATATTAAAATTATCTTGGTTAACATGCTGGCAACTTGTCGGTCTAAAGAAAGGCATATTGCTAGGCCGTTTTTCAATTATGAAATATGTATGAATTATGTGATTCGATTACGAGTTGTTATTTTTGTCCAAAGACTAAATAACAATGTCGTGTTGGATATCTTAGGAAACTATAAATATTCATGAATTATGGACAAAAGTACCATTTACGAGTTGTTATTTATGTCAAAAGACTAAATGACAATGTTGTGCTAGGTATCTTGAGATGGGCCCCACTTGCATGTAATGTGTTTGATATATTTATTATTCACACTTGTGCATGCATTATACGATTGATACTTTGAGCATATTTAATTTTCTTTATAGAGTCCTTAATATTTGCCATCATGAATAACATTCCATGTGCTTAATAGCACAAACCCTGAGAAATAGAGAAATGCACTTTATGATGTGCTTGGTTGCATAGACTTGACTATATATTAGGATTTGATAGTCCTGCGAATCTAATCATTAGTATTAGTACTATTGGTAGAAAGTCGCATACAAGAAGTAGGATCAATCAAATTATATTAGTCTAATAGTCATGCAACATTTAAACTCCCGGTATCCATAAGGGGTCATATTTTGAGAAAGAAAATACCAAAGTTTCCAAAAGCAAAGATAGAAGACCGATTCGTTTCAGTGAAAAGGTCGAAATGGGCATTATCCTTAGAAAGCTCATTTCAATGCGGTATAAATACAAAGAAAACATAAAGAAATACATCAAAGAATAGTCCAATCTTGTAACAAAACAAAGGCCCTTAAAAGTTTGAATGTTGAAAAACATTCTTATGGACCTAGTTTTAATCAAGAAAATGGATGAAGTATTAATTTGGCAATAATTTCTCAAGAAACTACCACCATTAAGAAATGAAAAAGGACTTAAGTTAAAGAAACTGCAGAACTTGTGATATTCCAACATAAAGTGCAAAAGAAACACAATTCAGTAATTATTTGTTACTTTTGCAAGAAAGTTGGTCACATAAAGAAATATTGTCCCAAATAGGTCAATGTGTGTGCGAAGAATATTGACTTCTCAATTTTGGTTGTTTTATTAATTTGACTTTAGTGCTTGTTGACACTTACTGGATGGATCAATGACCAACCATTCACATTAGTGTCATACTTTAGGATTAATTAAGGTGTCTAGTGCCAATTGGTGTTGAAAGATACACCTATATGGAAATGGCAACAAGGCTTTGTTGAAGGCTATTGGTGTCTATAATGTTTTCCTGAATACTAGTTTGTGTTTGAATATAGAGAAATATTTTGACTACGCTATCAGTGAGATGGAATTTAATTTCTATTTTCGGTTTGGACAAATCTAGATCCAATTGTCCTTTTGGAAATAATATTTTCAGTATTTCTCTAAATTCAAATATTAATGGAACTTGTATTCTAGTTTATTATATTATGAATATTAGATATCAACAACTTTAACAGAAATGAAAGACACCTTTTAAAGGTAACTTTGGTACTAAAGCCAAAATTGGATAATAAGAATTCATTTGTGTGACAATATAAGCAATTAAGTAATTTCTCTGAATAGAGAATAAATATGCTTATGTCAAAGAAATTCTTGATTTTCTTATTCTTACAGACTTAAAAAAAATGTATAGAATGTATGAAGAATATATATATATATATATATATATATATAAGGAAAACAAGTGCGAATAGGAGTAAAGAATCTCTAGAGTTGATACATGTAGGCTTTTGTAGACTATTCCCTATGGCATCATGGAATAGATAACAATTGATATCAACTTATTGATGATTACTCCTATGTAGTTATTTGTACCTGATTATTGAGTAGTCGTAATCTTCAAAAATAACTTTTAGATGGAACACTAAAGTCTGCAGTTAATACAATAAGGTGAGTTCCAAGCAAAATAGTAACGAAAAACCCATATAGGTTGTGGATGGACAAGAAGTCTAGTATTAGACACTTGCATGTCCAGGGATGTCCAGCTGAGGTTAGGGCTCAGAGGCCTAAGTAAAGATAAACTGGAATAAAGAACAATAGTAATTACTTTACAGGATACTCAAAATCGAGGAACTTTAAATTCTATGATCCCTCATATACGTCCTTTTTCAAAATAGAAAATTCCAAGAAATAGAGGTTGTTGGTTATAGTGGGAGAAATCAAAATAGCAAGGTTGTGTTTGAAGAGGAGTGTGTTAGCATTCTCACTACGGTTATAACTGAAAGAGATTGGATAGTTTATCCTAGTACTTTTTAGCTTGTAAATGGGGATATTACATAAAACATAACTATATTTGAAATGCCCACTAATGAAGTAGGGAATCATCATCTATTGAAGCTGATGAACCCCAACAACTTCAAACCTAGAGTGCCAATAAGGAGATCCACCGGATGAAGGAGAAAAATGATTTCAGATGACTCTATCATCTATCTCCATGAACACAAATTTGACATGAGATTTCAAGATAGTCCTACTTCTTTTAGTTAAATCAAATTGTGTTTGAATTCTGATGCATTGATCAAGGCCATGAATCAGGATATGAAATCCATGAGGGGCAATAGTATTTGGAATCTTGTCAAGTTACTACAGGGGATGAAATTTATTGGTTATGAATATAATTTCAAAACCAAGCGGAATTCAAATGGTAACATTGAAAGAAGTAAAATATGCTAATGGATTTACTCATAAGGAAGACATTGATTTTAAAGAGACTTTCTAGTCGGTTTAGACAAAAGACTCTTTTAAAATTGCTATGGCACTTATGGCTCATTATGATCTAGAGCTGCATCAAATGGACATAAAGATAATGGTTCTCAATGGAGACGTTGAAGAAATAATATACATGATGAAACCGGAGAACCTTGAGTCCAAAGACTTAAAGCACCTAATGTAAACTGAAGAAGTCTAAGAATGATTCAAAGTAGGCATTCCATTTGTGATACCGGAAATCTGATGGGGTGATGTCCTTTTTCGTTCAAGGAAAACACCCGTAATTGGTGCATATATCGCAAGATTAGTGGAAGCAAATTTACTCTCCTGGCGTTGTGTGTATATAATAATCTTCTTGCAAGCAACAATATAAGCCTATTGCATAAAGATATACTTAAACGCAAAAGGCCCATATTGGTAAGGTGCTTAGCTATTTTGGTATGCAAAATTGTGCACCACGGGACACCCCTATAGCAAAGGGTGACAAAGTTTTTACTCCAATTTTATATATGCATGAGTATGTATGCATTATGATTTAGCATACATAATAGGGATGTTAGGTAAATATTTTAATAACCCAAAAGTGGATCATTAAAATGATGGGTTATGAGGTATCTACAAAGAATAATAAATATATGTTCACTTATTGAAAATAAAATCACTTAAAGATTGTGTGGTATTTCAATTCAGTCGTTTGTTGGATACTTAGATAGCAAGAGATCCACATTACGTTATGTATTCACGATAGTTGGAGGAGCTATTTTGGAAAAGTGTTAAGACACTAATAGCTTTTCAACTATGAAAGCCGAATGCATAATTTGCTATAAGACATCCAATCAAGGAATATAGCTTGTATTTATCACTAGATTGAAAGTGATCAATGGCGTTGACACTATAAAGGATCATTTTTGATAATAACGTCCCCAAGCTATATTCGAAGAGCAACTAGATTTTGGAAAAGTTTGATATATAGACATTAATTTTCTAGTTGTGAATAAATGAGTTTAGAATATTCAGGTATCAATAGAGCATATTAATACAAACTCAATAGTTTAAAGCTCACTAAGGAATCACCACTTAAAGTGCTACGTGGTCGTGAAGCTTAATGAGTATCATCAGGATCTATGGTACGCCATGATAGTGGGAGTTTGCTACCTGATTTTATGCTCTTTGTACATATTTTTATAGTTATGTTCTGTACAGACTAATGTTTCATAATTAATTGAATATTCTGAAGTAAGGATATTAATTTTTCATTGCGGTTTTGCATAAAGATTGGAAAGTATTGAGGGACTCTTTGAGTTATAAGATAGGACCAGTTGGAAATAGACATGATTGAAATCACATTACATGTAATTTTCATGCTACACATCCACACTTGATCTATGTCATTAATTTTGCTAGTATTGTGACCATTGTTCGGTTTAGTTACGAGTTATGTGACGAAAGCTGCTTTGATCCTATATTAGCACAATTGATGAACCAGATTATTTTGGAATATTTCGAGGTTGAGATGGCATAAAGTTTGCGCGCACTAAGGTTTTAGCTATGTACGATTTTCGAAAACATATGTGGATCAAGTGGGAGATTGTTGGATTTTTTCTCTAATTTGTTGGTCTCATATATTAATTTATTGTACATTGCTATCTCATTAAAAGAAGCCCAATTATGTGATCCATTTAAGAAATAACACTACTAGAAAAAGAGCAAATAGCCACGGATTTTAGCCACGGGAAAAATCCGTGGCTAATCCGTGGCTATTAGCCACGGATTAGCCACGGATTAGCAACGGTTTTCGATGAAAATTTTTTTTGAGCTTTAGCCACGGATTGGCCACGGATTACCCTTGGCTAAATGTCGTGGCTAAATTTGACGCCAGTTTTGCCGCCAATGGTTAGCCACGGCTTGGCCACGGCCAGACCGTGGCTAAAAATTTTTATTTTTTTTTTGCAACAAATATGATTTGAACTCTTGACCTGTTAGTTAAAGTTAGAGCATTAAACCACTACACCACTTTAACTTTTTGTTTAATAATTAATTTTTGCTATACTTAAGTAATATATATATATATGATATTATATATATTGATATATATAATAAATGATTCGATATATTACATACGTATAAGATTAGATATACTTATATATATGTGTATTTATATATAATTAGCTGTATATATATTAGATGTATAAGTACATATATAACATATATTAGATATATAATACACTAATATATGTTTATTTCATATAGATGATTGATCATATATAGTACATATGATTAGATATATATATATATATATATATATATATTGGATCTATATATACGTACACTACATTTATAACATATATTAGATATGTTCTATATAGATATATACTTATATCATATAGACTATATATAGAGGATTAGAATGTACATATAAAATATTAATATATATGAGATACACATTGACATATACGTATATTGATATATATATATATGATATATATACTTGGAAATATATATATACACATATATTGATATATATATACTTGAACATATGTATATATATACATGATATATATATATATATATATAAATATAGCCATGGATTAGTCACAAATATATATATATATATATATATATATTGGTACATATATACTTGGATATATAAATATATGTATCAATATAAATTTACATATGTATCAATATATATATATATATATAAATTTATCTGTGGTGCAAAAAAAAATGAAAAAAAATAATTAGCCACGGATAAATTTTTGTTATTGATATTTTAATTATCTCAATATAAATTATCTATATATACTTGGATACATATATATATTGATACATATATATACTTGGACATTTATATATATATTGATACATATATACTTGGACATATTTAAAATAGATACATATCTATCAATATATATACTTGGACATTTATATATATATATATTGATACATATATACATGGACATATTTAAAATAGATACATATATTGATATATATATATATATGATATATATACTTGACATATATTATATAATACCACACATATACGAAGATATTGACAAATTATCACGAATTAAAGTTGCTATTATCTAAATATTAATTATATAAATAGACTTTTGTTATAATTTTTGTTTTGATATATTAGTTTATTAAATATTTGTCATAAAAAAAAAGTTGAATATTGAACGATAAAGTCAAAGGTAAATATCTTTATTTTTTTTAAAAAAATAATTGGTTAATAATTTATAAAAATTACTAAAATTAAATTAAAAAAATTGATAAAACTAATGAAATTTATTAGATAATTTAAGTTTAAAATATTGTAACAATATAGTTTAAGTATAAAAAAAATCAATCAATAACCAAAGAACTCCCTTGGCGCAACGGTTACATGCTCCATTTATAACATTGATGTCCCGTGTTCGAATCTCCTTGAGCGCAAAAAAAAAAGCTTGGGGACGCGGGTTTCAGGTCTGGGTTGGGGCGCGGGTCCGGGTTGGGCCGCGGGTTTGGGTGTAATTAGCTTTTTTTTTTTTTTTTTCCAGTGGCCACGGATTAGCCACGGCCAAACCGTGGCTAATCCGTGGCCCTTAGCCACGGCTAGGCCATGTCTAGAAAAAAGTGGCCAAAGTTGGCCACGGTTTGCCCGTGGCTAAGCCCAGCCGTGGCGAAGGTTAGCCACGCCACTTTTAGCCACGGAAAAAATCCGTGGCTAATCTCCTTGGCCACGGATTTTTTGCCAAATCCGTGGCTAAATGCCTTTTTTCTAGTAGTGTAAATTTAATGGGCTTACAGAAGAAATATTATATTAAGTATGGATCTTTTATGTGTAGAAGCCCGGTCACACTTTAATTATGTTTGATGGGCCCATAATTAAAGTGTGACGTATTAGGTATATTAGGGTATGGTCCCTAAGCCAGAAAAGAACGACGTCTTTCTTTCTGCCCCATCTAAGAGAGAGAATACAGAAAACTCTCGCCGTCTTTCTTGGCTTAGAAGGCCACTGACCCTAGATTCAGTTCTCTTCCGCATCTATTATTGATCGAGGTTAGTTATTTAGATTAAAGGCATTATTTGATTGTTTACTAAAGATCCTGTGGTTAATCGATTCACAAGAATCGTATTTTATTTTACATAGTGGATTATTCGGTTTGAATCCATATCTTGTGAAAAGTTTTCTACAACTCATACTTGTAAAACTTTATAATCTCAACTTTGCCTATGACTATACTAGCTTAAAACCCGTGATACACAAGAACATTATAAATAATAGTAGGTGCGACACACTCTATGCATGTGCATGACAAAAATGAAATATAATTTAATTACGTGTTTAATAAAATTATAATTTTTATATCAGGAAAACAAAAAAATTGATTGAAAAAAAAATATTGAAAATTAAATTGAGTTTTATGGTTGAAATAAAATAACATAAAGTAACACTAAATATTGAAGATAAAGATATGAGAGAAGAGTGAGAGAAGACAATAAAGAGAAATAATATATCACGTTAAAAAGAGGACAGAGAAAAGTGAGAAAAAACAAGAGAGGGAAAGACGGAAAAAAGTCAGACTAAAGACACCAGACACTTAGAAGGTGGTGGTACTTTATAAAAGAGTATAGATAATAGTCATTAAAGTTGAATAAAGTATATAAATTGGAAAAAAAATGAATGTGTCTTCTATTATTCAGTGAGTATACTGATTCATATATAATTAATCATACAATGAAATTGCTTTGTTAGGAGCTTCTTTGTGCATTTCTCGTCTTAAAAAAAAAGGTATTGTTTGTACTAAAATTATTTAAATCTTCTAACAATTATAATATATAAAAAGTATATAAAATCATTGTACATTAGCAATATAAAGTTATATCTAAATTTTTTTACATTATGTAGATTATAATTTAACAATATGGAATTTGCTTATAAATGCTTACTCATTATGGTTGCCTTCGATGGCGTAGTATCCTGTTGAAATATTTGCATTATAATATTTGTAAAATTTGAAAAACAAATATTTGTTTTAGCACTTGAAGAGTGAACGTAATTCTCATTTTTGCTTTTCTTTTTTATTTTTTGGAAGAAAAAGGAAAGAAGAAGCTAAATAGTAAAAGTATCTTTAATCCACTCTTTAGTAGTTTCTAATTTTCTTTAGAAAAAAATAGTTACTTATATTTAAAATATTCCCAACTTTTAATTATATTAATTCTTTTCATAATATCTAAAACTAATCACTTTTAAAATGCATAAGCCTTTGCGAGCACCCATACTTTAAAATGCATAAGGTATTAACAATATTTTACTTTTTATGGTTTTATTTTATTTTATTTTAATTTTTTTATAAAATGTTTAGCCTACTTATGAGTAGCGCCATCAAAATTAATTTTGATAACGTCCTCTGGAGGATGAACCCAAGCCAATTCCCCTACCGAAGGCTGGAACGGCCCCGTTCGATATAGATAGGAATTCGCCTCAACACAGGTCGAGTAGCTAAGTTAGGCCATATTGACTGCATCTATCAAGGTTATCACAACATTCTCCATTGTGTGTTTACTCCAACTAAACCACATTGTTCATAACAGAGTCAAGAAAAATCCAAATGTGATAGCTAGAATGTATTCAAATTCGAGAATTGTTTCGATTTGTTGATATGTTTTCACTTATGTTGATGTTGGTTGGTAAGATAGACAAATTATTAGTTTACTTGGATTGAAACGTAGATCATGTGTCTTTCGACAGTAATCCAAAATTCAAAATTGGTATGATGTAGTTTATTATAACATTTTCTATTGATGAATTGGGCTGTGTTAATATGAATAAATAACTTAATATAGTTGTCTAAACTGGTCTGTCGTCGTGATGGATTTGCATTTCTTTTCCACTATGAACGTGTTATTATCCATTTATAGATGTTTTGTTTATTTACTCAATCAGCGGTCTTGATTGTTGTAATGCTAATAATCCTAATTGTGCATTATGTTTGCTAGATGTGTCGTTTATTTAAGCCGACAACCTTGGTACTAGATAGCTTGGACATTGTTCAAAGTTCAAACATACTACAATTATTGTTGCATGCACAAATGGTGTGCGATTTATGTGTGTGTAATAATATTGTAGGATCAAATATGTCCTAACATCTGCTTTAATAGTGACTTACAGTTGATAATGATGAATTGAGGAATTAGTCAATTATTGAGATGTGGCGATCAATTTATAATTCAATATATGATCTCTGGTTATGCTACCAGAGTCAAAATATTCTAAAGGGAAAATTAAAATTAGGCCCTGAGGTTAGGTCAAATTACAGGTAGACCCCTTCAAGTATGAGAAATTACACATACCTCCCTTGAGGTTTGGATCCAGCTAATATCCAAGGAAAAGATAATGAAATGACTTTGTTATCTTTGTCGGAATGTTAAGAAAAATAAGAAAAACATTTCCACAATTCAGGTTAATTGTCAAATAACAAGTTTGTCCATTTCTTTGATAACAATTATCAATTCTAATAAGAGTATTATTGCTTACAAAAGAGTTTTGAATTTTTGGCAAAAGGGTATAATTGGAGTTTTGCAATAACTTTTTTCTTAAATAAGCAAATCACAGTGTAGCAGTGACTGGAGTGCGCTACTTGTTAGCCGGACCTAAACCTCAAGGGAGGTATATGAAATTTTTCATTCCTATGGGGGTCTAGCTATAATTTGACCGAACTTAAAGGGGTCTAAGTGTAATTTCCCCATATTCTAAATGCAAGGAAGTTATGACGGATTAGGAACAAGAAGACAATGCTTCATTTTATGAAGCATCAAACAGTGGGTTGCTAGGAATTTCGTGGTCTGACTACCAACTTCAAATGAAGTGTGCTTTTTCACTATGTAGGAAGCACACTGTTTGGTGCATAATGGCGTTAAATGTTATGATATGCTCTTACATCTACAATTCAATGAATCCGAGTTCAAATCGCCACCAAAACAAGTGCTAGCACATTACTACACTGGCAAGCTCCGCTTTCAAAATTATTTTTCGGGAGATCCATGGAAATGGGGTGGCTCCTTCCCTGATGAGGTTAGCATCTCATTCAATAACTAATTCAGCTTATATCACTGCTTCAACCCTTGACATTGTATTGGATATGCAATGGAATGAACAAAGATTCTTTGATTAATTCAATTTGAGATGAAATTGAAAAAGAAAAACACAAAGAGAGAGAGAGAGAGAGAGAGAGAGAGAGAGAGAGAGAGGGAGAGATGGTAATTGCATGCTTGGACAGATGGACCAAGCAATTCCAAATTATGTTAAGAGATTATAACCAAATTGTGTTGTTTCGAATTTTTGGACCGAAAACAATGTAGTTTTCGTGGGGTCGAATTTCGAATATTGCTTAATCGTTCTGGCAAAAAATGAATTTTATTACAGGCCCATATCGAATTTGAAATTTGAAATTTGAAATACCAGTACACAAGTTTAATTGGTCATGGATTTGAACAAAAAATAATCAGGAGTGTTGGTTGTGGCCGCTTGTGGTTGATTTTTAGATTTATTTATTTATTTATTTTTCTATAGAAACTTAATTTGATTTAAAATACAACGCCCACAAAATTCATAATATGAATATAATATGTCATCATGATCCCATAATCCGTCATAATAATGAAAAAGAGAATCTCATTATGATAGATTTTACAACAAGTTTTGTTGTCACATCTTTTCCCACACAATAACTTATAAATATGTGCCTAATTAACTATATCTCTTGTTTGTGCACGTGCAACACATGTTCCAACTCAATACAACCAACGAACAAGCAATATATTTATTTTAATTAATTTAGTTATTTACAATATACTAAAAAAGTTTATTTTAAATTAATTGTTTAAAAAATAGAATGTAATTACTCAAAGATACATTTCTTCTCCCTAAATTATAGTAATTAAACATTATATAATGAATGGCATTCTTCAAACCACCTATCATGTGTAATAGCAATAACGGTTACCTAACTATATATTTCAATTTGACTTAGTGTCATTTAAGCAAAAAATAAACCTCTAATTCTATTTTTACCCTCTTCCAAAGTTTGAAATTATGATCACAATTAAATAATTACAATGGTTTTGAAAATTTATTTAGCTAAACTGTTTGATCTCTGCGTATACATTTTATCATATAATTATTCATAATATTTTTGTTTTTGAACATGTTTGATAACGCAATAAAATTCATACTTATTCATTTTAGAATAAAATACAGGTCTGGATTTTTTTTTGATAAATTTATCATGACTTGATAAGGTTTCAGGCTAAAAAAGATTCCCAAAATATTCACACAACACAAAATTAAATTACTCTAAATAAGAATTGCCATTGCACAAAAAAACATCAAAATCCAAAATTTTATTTAAGCAACTCAATGAGATTCAACAAAACAAAACAACATTGACTGAAATTTTTAATGGAAAACATATTGTATTACCGAGATCCAATTTTGGACTCATGGACTCTCCAAACGTGGAGTTAGTGGGGGATCCTTGTGCCATCGATTTTCCATTTGCAAAGAAAGGCATGATCCTTGCAGATATGGATTCCTCAACTATGAATTATGATGGTGGCGACGAGAGGAAGACCTTCGAGGGAACGCGCTTGTTTTTTTTGGTGGTAAGGTCGGGTAGGAGGGCAATTATGAACATTTAAAACATTTGAGGTAGCATTTTGTATAAGTTTTGTTAAGGGTATTTTTAGACTTTTTATTGATCAAATCATCATAAATTGGCGAAGGTGAACTGGTTGTATCTGGACACGTGCCACTTGTCTAGAGGTATTTCACTAAAAGTTAGGTACAAAGGTATCTCATCTTAGTCAGCTCATATTTACTAAAGACTTAAATGACGCACTCTCAATTGTTTACGAGCTAAATATTATCTTTTATAATTGGGAGAGGGGTAAATGTTACATTATCAATAATTCAACAGTGCAAAATGTATGTAACCCTCTATTTAAAAGCAAACTTGATACGGGTAATATATACATAGGGATGGCAATGAGTTCGGGTTTGGCAGGTCCCCGACCCGAACCTGACCCACTCGGGATGGGTTGTGGGTCAAAAATTTTAGACCCGTACGGGTTCGGGTCGGGTCTCGGGTTCAAGTAAAACAGACCTGCATATATAATTAAAAAAAACTTAAAAATCACTTTACGGTTCTAACATTAGGGTTTTATTTTTTTTCCAATTTCACTCTTAATCTCAAGCTCTCCTCTCTTGACCTTTGCCATTCTTCCACCACCCACTTGCCACCATCCACCTTCGCAGCAGCAATCTGCCACTAGTAGCCACAGCAGCAACCTCCGCTGTCGATAGCTGCCCCGCCGCTCAATAGCAGCCGTAGCCGCATTCTCCGCTGGCCAACAGCCCCGTCGCCACGCAGCAGCCCCTTTTAAGAGGCATCTTTATACTCCCACTACATATTTATATATTAATGTATTTAGTCTACAATTTCCCTGTTTCGTTTGGTTTATATGGTGTATGGTTAAAATTCTAAAATTATATATATATATATATATATATATATATGGAAAGAGAGAGAGAGAGAGAGAGAAAGAACAAAAGCTTCAATTGTTTCTGTAAAAATTCCAGGGGCCCTTTTCTCTAACCAAAGTTTAATTTGGGGTCATTATCACATTTTGTAATTAAAAGACTTTTAATAGCATGTAACCATCATAATTGTATTATGTATTGGGACGGGTTTTAGAGCCTGATGAGTTCAACGGGCCCAACCATTGGGTTCGGGTTGGGTCGGGTCGGGTCGGGTTCGGGTCCCGAAGTCTGTGAAGGGTCCCCAGTCCATAAAAATATCATGGGTCGGGTCTTGGGTTAGCCCAAACCCATACTCGACCCGACCTGACCTAACATGTTGCCATCCTGTTATACGTAGGGGTGGGCATCTGGATGGGATTTCGGGAATTTCGAGCTGGTACCCAAAATTTCGGGTAGCATTTTTTGCTACCCAATCCCGTCCCGAAAATATCGGGTACCCGGTCCTCTCGGGATTGGGTACCTGACCATGTGTTATTATATATATAAAAAAAAATTCCACTATTGCTCCTTGCTGTTGCCCTCACGGCTGTTGTGACGAGATAAAATAGAGAGTGAGAGATGAGAGTTAAGCAACGGGAGACTGAGAGAGAGAATCAAAGAAAGAAAAGAGAGTGAGAGACTTAGAGACCAGAGTGAGAGAAACACGAGAGAGCGCGAGAGACTCAGAGATTGAGAGAAAAAAAACATAATATTTAATTTTTGAATTTTTTTTTAAAGGATCAGGTACCCAATCGGGATTTCGGGTAGAAATCCCATACCCGAATCCCTTCCCAACATTGCTATTCGGGATCGGGTACCCATCCCGAAACTGTGCAGCCTAATCGGGTCGGGGCAAGTACCCGATACCCGATGCCCACCCCTAATTATACATATAGTCAAATCCAATATTTTGTGCAAAGCCCACCATTTTAAGGATAAATAATATGAATATTAGAATATAAGTACAAAAGAGGGATTCATCCCATTATCAAAAAAAAAAAAAAGGTGGGATTTCTTCCTGAAAAAAAGCCCTATCTCTTCTTACTTTTTCCTCTCCACCTGATGTCGATTTTTCATGAAATCTTGGGGACCAAGCTGAACGGGACTTTTTAGCTAACTTTTCTCGCAGCGGCGCCTCCACCGAGCCCTACCTCAAATTCAAGAGATAATCACCTCCGCCATTGTCGTCGGAGGACTGCCGCCCCGCCGCCTACAAGGACGACCAAATTCACCTTCAGAGTCTCGCCTGGCCCTGGATTCGACCTTTGTTGCCGGTACTCCGAATTCAGCGTACCAAGTAACTTTGGGGTAGAATCTTTATGTTCTTCTAAGAAAATCATCAGGTTTCATATATCTTCAATTCATTTGGGTTTTTGGAAGCTTCATTGGCATTGCTCAAATTGCTGGTATTTAACGAATTTCAACATCTCGCGCATTTCTATGAGTAATCAGTTCCCCTTTTTTCCCCTGCAGCTGCATAGACCTCTAGAGATTTGAATTTGTTTCAATAGTTTGATAACGAGACTTACTTAGCCACATCTTTTCTGTTTTGTGTAGAAGTTCTTGTTATTTGACTTGATTCAAAGAGTAATAGACCAAGTAATAAACAAAGATGTCAGCAAGAAATCGAGGGCCTCCAATTCCTCCTAAAGGGGTTCTGCATGGTGGGCTGCAGCAGCCTCCTCTCCACGAACCACCATTCGCGAGAGGCATTCGTGGAGTGTCGCATCCTGCATTACATGAAGAAATGAGGGAAGCCCATTATAGTTTGTCTGGCCCCCGACAGCTCCCTCCTCACCCTGCGATCATAGAGGAGCGTTTGGCTGCTCAACACGACGATATCCAGACTCTGCTAATTGATAACCAGAGATTGGCTGCAACTCATGTGGCACTTAGACAGGAACTGGAGGTCGCACAGCATGAACTTCAGCGTGCTGACAAATATGCGCACACACTGCACGCAGAGAAGGATGCGCAGATGAGGGAACTTGTTGAAAAGTCTGTTAAAATGGAAAATGAACTTCATGCTGTTAATGCTATGAGGGCTGAGCTTATGCAGGTGCATATGGATATTAAGGAGTTAACTGCAGTTAGGCAAGATTTTACTACACAAATACAAATGATGACTCAAGACTTTGGTAGAGTTAACTCAGATTTGCAACAAGTTCCTGCAATTAAGGGAGAGATTGAAGGTTTGAGACGCGAGATGGAGCGAGCTAGGTATGCGTTCTTTTGATTGTAATTGTAATTTTGTTCTTTCGTCTTGTGTATATGCATGCTGTGACTTTGTTTTTTATTTTCCAGGGCTGCTATTGAGCATGAGAAGAAGGGCTTTGCTGAAAGCTTTGACCATGGTAAGGTGATGGAGAATAAATTAATAACAATGGCTCGAGAGATGGAAAAACTTCGAGCTGAATTGGCTAATGTAGAAAAAAGGACTCGTGCTGTTGCTGCAGTTGGGAATCCAGGTATTTGTTCTCTTATAGATTTAGTAGTTCAAATTCTGTGGCGGGATTGAGAAAGTTTCTTTTCTCTTTTTGCTTATTTATGTGTACTTCATTCTTTATCACGAAACAAAGTCTAATGTGAAGGAGATCACAAAAAAATTGAACGGAAGAGACTGCAATGTTGCACACTGCAGTTTTTTTTTTTTTGGGCGGCGGGAGGGCGGGGGGGGCTGCACTTTAAAACACACTTCTCTTGAAATTAGATAAACTGGACTATGCATGCACACATTTGCATTATATATCTTCTACATTTATTAGGTTTGTCTAGAATGTGCAACTTCTTTCTGAGTGTTTGAAAGACACAGGTTTTTAGAATAAATTGATGCTCAATATGAGACAACTAAAAAACCAGGCATAAAACTACCAAAAGTTTTTTCTTTCCTTTTCTTTTTCTTGTTGAGACCTGGATGTTAGAAGAACTTATTTTATACATACTTTTGTTCAAATAGCGAGTCTGTGGGCCTCAACAATGTTGCATAATGTTTGAATTGCATATGCTTAAACATTTACAGCTTATTTTGGCCTTTGAAAGCTTTTTCACTCATAAATGATGGAGGTACAATTGTACAGTTTACAAAGATATGTAGGACAGTTCCGCAGAAAGACGGTCACCTAAAGCTGTTAATGTAAATGGCGTACTAGTGCATATTTGCATTCTGGCGTGTGTTTTTCATTAGCCTTCAAACCTTGCCCTTGTGAAACTTTTCAAATGATTTATTTCAGTTAGAGAGTTTTCTATAGAACCTCTTATACCTTTTTTGAAAGTTGAAATGTGCTTATTGCATCTCAATGGGTTCGAATTTTGTGGACTACTCTTAGATCAAAGGACCAGCTTGGCCCTAAGTTTGCAGCCTCCTCTGACATTTTGAATTCGTTTTTAGTTTCTGTTTATTTAATCATTCACATATCTGTAAAAGTAGCCTTATGGTTTGGCTTCTATCTCTGCAGGTGTGAGTTATAATCCCAATTATGGCAATCCTGAATCAGGATATCCTGGAAATCAATATCCTGTTGGTTATGGCATGGCGCCTACAAACTCAATGCATCCCGTAAGTTCTTAGTTATGTTTAGGCTTCGTCCCATGGTCACATTTTGTCTTTGCAAGATGTGCCCAATGAGAAAAACTCTTCCAAACGTTATTCTTTTGATCTTCTACCTAATTCTGGACAACTCCATCATCCTGTTTCAGGCACCTTCTGGGGCAGAAGGTTATCCTCAGTATGGACCTGGACCTGGGGCTTGGGGTTCATACGATCCACAACGAGCTCAAGGACCCAGATAAAGTGGCTGTCTGATCATGCTAGGATATATGTCTTTAATGTACGTCCCTCAGGTATTTCATTCCGGCTTCTATATGGTTGTAATGTTCTATAACGATAAACTTTCTCAAAATCTAAATGAAGTAGCATGTTTTAGATTCTCTTCGCAGTTGGCTTTTTAAGTATTGTTGCTGACATGTCAGCATCTTGTCAATGTGCGTGGAGTTTGTTGTCTGCGTATCATCCTTTTAAACTGCTGCTTGGACTTATTTAATTCAAAATTTTGCTGCTAAGATGATTCTAATGTTGGGCTTGTGACATTTAGCAATTATCTCAACAGAAGAATGCCTTATTTCAATGCGGCACATGCAACTTTTATATTGTTGGGCGTGCTACGTTTAGTAATCATCTCACCAGAAGAAATTCGTTATTTCAAGCAGCACATTCATGTGTTTCAAGTCTCAATATAAGCCTGTTTCTGTTTGACTTGTTATGTTTGTTTCTGGTATAATTTGACCGAATGAATGCTTTTGTTGTGTCCAATGCTTGGCTGTTGAATGTTTATCACATTTACAGATCCCAGGCCAAAACAGAGCAAGATGTGTGCTGCATTGGAGGGATTTACTTGCTTTGCTTGCCCCTCGTGAAGATTAATTTGAAATTAGGATCAGTCGGTGTTCAACATCCCATTACTCAAACGGAAAGTGGGATTTGTTACGGAGAAGAAACTACTTGCTTGTGCACCTAGCTTAGACAACAAAACAGCCTAGTGATTCTGATGTTCTCACCTGTGAAAGATTGTGAGGATGAGCAGAATATTATTGTCTTGCATCTATTCGATAGTCGATACTGCTATGGACAAAGGGGGCTGATTTTTTCATGGATTTCTTGTCAATTGGAAATCCTTGTTATTGTTGAAAAGGAGCACGCTTTTTGTATAAAACACTGCATTTATTTTCGCAAAACTTGAGATTCATGAAGATCAGGACTGGACATGGAAAACTCAACATCCAATGTTTGTACTGAAATTCCAATGTACTAAATTTCAAACCAATAGTTTGTGGCAATAGCGTCTATAATCAACCAAGAATTTTATCAAACCAATAGTTTGTGCAAGATTTTGATTTGTAAGTCTAGTGTCTATAATCAACCAAGATTTTTCTTTTAAATTTCATGCAGATTTTTGAGGTTTATGAATACTTTCTAGGGTTCATTCGGTTTTAACAAATTGGAGACGATTTTTTGGTTAACCGGAAATTTTCAATAAGTGTTTAGTAATTTCTTCGTACAAGAATTTGTAATGTCTAATTAAAGATATTTGGAACTTACAAAATTTAGAAAAAAAGAGAAAGACGAAGTAAGCTTTGCAACTTACTTTTGGAACATCATTAAGCTATCAAATAACAACATGGCATCAATATCCTTGGACAGGCCGTCACCGATCTTCAAGCAAACAACATCTCCCAAAACAATCTCAAATATTGAAACCTGTTGCCTCCTCTCATTTCTCACAACTTCAACTTCTATGTAACACAAGGCCGATAGTGAGGACGACACCATCAAACTATTACCAACTTCAGGGGTGAAGCAGGTAGTTTTGAAGAAGTGTCGGGGGAGGCGAATGTAATTTCAGAAGATTCCAAAACTACCTACCTACAGTTAGTACACTAACGGCAAGATCAAAATTGATAAAAGAGTGATAGTTGAGGGACCAAAATTGATGACGATAAAAAATGAGAGACCAAAAGTGATTTAGGGGTATAGTTGGAAGATCAAAATGACTTTTTTTCCCCATAGTTTTAAACAAGAAAAAGTAATAATTAACCAGAAGTAAGAAAAATATCATCTTCTAATATCAATAGAATTTTTAAATTAATATTAAAAATTCAACGCATGAAAATAATTTTTTTATAAATGAAAAGCATAAAGACTAAATGATAGAGTCCACAAAACTAAAAGACATAATGCGACTTTGCATATTTAAATCAAGCTCAAGCAATAATATTAATTTTACTACGCAACTTCTTGAGATTTTGGCTAATATAACATACTAAAGTTTTAGTCCATACACAATTTAAAAATGAATGGTTAGATGTATTTGAAATGTTGAAACTATTTAAAATGTGATTAGTAATTTTTTCTTATACATTAAAGACTTTAAGTTAAAAAAATGGATAAATTTAGATATATATATATATATACATACATATATATTTAATATATGTAAGCAGTTCGGTAAGGTTTGAGGAGAAAATTAGAATCAAATCAATTTTGCGATACGGTTTTGAATTTAGTTGTTGAACCACACTTTTTTTCAAAAAATGACAAAAACAATACAGCTCAATGTGGTGTGGACTGTTGATATACACCTTGTAAATAAGATGGTATATGAAAGGTGTATAAGTTGTTTGCAAAACTAATGTCTTTTGTCCCACAATGAATTTATTATGTAATATTTATTGCTTTATAAGCATAAATATTATTACTAATACTAAGTTGTGGAACTTAAAAGTAGACTCGAGAGGTCACATACGGTGCGGTGCACTGACTGTTGGAGTTACAAACGTTTTGTGTTTACTGGGTATAAATACTCAGGTTACTAGCCTAAAGCTGTTGAAGGTTACAAAACGACAAGTCAAGCCTTCAATATTTGATTAGCATAAATATGCCCCATATGTGTTCTATCTAGTCGTCCAAAAAACAAAAAGAACAGTCACTTTTGTTTTCAGTAAATTGCTATTGCTGAAACCATTTTCTTAGAGGCTTGACATATATCCCCGAGGTGTGTTGCCTGTAACCTCTAGTAAACCATTCGTGGTAGGGGCGATAGAAACCTTAAGGATAGGGATTACCCATGTCATCCTTCTGTTTCGCCTACATATTATTTTACAATCTTAAGGTTTCTATTCGATGGATTTAGAATCGTTCAAGAGCATGAACCACGACTTTGTCAAGCTGGATCGTTTTTGATGGCAACAACTTCAGTCGTTGGCAAGACAAAATGAAGTCTTGCTTACTGTACTGAAAATTGCATATGTGTTGGATTCTAACCTTCAAGCTATTCCATAAGATCCTTCACTCACTGAAGGTGCACTTGTTGTTGGACAACCAACACAAGAGGAAATGGTCAACTCACTCTGGGAGCAACGAAGGAAGAGGGCAGAAGATGAGGAGTTGGCACATGGGCATATCCTCAGTACTCTTTCAGACCGCTTGTATGATTTCTACCCAAATGTCAAGTGGCCAAGGGTGTTATGGGAGGCTTTGGAATACAAATACAAGGCTGAGGAAGAAGGTGCTAATAAATATTTAGTATCTAAATATTTGAATTTTAGAATGATTGATGATAAACCTATACTAGAGCAAGTGTATGAGCTTTAAGTTATTGTCAACAAATTGAGATCTGTGAAGATAATCTTGCCTGAAATGTTCCAAGTTGGTGTGATAATTGCTAAACTTCCAACAACCTGGAAAGAGTACTTCTGAGGACTTCTTCTTAGATCAAATTCAAAGGCATCTATGTATTGAAGAAGAAGCTCGAAAACGCGACGATAAGAATTTGACTCAAGGATAGTTTAGTGTCCACTATGTGGAGGCAAGACCATCTAAGAAAAAAGGTCAAACTATTAAGAAAAATAAAGGAACATTTAAAAAATCTGGACAGAAAAACAAGCCCGGTCCTACTAAAAGAAAAGGCAAGTGTCATGTTTGTCGAGAAACGGGACACTATACTAGAGAATGTTCAAAGCGTAAAAGTGGTAATGGCTCAACAAATATGGTTGAGGAGAACCTTGTTGCTATGGTTTCGGATCTTAGTCTTAATGTGACTATAATTTCTGAAATCAACATGACATGTGAACTCTCTGGTTGGTAGCTAGATTTGGGGGCCACTGTTCACATTTGCAACGATAGGAGACTTTTCAAAACTTTTGAGGAAGTTGTTGGACAAGAAGTCCAAATGTGAAACAGTTCTCGTGCTAGCATTGGAGGCAAAGGAACTGTGGAAATCAACTTTACTTTCAGGAAGAAATTAACTTTGCTTAATGTTCTGTTTGTGCCTGAAGTTAGGAAAAGTTTGATTTCTGTTGATCTTTTAGATAAGAAGGGTTTTAAAATTTCTGTTGAGTCCGGCAAAGTCATTCTTACAAAGAATGGAGACTTTGTTGGAAAAGGATATGCTCACAATGGGATGAACAAGATTTTTATCTATAATATGAATTATGTTTCTGTTTACATGAGTTCTTCAATTTCTTTGTCGCATAGTCGTTTTGGACAAATAAACTCAAAGAAATTGAAAAATATGCATGCAATGGGATTAATAAATATTGGAAAAGATGAACTTGATAAATGTGAAGTATGTGTTAAATCAAAAATTGTGAGAAAATCTTTTCCCAGTGTTCAAAGGGAGTCACAATTGTTAGACCTAATACATACTGGTATTTGTGAATTAAATAGAGTATTGACTAGAGGTGGAAATCGATATTTCATGACTTTCAAAGACGATGCTAGTCGACTTTGTCATGTTTATTTGTTAAGAACAAAAGATGAAGCGTTTAGCTCATTTAAAAATATAAGTCAGAAGTAGAAAATCAACTTGAGAAGAAGATTAAAATTCTACGTTCTGGTAGAGGCATGGAATACTGTTTAAATGAGTTTGATGCATTTTGTGAAGAATGACATCATTCACCAAACAACTGATGGATATTCACCACAGCAAAATGGTATAGCAGAAAGGAAAAATCATACTTTTCTTGATATGATAAATTGTATGTTAAATCATGCTAGTCTGCCTAATAGTTTATGGGGTGAAGCACTTTTCACCGCTGGTCATATTTTAAACAGGATTCCTAGTACAGTCTTGAAAACTAGTCTTTATGAAATATGGAAGGGTAGAAAGCCTAAAGTAAATTATTTTAAAGTGTGGGGGTGTGTTGCTTACTTCAAAGTTCCTGATCCTAAGAGGACCAAGTTAGGGGCTAGGGCTGTTAAAAGCGTATTTGTTGGATATGTTGCTAATAGCAAAGTCTATAGGCTCCTTAATTTGGAGTCTAACGTGATATCTGAGTCGAGGGATGTGGAATTTTTTGAAAGTAAATTTTCAAACGATGTTGAAAAAATTACTTGACCTACACGAGGTGAGTCTAGAGGTCCTATAAGATCTACTATTGAGATTGAGAAGCCTAGTGTTCCAAATAAATCAAACGAACCTAGAAGGAGTACTAGAACTTGAAAAGAGAAGAGTTTAGACAAAGACTGTATTTCTTCTCAATCATTATTATTTTTGGTGGAGGGGGACCAAAATAATAAGGTGGTAAATGAAGTACCTTATGTATATAGTCTTGAAACTGATCCTAAATCATTTAAAGAAGCTATGACTTCGAGAGACGCTGCTTTCTAGAAAGAAGCCATAAATGATGAAATGGATTCAATCTTAGAAAATAATACTTGGGTACTGATTGATTTACCTAAAGGCTCTAAACCCACTGGTGCAAGTGGGTATTCCGAAGAAAATATAATACTGATGGTACTATTTTTGCTTTTAAGACAAGATTACTAGCCAAAGGATTTAGACAAGTTGAGGGAATTGATTATTGACACTTTTGCGCCGGTAGCTCAAGTTGCTTCCATTAGAACTCTTTTTGCTTTAGCTTATCTTTACAATCTTTTTGTTCATCAAATGGATGTAAAGACAGCCTTTTTAAATGGCAATTTGAATGAGGAAGTCTATATGGAACAACCCAAAGGATTTGTTGCTCCAGGAAATGAAAGAAAAGTGTGCAAACTAATTAAATCTCTTTATGGTCTAAAACAAGCACCAAAACAATGGCACGAAAAGTTCGACACTGCTATCTTGAATTTTGGATTTAATTATAATAGTGCAAATAGGTGCTTATACTCTAAAACCATGCCAGACTATATGGTGATATTTTGTTTGTATGTTGATGATATGTTGATATTAGCTCAAACATGATTGGAGTGAATGAAACTAAGAATTATCTATCCTCTGTCTTTAGGAAGAAAGACTTAGGCGAAGTGGATACTATTTTAGGAATAAAAGTTAAAAAACATAGTGGGGGTTTTGTACTAAATCAAACTCACTATATTGATAAAATATTAACTAAGTCTAGTCATCTCAAAATCAAGGAGGTGAAACACCATTTGATAATGGAGTTAAACTAAAAGAAATTTCTGGTAGAGCAGTTGCACAACTTGAGTATGCAAGTGCTATAGGTAGCCTTATGTATGCACTGCACTGCACTAGACCATATATTTCTTTTGCAGTTTCTAAACTCAATAGATATACAAGTAGTCCAAATGGTGATAATTGGAGAGCTATTAGTCATGTGATTGGTTACCTTAAGAGGACTAGTAGTGTGGGACTATTTTATGACAAGTTTCCTAGTGTGCTGGAAGGATACTTAGATGCGAGCTGGATAAATAGTGTGGGAGATAATAAGTCTACAAGTGGGTGGATTTTCACACTTGCTGGTGAGGCAGTTTCTTGGGCAAGCAAAAAACAGACGTGTATTTTCCATTCTACCATGGAGTCTAGTTTATAGCCTTAGCACAAGCTAGGCAAGAGGCTAATTGGATAAGAAATATGTTGCTAGACATAGATCTTTGGCCAAATCCTATGCCTCCAATTTCACTATATTGTGATTGTGAAGCTACCCTTACAAAAGCATATAGTGGTACCTATAATGGTAAGTCTAGACACACTAGTCTAAGACATGAATTCGTTAGACAATTAATACGTGATGGTATGTAAAGTCAAGTAAGAACTTAGCAGATCCGTTTACTAAGTCTTTGACGAGAGACTTGGTAACTTTAACTACACGAGATATGAGACTGAAACTACTTTGAGCCAAGGGTGATGGTAACCCAACCTATAACTAGGTTACCTCGAGTTTATAGGTTTGATGGGAAAAACAAGTCATAGTTGCTGGTTGTGTTACTACTTTGTGGACTCATATGTAGGTTATCGTAATGACTTGTGTTGTATGGTCGAGATTGAGCTATACTCTTAACAAAATGTTGCGCTTACAATAACAGAAGTGCATGAGAAATATTTTGCCTATGTGGAACTAGAAGTGGAGCCGCTTCTTATAGAGAGGTGTGGTTTACTCTCTTAGAGATTCATGAAACAGGATATTGCGCATGGCCATAAAAGTGCAAAGCAGTATGATTGTTTGTTGTGGAGGAAGGAATGTGTGTGTGCGATGACTCCGACTATGTTATAAGGAGTAGAGGTTCAATTTTCGGACACCGTCAACTTTGATATAATCTTGAGTTATTAGCACTAAGAGAAGGTTCAATGTTAGTCACACCTCGTTTTATGCACGTAGTCCTTAGAGATGATTAATAGAGGATTGTTTGGACAAAATGTAGTTTTCCAAACAAGTGGGGGATTGTTGATATACACCTTGTAATATAAGATGGTATATGAAAGGTGTATAAGTTGTTTACAAAACTAACGTCTTTTGTCCCACATTGAATTTATTATGTAATATTTATTGCTTTATAAGCATAAATGTTATTACTAATACGAAGTTGTGGAACTTAAGAGTAGACTCGAGAGATCACATGCGGTGCGGTGCACCGACTGTTGGAGTTACAAACGTTTTGTGTTTAGTGGGTATAAATGCTTAGGCTACTAACCTGAAACTGCTGAAGTTACAAAACAACAAATCAAGCCTTCAATATTTGATTAGTATAAATATGACCCATTCGTGCTCTATCGTGTCTTCCAAAAAACAAAAAGAACAGTCACTTTTGTTTTCAATAAATTGTTATTGTTGAAACCATTTTCTTAGAGGCTTGACATATATCCTAGAGGTGTATTGCTTGTAACCTCTAGCAAACCATTCGTGATAGGGGCGACAGAAATCTTTAAGGACAAGGATTGCCCATATCATTTTTCTGTTTCGCCTACATATTATTTAACATGGACAGTTCAGTGCCATTTTTAAAAATTTGTGCTTTAATAGGATATTATTTAATACATTTTTTCCTACTCATACTCGTGTCAAAAACAGTTTATGTATGTATGAAGATTTCTATTAAAAGTTTTTACTATCGTAGTTATTTGAAATCTATTTATTTTAATGACAATTAGCTTATATATATGAGATTTAATTTCTTATTATGTACGATTACGATACTTCTTCTGTAAATTCACTGCAAAAAGACAACAATTTTCCAGTGGAAGGCTACATGTATGGGATTTAATTTCATTATGTGATTGCAATAATTATTCTGAAAATTCACTACAAGAAACTACAATTTTTCAGGGGAATTTTTTGTTGAAAAAACCGGCGAAATTCCAATGTAGTTTCTTGTTCTATCTTCTAGAGAAAAATCCGTTAGAATTTCGCCGCATATCTTGGCACGAATTCGCCAAAATTCTGCTGGAAAATATCAATTTTCTTGTAGTGATTCTAGATTAACATGATTATAGAATAATTTAATAAGTTAGTTATTATGTCTTCAAAACTAAAATGCAAGAAATAAAATATCTACCTATACTATAAGCACTTAAAAATTATAGATTTCACAAAAAAAAAAATGTATAACATAGTTATCCCCTATCTTTTACCCATAAATTTAATCATCTTACCTACTATATGCAACTCAATTCTCTCTAAAAATTACAGGAAAACTGTAAGCATGAAGTGCTCAATTTGTCTCGTTGTTCTTCTATTTCTATTCCTCGTATGTAGAGGTGAGGTTATGCTATCCCTTCATATTTTTTTACACTAGTAGTTATTTAATCAGAGACCCCTAATTTAAGTGACAAAATTGAGGTCTCGAAACTTCTCAATTTCCGCAAAAACAAAATCGAGCTTTTATCTACTTTTGTAGTTTTTTTTTTTGATAATACATGATATAACCAACGCACGCACACTTTATTAGGATTCGAACCTTAACCACTACACTCCCCACATATTTAAAATGGGGGTACATGTCCATTAGACCAAAGACCATTGACTATCTACATTTGTAGTTAATCATTATAGTTAAAAATATTTTATAAATTATACTACTTTTCTAATTGCAAATTTCTTATTTATTTTTATTGCAGGTGCGTACGAAAGTAAGAACACTTGCATCAAACATCTTACCTTTAGAATGGGAGTTTGTACTCAAGAAAAATGTGATGATGCATGCAAAAATAATGTAAAAGCAGCTGACGTACAAGGCAATTGTTTGACTGGTGAAACTTGTAGTTGTTTCTTCCCTTGTTAGTGGAAAAAACTTTTAATTCAACAATAATTCAGCAAAAAGAAAGTTGGAGAAGACCTTCTTTTCAAAACAATAATAAAGTACCATTTTCCTCATTTCTTCTACTTGGTGATTTGAAGGTAATCCATCTCATTATTCTTATATAATTTAATTAGAACCTCATATATATATATATATACATATATATGCATATGATTAAGTTACTCTAGATACCTTTCTTTGAGAAGATTATTTTTATTTTCTTGTATAATTCGTAATTCTTCTATATAGTTGATAGCAATCAGAAGAGTCACGCGGATTAATTTATAACATCGTTTCTACCTTGAAAATAAAAAATTAAAAAAAAAAACAAACCGATTAGCACAAGAATAATGTTCTTTATTTATTTTGTCAACTTATTACGACATTTGTTATTACATTTTGGTATAACCCAACTCTCATCAGTTTACGTATAATGAATTTTTTGTTTTTACCTTTGTCTCGCTAGTAAGATTTTTTGATCTTGAATGATTCAACAATTTATGCAAATGTAAAACGAAATGTCCTTATTATCATGAATGAATTGTCTAATTTACTAATCATTCCTATCTTTTTTTTAAATTTTTATTTCGAGTGTCGTCGCCTTTCTTCTTCATCTTCTTGATATTAAAATATAGGGCTCATTAAATGTGATCAGTGATATTAAACTATACATGATTGTTATAATCGTGACTCAAGGGAAATTTCTAGACAGTTAACAATACACACTCTTGTGACCAAGACTTTTTACTAGACTTCTAGAGGTAAATATTTTGGAAAATACACACTTGATGTGATAGAGCTTTCAATAAGGTACTACCCATACCATATCCGCACACATTAAGGCTATGTTTGGAACAAGAATTTTGGTAAGGAAAAGTGAGAGGAAAATAAAAAGGATCAAAAATAAAAACATAGAGTACTATCATTTCAAGCACAAAAAAAAAATTTCATCTTATTTTCCTTACGAAAATTCTAGAACCAAACGGAGGGTAAAGAGAATCGAGAGGGAGAAGAGAAAGAAAAGAAAGGAGATAAATAAAATAAAAAAAAAAAAGGGTGATGTCAAAAATTATTTTTTAATTTTTGAATATTCGACGGAATTTTTCCATTGGAATCTCAGTCGAAAATTCAGCTAGAAAATAAAAAAATTGTTATTTCATTATTTTTATTTTGTATATCTAGCAAAAATTTCCGCAAGCCGAGGAAATTCCATTGAAATTTAAAAATTATATTTTTCTTTTTTTAATTTTCCACGGGCCAAAAAATGAAAAAAAAAATTTAATTTTTTATTTTAAATTGATCGGCGGAATTTTTCGTTGAAAGGTGGAAAAACATTTTTTGTTGGAATTTCGTTGGTCGTCCATACGTCGCCAGAAAAGTTCCGTCAAAAAGTGACTTTTTTCGTAGTGACAATTTATCAATCTACTAATTTGAATTTAGTATTAACAGTTCATCCTATTGTCCCAAAATAATGATTGGAGATTTACTTCAACTCTTTTTTATACATTTTCAGTTACTTTGATGTAGTAAGTGATTATTCATGCATTTTTTTAAAAATATTATCCATATATATATATTCGAATTTTATGAATAATACTTAATTTTTGACACGTTGATGCATGCATTCCATTCAATTACATCAATAACTATGAGTAAAAATCAAACTAATACATTATAATCAAAATCACAAACTAAATATATATCAAACTACAGTATCATATACAACTATTAAAATATAACAAAATCCACAATTACATATTTGAAGTTGAGATTACATATAAAGTCAAAGGAGTGACGAATTGGTCCGATCCCACGTCCATTTATGTATACTATAAGAAAATACCCCTTCATTAATGAAAAATTTGTGACGGTAAGATTTTGTCATAAATTTAAAATATTTATGAAATTTGCAATAGATTGTTTTGTTAGTGAAGATGATGCAATCGTGGAGTATATGAATACTAGACTGATTACAACTAACATTTATTTCTTTTTCCTTCATATAAACTAACTTTAGTGGTCAAATGAACAAAATATATTTTGTCCCTTTAAACTACTCCTTTTGTACATAATAATCTCCTAAATGGATTTTTTTTATATCTAATAAATTGTCATTATTATCCTTCATTATTTTTTAATTTTATTAATTTCTTATCTTCTCATTTTTTTTTACCATTTTTCCATCTCTAATTCTTGATCTTTTCTTATTCTTTTTAATTATTTTTGGGAATAATTACCATCACATTCCCTAAGTCTATGCGAAATTACAAATAACCAACTTGATGATCCTTTTTCAAAAAGAAAGATTTATTAAAATCACGTTTGTTATCATTTCAAGAAATATTTTACCCGCATGTGGGGCTGTCAATGAGGCTAATATTAATGCGATTTATATTCCAATCGATTAAAATGACAATTTGATTAAATTCACATTATTAATATTCATGATTCAAAAATAAGTAGATCAAATAGAATCAGACTGTTTGATTCATTAAAAAATTAATTCAAAATTGTATTATTTTTTTATTGCATTAATAATCTTATTTATTCAAATTATTATAAACTCTTAAATAAAATGACATATATGTGACATAATGTTTTATAGCCCATTATTGACATATAATTAAGGGAAAAATGCACTGTAGTACCCCGTGGTTTGTGAAAGTAGCACGCTCAACCCTGAGGTTTTCTAATTGTCAAAATAAACCCTGTGGTTGTAAAAATCAAGTTTGACAAACCTTCTTGGCGTGGGGTGTTGTACACGCGCGTTTAGTGCGAATTTTGTTCGTTTTCAGGTGTGAAATGACGATTTAACCCTCAAGATTTCAAATTATTACAAAACCCTTTTTACATTTTTTTTCCTGAAAATAATTACATTTTTTAAAAATTAAATCATCCTTCCTTCAATTATTTACTTCAATTCTTTCATCTTCTACATAAAAAACCACCACCACCACTCTGCCGCCACCGCCCTCCACTACCACTGCCGCCGCCACTGTCTGCCACGGCCACCACAAGGCCCCTTTTTTTTTTTTCTTTTAGCAAAATAAAAGCCTAATTGTAGAACACATATATTGGAATGAAATTCATTGCCAAGATGTTTTTTTTTTCTAAAACAAAATCTCATCAAATTGTGAAAGGAATACAAGAGTATTGCTCATAAAAATTGCATTCAAGAAAGTTGTTGGACAAAAAAAGCTAAGAGATGGAAGCACTAACTACCAGTGGGGTAAAATCTTTCACTTGGGGACTAACAAAAATAAAATCTGCAATCAATTTATGATGACCAAGAATTAACTCAAACTCTAAAACCCCTTCTGTTTCTTCTTCCTCTAGCCCTCTCAAACTTCCTTCCCTTGGCTCACACATAAGGCTTGGTGTGGCTGTGGGGAACACCAGGAGCTGGACCTCTAAGAGCGAGCTGGTCAAAAGTCAGGCATTCACCACCAACCTTCTCAATTCTAGCCCTTGCAATTTCTATGAGAGCAGTAAATGCAGGGACTTCTTGCACCCGAATATTATCAAGAACATTCCCATGGCTGTTGTGCCTCATTCCGCCGCCGCGCCTGCTCGAAGTGGTGAGAATTGTCCATGGAGATGACTGGCCACCACAAAAAGGCTGTCGGCACATAGAGAGATCGCGAGAGACACCACACACACAGAGAGGGAGAGAGAGAGATCGAGAGAGATAAATCCGACGGCGGCGGTGATGGCAGCAGCGGCGAGAAGAGGGAGAGGAGAGAGGCGAATTGGATTTGACGAGAGGGAAGGGAAAAGGGGAAAAAGTGAAAAAATAAAAATGGAATGAAAAAAAGAAAAAGAATAAAGGAAAAAAATAGAAAAAGAAGAAAAGTAGTATTAAAATATATGCAAGGGTAATTTTGTCAATTCAACAAAAAATATTGACAAATTTGGTCAAAGGGGTGGTGAGCAATTTTGATAAAGCACAAGGTTTTCTGTAACAATTAAAAAACCTTAGGGTTGAGCGTGCTACTTTCACAAACCACAGGGTACGACAATGCATTTTTCCCTATAATTAATTCAAAAGGGACGTATAAATCTCATTCTTATGAAACTACAACTATACTATACTACCACAAGAATCTTTAAGTTATTGCATGTTACTTTAAAAATATTCAACATCTTAATTTTCAAAATAGAATTTAGAAACCTATTAGGTTTATGAACATCTGATATAGGGATGGATGGCAATGAATCCAGGTATCATCGGGGATAGATTTTTAGAGTTTTAATTGGATTTGGGTGGGTGCCAAGTTTTTATTTTAAAATTCGGACCCCTAGCCCTTAAGATTATATATATGTTATTTATTAATAGATATAAATTTGTATGATTTATAGTATACTTTATATATAAATCTAGATATTACATAAGCAGCCAAATAAAAAATAATATGATATTATTGTATATAAAAATAATTATATAATATTAATAAATAAATTATGATTTCAAAATATGTGTAAATAAATGGGAGTTGATATTGACACTCGCCGCACTCTCAAAATTATTATAGGAACTCCACTTTTACTTTTATATTGAAAATTGACTAAAATGTCCATCTACTTTAAAATAGGATTAAATACACTTCACCTCCCAAAAATATATGCTATGCATCATTTATCTCTCTAAACTAATAAAAATATCACTTCACATCCCCCCCCCCACCCCCACCCCACACACACAGAGACAATTAAATATTTCAGCAAAACTACATTTGAAGAATTTACATTTATTTAAATATATCATTATCTAATATTAATAAAAAAGGCATATTTAAATTGTAATTAAAAATACTTAATCTAGTTTTTATTTAAAATAGTCAAACTTTACTTAGAATTTATACTCAATAAATTCATTAAATTAGAAAAACTAGAATAATTTTTTGTCATGTGTAATTAATTTCAAGTATTATTACAATAGTTTAATAAAGTTTTATTTAAATTTACTGAAGCTATGAATTATTGTTCAATTAAATTTAGAATTGTTTTTATAGTTGATAAGATATTTGGAATTGAATTTTAGGACGCTAAATGTAAAAAAAATATAGTGAAGATTATATAGGTAAAAATGGTATAAGGGCAATCATTAGTTACATAACATATAACTTAGGGGTGATAAAGTGTATTTAATTATGTTTTAAAATAAATGGACATTTCGATCAGTTTTCGAAAATAAAAATGCAAGTGGAGTTCTCATAACAATTTTAAGAGTGCTAATATCAATTTCCTAAATGAAGATATGATACTAATAACGATATTCGACTATTCAAAAATTAAAATACAATCATTGAAACTTGTAAATTTTTATTACTTTAATAATGCTATTATTTTTTTTTATCTTTATAAAGTTAGAATAATATAAAAATTTTCAAAGAAATTATTATTTTTTGATTATTTTTAAAAATATAAAACGGGTTTAGCGAGTTTAACATGTCCAATCCTAAACCGTCGGGTTTTAGGTAGATCCCGAATCATACAAAAACTTGGCGGGCCGGATCCCAAATCAGGCCAAACCCGCTCTTGTGAACTCCGAAATAGAACTTATTAGCAACACTCTCCAAAAATTTGACCTCTAAAACACTTAAATTTAAATACAATTCAAATGTCAAATTCTCTCTCCCGCCTCTTTTTTCTTTTTCTCTCCAACAAAAACCTCCGCTGTGGCGCCGCCGCCTAATTTTTCAAACATTTCAACAATTCATTTTCAGAGAAGCTCTTCCTTCGCTCCCACCGCCATTATTCCATCTTCCCGCCACCTCCAAAATTTTTGTAAAATCTCTCTAAATATTTTACCATGTTTTCACTTTCAACGCTGCCCATCCCCCAAACCAAATTCATCTTCTTATCATTCCCAAATCTCTCTCTCTCTCTCTCTCTCTCTCTCTCTCTCTCTCTCTCTCTCCCCCCCCCCTCCCCGGTAGAAAATGGAGACCCAGTTTCATGGCTTGCCTCCTCTCAAGAGATTCAAGCTCATGCAACAACAACAAGAACAACACCAAAATGAAAACAACAATCCCTTCAACAAAAGTCCAGAAAATAGCACGACCCCTTTATGCCTTCCGGCGAAGAAGCGAAAAGAGTGCCGAGATTCGCCGCCACTTCCGCCCATTTCCACCACTTTCTGTTTGCCGGCCAAGAAACGGATCTGGGCTATTCAGCCCTTCGATCTCAACCTCGAATGCGAATCGCCCCTTGATGCTAACAAACCAGAAATCCCACCAAAAAAATCACAAAAATCTGCTGATGAAATCGAGAATGGACTCCAAAAATCTGCTCCCGAAGATTCAGAAGCAGAGGAAAAAACAGCAGCCGAAGATGACGACGATGGGATTGTGTGTGCCGTGTGTGAGAGCACCGATGGCGATCCGACGGACCCCATTGTGCTGTGCGACGGCTGTGATTTGATGGTGCACACCACTTGCTACGGACATCCCTTCACAAAGGGTATTCCAGAAGGTGATTGGTTTTGCGCCCAATGCTTGGAATCAAAATCGGTGAGGAATAGGGCCCATGTGTCCTGTTGCCTCTGCCCCGTTCGAGGTGGCGCGTTGAAGCCCACCACCGACGGCCGTTGGGCACACTTGGTGTGCGCGATTTATGTGCCGGAGGTGTTTTTCGAGGATCCTGAAGGCAGAGAAGGGATTGATTGTAGCAAGGTGTTGAAGAGGAGGTGGGAGCAAAAGTGTTATGTTTGCAGATCCAAGAATGGGTGTGTGGTGGATTGCTCTGAGCCCAAATGCCCATTGTCGTTTCATGTGAGCTGTGGGCTGAAAGAGGAGCTCTGTATTGAGTACAGACAGGGGAAGAACAAGGGGGCTGTTGTTGCTGCTTTTTGCTCGGCTCATACTGATTTGTGGAAGAAGGTACATCTGTGGCGATTTCTTGTGTTGGATTTAGTGTGTGTGTGTGTGTGTGCGTGCGTGTGGAAGAAGGTACGGGCTATGGTGATTTTTGTTAGTGGAACTAGTGTGTGTGTGACTTGTGGAAGAAGGCATAGCTATGATGATTTTTGTGAGTAGATTTAGTGTGTATGCGTGCGTGCGTGTGTGTGTGTGTGTGTGTGAAAGTGAGTTTTTGCATATGTTTTTCTTGAATTTTGTTTTAAATTTTTGTGTTTTTTGGTTTGGTTTTACAGCAAGAACAAACAGGGAAGTTCAAGATTGTGGCTAGAGATGAGAACGAGAAATAGCAAGAAATTTGTTTTTTGGGTCAAAAGTTTAATTTCATTTTTGTTTATTATTAACTTTTATTTTTGGTTGTATTTTAGTGCTCATTGTTTGTTGGTATTCTGACTACGGCATTATGGGAATTATCAATTTATTTCTATGTTTACAGTCCTAATGCTTTTTGTGTAAGTTGAGCTCAAAAGTGTAACAATAATAGCCTAGTACCAATTTTTGTTGAGGATGGACACCATGTTATCTTGTCTAAAGTTCTGCTAAATGTAACTTCAAGATTCAAATTGTTATTTTGCAAGCCAAGTTTGAATGGATAAACATCTTACTAATATTTAGAAGCCTTTTTTTTTGTCTTTAGTTCAATTCAATTGTCCGAGTATATATTAGCGAGAAAATTATCAATTCTTGACATAACATGATAATACTATATGAATCAGCATGATGTTAGCTATTCTTGATTTGGATTGATAACGGACCGACAAAGTACAAACTATGAAACAATAAAATTTTGGGTAGGGTTTGGATTGGGGTGGGTTGTAGGTTACACGATACTTATGTTTATTCATTGTATAATCCAACCCAATTCAACCTAATATGAACCCTTTCGATAAAAGACAAAAACTAAACACTAGATCTAAAGTTTTACACTTTATATATTTCTTCTTTTTTTATTTTTATTTTAATTTAATTATAAAAAAAATAAAAATAATAAGTTGCTAATTCATCATTTAGGGTTTATTGATTTCATACAAAAGACTGTCGCTTCAACCCTCAACCCTCACCTAATGGTGGTTTATGAATGTTTTACTTCACATATGTAAATTTAATCTATTAATAATTATCCTATCTAGATAAATCTTGGAGTCATGATTTGGACAGTGTCTGTGCTCTTACCCAAAATTAATAAATGCCGAGGTCTCAGATTTGTAAAAGAGTTTGTATCAGATATAGTTAATTTATATATTGAAACACCTCAATTTTCGTAACACTTATCAATTCATGACCACGATAGCAATTAATGTTTTAATTAAATAGTCATCGACATAAACAACATAGGAGTAATAGATGTAATATTTAAAAAATATATATATATATATACACACACACACATTATCAAATATGAATAGATTAACTTTGGCTTATGCAGAACACTATTAAGGGTGTGGGTATTATTGAAATAAAGCTTATCACTTTTTCAATTCTCCATGGAGTTCTACTTGAATAAAAATCCCAAGAAAACTAGACTTTTACATTTAATTGGCACACTAATTAATACATTGAGAACCGAAATGTATATATTTTTCCAAAGACCATTTGGGCGTTGGATTAAATTAAATCAATAAATATTCTACCATAAATTAATTAAAATAATAAAATTTTAATAACTTCTAATCATTTCGATCTTCAATATAATCTGAACACTTGACTTATCAAGATAAATCTTTGTGAAATTGAGAGAAACATAAACTGATCCGAATTCTTTACTATTAGTATTCTAGGTAGATACAAAGACAACCTCGTCAGCTTCTATATAAGGTTATGTTTTGTAGTTCTTGAGTTTCATTAAAAGAGATCGATTAAGTTGAGAATAATAACAATGGGTTTGAGAGCGCAAATGATAATGTTTTGGTTTTGTGTTGTGTTCTTGTTTTTTGGGTCGTTTTGTGAGGGGTGTGAACATAAACAAGAGTACACACATGCAGTTGGTGATCCTGGCATGAAAAGGGATGGTCTTAGAGTGGCCATTGAAGCTTGGAACCAATGCAATGAGGTTCATGAAGAAGCACCAAGCATGGGTAGTCCTAGGCATGCCGATTGCTTTGATATTGTCCATAATTCCAAGGCATACAGTATGTCTCTTTCCCACACACACACACACACACACACGCGTGTGTGTGTGTACTTGTTTGTGTTTACATATATATATATATATATATATAGATATATTATAAGTACATGTATGTATTTGTACGTGTGTGCGCTCATTGTGTGTGTTTTGGACCGGATGTACTTGATTTGATGGCCACCAGACACTATTCATACATGATGAGTATATATTATATTGTGTTTTTGATTTCTTTATATTTGTTAGTATTTTTATTACACTTGTCATGATTTGAATAAATTCTCGAAAGCCATCGAATTGGGTGACATCTGTTCGACTTGTTTTTAGATATGTCATGAATTTATATATATATTTATTTTTTCATTACAACTGTGTAAATATTTATAAGTACAACCCCATGAAGTTGGGATTTTGTTATAGACACCCCTTCACATAATTGCGTCAATATTAGACTTTATTGCATTTCTTGTTTTGCAGTCAAAGGGAAGTAATTGCAGTTTTAAATATATTATTACATGTTACAAATAAGGATGCAGCTGAGGGATGGTTGGCATATTCCCTCTCATTAAATCTATATCTATATAAACTTATATTTTATATGAAATTTGTTGAAATCCAATGTGATAGTTCACTTCTGTTGTGTAATCCAAATTTGCTCCCCCACCCTCCCCTATATATATATATATTGGCTTGGTTCTATTTATTCGAGTTATACATTATTGTTTGTTAAGATAAGTTCATGGTAGAAGGGACAATCGGCCTCCTCAACTCTATATCTAACTATTTATATTGCATGTGTTTTTGTTAAAATTCGAACTCTCGCCTCCAAAAATTGAAAGAATATCTTTTATATATTTTAAAAATTCAATTTGGCCCCTACAAATAATAGTTTCCGATTACAAATAATAGTTTCTGATTTTTTCCGTAATGATACTTGTCTAACAAATCAAAAACTTCTAAGGTCAATTGATTCCCAATCTTGAGCCACATTCTTGATCCCTTTTAATTTACTTTCTCAATCCTCTAACATAACCATCAATTTTTGCAGCCAAGTTACTTCACAGGGTGAACGAGAAGAGCAACAAGCTAGGCATAGCAAACGCCACAAATTATGGCTTAACAAACATAGACGTAGACAAATACGCGGCATGGAAGGAGAGATACCTAGGCTACAAATGCCAAGTCCAGGACTATCCTGGTCCCTGGCAGTTCTGGATGCTCATGCTCAAGAGCGGCAACATGGACACTACAGCGGCCATATGCCCCAAAGATGGCAAGAAATCCGAACCCTTTCCACCTGAGTCCCGTTTCCCGTGCTTTGGCGAGGGCTGCATGAACATGCCGAGGATATATCATAATTACACTGAGGTCCAACACTATCATAATACCCGGACTATGAGGGGGAGCTTTTTCGGGACATGGGATTTGGATGCTGATATTGAGACAGCTATGGATAAGGATAATGTTTCGTATTTTTCGGTTGTTTGGGAGAAGAGAGTGGGAAAAGGAAGTTGGGTTTTTCATCATACTTTGAAGACATCCCCTAAGTATCCATGGCTCATGTTGTACTTGAGATCTGATGCTACAAAGGGACTCTCTGGAGGATACCATTATGAGACAAGAGGGATGTCCAAAATTGTAAGTATATTTTTCAAATTATTCTTACATGTATCCATAATGTTATCCAAATTTCTTTAAAAAGCTTCATCAGAGGGGGGAATTTGTAATTTTGAAACTAAAAATAAAAGTTCAATGTAATTACACATATTTACGGGGAAGGTCAACGTAAGGTTTGTCCCTTTTATTAATATTTGATCAATTCTAATCTTTCTGTTTTTTCAAGATTCCCAAATCACCAGATTTCAAAGTGAAATTCACACTGGACATAAAGAAAGGAGGGGGGCCGTCAAACCAGTTCTACCTGATGGACATCGGCAGCTGCTGGAAGAACAACGGCAAACCCTGCGACGGGGATGTGACGAGTGACGTGACCCGTTACAGCGAAATGATCATAAATCCATCCACAGAGTCGTGGTGCAGGCCCGATAGACTCCACGAATGCCCACCTTACCACACGTTTGCTAATGGGACGCGTGTCCACCGGAACGATACGTCCCGTTTCCCCTATGATGCTTATCATGTATACTGCTCCCCGGGCAATGCAGAGCATTTGGAGGAGCCTAAAAACACTTGCGACCCGTATAGTAATCCGCAGCCTCAGGAAATACTTCAGATTTTGCCACATCCAGTGTGGGGCGAATACGGTTATCCGACCAAGAAAGGCGAGGGATGGATTGGAGATTCAAGGACTTGGGAGCTTGATGTTGGGAGGCTATCTCAGTCACTCTACTTCTATCAGGTATAGTACTGTTGTGTGGTTTTTAGTTTTAGTTTTTAAGTTTTTGTGTTAAAGTTTTGAAGTAATTTTTGTGTTTGGTTTTTGAATTTTTGCAGGATCCAGGGACTGAACCTGTGGAGAGGCATTGGCCATCTATTAATATAGGAGCTGAGGTGTATATGAGTGGGAATGATACAGTAGAGTGGTCTGTTAGCGACTATGATATCATTGTGCCAAAATGATTTTAGTTAGTAATTACACATCCCCCCCTCCTCTTATAGAAAAGGTACTTTTGCTAGATTTAGTTAGGAACATTGAATTTTCTTTCTATTTTGCTTCTCTTGCCAGTATATATGGAAAATAGTTTAAATTTATATAATTAGTCCTATTATTTTCATAAATTAATTGATTAAAATTTACACTTATTCGTGTTATATGCTTAATCCGTTCATAGTTAGCCTAACCTGTTTTCTGGGCTCCTCAAGAACAAGAAAGCCTTGGCATCAAACATTAATTTTTCATTGCTCAAGACGCTTGACACGAAAAAGAAATAAAGAGCTTATGGGACAGTACACCCTATAGCCACCAATAGAAACAAGGAAGAGAGAGAGAGAGAGAGAGAGAGAGGAAACCGCAAAAAGTTTCTTATCAACTACAATCTTTAACTTGTTGAAGTATATTTACAGGTGGAAAGAGATACTCGTGGACAAAGTGTTTTAAGTACCCTTGAGTACTAATAAGGTCTGGCAGTACGTAATAACGGACACTGGTCTCCAAAAACTACTGATCAGATACATTCTATAACAAGCCTTCTTTGGTAGTTTATTATCTTGAAAACTGATCAGTTAAGAGCTGTTAAAAGTTGATACATAGCCAAAATGTAGATGCTGCAACGAATATTTGGCATAGTTTTGGTGTCGAATGCATACCTGTTTCCGCCCGATCAATTGGGATTACCATGCTTCAGTCCAGGGGGCATGAACATGCTAAAGGGTAGTTTTTACGGGACATGGGATTTGAAATCTGACGTTAGAAAAAAAAGCACTTACATAGAACGATACTTCAAATATTAAATGATTTGGGAGGAGGAGGTCGGACAAGGGAGCTGGAATTATCATCATATTTTGAAGGCATCATCAAAGCATCCCTGTTTGATGATGTACCTGACATTAGATGCCGCAACAGATTACTCAGGTGGATATCATTACCAAACAAGAGGAATGATGAAAATTGTATGATGAGTTTCTTATGGCAGTTCATTCAAAATAATTAAAGTGCAGTTCTCCATAAGTATGTGCAATCGCACGAATCTTTTCTGCAGGTTTCAAAATTACACACACCCCTTGTAACTTAAATCCACCTTACAGTTTTCCTGTCTGTTAGATAATTCACATAGTTAAAAAGCAATTAAGCAAGGATTCTTTAGGCTTGACTGAAAACTCCTCCTCTGCTTTCAACCGAGTTTGTACTCATCTCATGCAAAGAGTCGATCTGTCTTTCTTAATCTTAATAAATACTAAAGATCTTCTAATGTTGTGCCTTCAAGTAAGCCCATAATGCCGGTCTTTAATAGAATGAAATTGTCTAGGAAGGAAATGGAATATGAGGAAAGAGAAGATGCAGAGAAAGGCAAGGTCTTGAGTTTTTAATACGAGTGTAAGGCATTGCTTTGTTGTATTGGTGTAGCCTTTGAGTTAAATTGGAATGGGTGAACTATTGGGAGGCCTTACAAAGGTGAATTTCCATTACTTTTACCTTTTTTCGGCGTAACTTTACCCTCGATTCTTAGCATCTCAAAGAGACGATCCACATCTGAAACTCATCTCATGAAATGAATGCTATCTAGCTAAAGTCCTTCCTTGCCTTATGCCATTTACCTGAACAAGCAAAAGAAGACTTCAAAGAAGGTAGAGCTTTTACTTTCTCCAATAAACTGTTATGTAGAATCTTACGTTGATTCTTGACCCGTGCCTGTGGGACTGCTTAATCACAAAGGGGATCTCATTCTCGTACCGGGTGAAGAGAAGACTCAAATAAGTATGCCTCGTATTTCTTGAATAAAGTCAACTTTCAGTTTTTTATTTTTTTTATTTTATGATGCAAGTAGAAAGAGCTCCCCCTGGCTGCTTGCCCTCCATCTTTCCAGTTGAAGTCACAATAGAACCTCATAAGAAAGAAGAATGAATAGGAAGCCGTCTCAGGCATGATAGGGTGAGCCAGTAATAAAAAGCAGGGAATGCAAGTAAACTCAAGAAATTGTGACTCTACCCAATAAGCAATGGGGAGCCATGCAATGGGGATGTGACAACAGGCGTGACACAATACAGTGAAATGATCATGAACCCTAGCATAGACTCGTGCTGCAACCCAAACAATCTCGGGTCATGTCCACCCAACAGGATCCGCGTTCCTCGCACCGACAAACAAACTTTCCATATGAAGCTTATTATATATATTGCTCACCTGGTAATGTCGAGTACTCAAGAGGAGCCTTACAACTTCTGCGATCCCTATAGCAATCCTCAAACCTGAAGAGATACAGCAGATTTTGCCTCACCTGATTTGGGGTGAATACGATCCACGAAGAAGGGCCAAGGTTGGATTCGAGATCCAAAAACTTGGGAGCTTGATGTTGGTAGACTTTCACAATCCTCTACCAGGTAGCAACCATGCTTGTATATTTCAATGTAAATTTGTGGGTTAGTAACCAAAAATCAACCTCCTCAAGTTTAGCCTGTTTCCAAAACAACCCATTATATGAAAAATTACAAATAACCCCCTAAAATTTGCGTTACATTACAGGTCCACCTGCACTAAGGGTGTATCTGTAACATGCAACCACATTGGGGGGCATTTGTAATTTTTCGTACAACGGAGGGTTTGTGTCAACTTCATTCATAAATCCCCTTAAAAGTAGGGAACAAAGGAGACACCAGAAATCAATAGTTTGGGTCAACTTCATTCATAATTCATAGATCAATGATACAATTGTTTCTATACAGAGAACTAAACTACATGGCGCATAAACTAAAAATCGCCCACTCGTCTAATGAAGGGGGCCAACCAAACTAACAGTGTGAATCATTTACAAGCATACATCACACACCTATGATGATGCACAACAAGAATTCACTTGCATTGCTGTACATTGTTCAGCATCGTTTCCCCATCAAGTCATGCTCAAGAAGCAGCAATCCCTTCACTAGAATATCACATCAGATATGCTCCTCACTGAATTAGTCCGAGCTGCACAGCACCATCCTCTTGGTGAGCAGCAGCAGCCCCGCCAGCAACCAAAAGATGTTGGCTGTTCACTATGCCAGCTTTTTGGTTGCGACTAGTAATATGGGTGTCTGCATTCATCACGAGGTTTAATTTAGTTGATATGTACTGTTGAGGTTGTCCTTTATAGCCAATGTCGATACTCATGCCATTTATTGAATTAACCGGCATGTATCGGTGAGATTTTTATTTGACTTGAGGTGCCTCCGTACTAAGATTCTCTTGATTCTTCCTGTTGGTCCCAAAGAAACAATGTGGGGTGGCCAATTGTGAAGGAGGAAGAACAGCATTCTGATCATGCAACCCTCCACTGTAGGAACCATTCACATGTTTGGCATTCTCATATGGCAAAACTGGTCCCACTATCCTCGCTGCAACAGAAAATGGGAAGATTCGAAAAACATGAAAAAGGCACATCACTTCCAGACAGATTCTAAAAACATGAAAAAGGAACAGATAATCTTTGGTTAGACCACGCAGAGCAGTGGACTCCCCCAAAAATTAAGAAGAAGAACAGAGATATTTTGGGCCATAACAGCATGCAGAGCAGTAACCTCCTAAGAAACTCAAGTCTTGTTGAAAAATAAACCACCATGTTTCTACTGCTACTAAACAATGTATATCAGTCCAAGCCTTGAAGTTTTAAAAGATAAAAGATCAAAATATAGTATTTGGATTTGGTGCATTTAATACAGCATAAACTATTTGGGTCCTTATTGACTAGTAGCACACAGTCCTATTCACATCTGGTGGTTCTGATTTTGAGTAGCACCAAGACAGTCCTTAAAAATCTCCCTCACTGAATCTGTGTGTCTAAACTTATCATTACATTGTCACTTCCTAAATGCTACCTGACCTGTTTGCCAAGCACAATTGTCATAGTGTGTATCTTCTATGTGCTATACAACAGTTTCAAATGGCTTCAGTGAATTTCATTTAACAAGCTAGCTATTAATGAGAAAGGAAATAGAACTCAAGGTAGAAATTCTTCAATACCATTAGGCACCCGGGGAAGTGGGCGTGATACCTTTGGTATATTACCAGAAATGGTATCTGAAACTCTATTTCCTGCTGAATCTTCTACTGTAGCTTGCCGATTATCAACTGCACAAATATTCACTTGTGGTTTGCGAGGAATGCTACTGGAGTTTATGGTAGGCCTGCATAAAGGGGGAGAAAAAGGAACACCAAAAAAAAAAAAAGCAAGATAGTGGAACTTATGCATTAGTACAACTATTCCTGCATTATTACTCTATATAGATTACTGTAAAGACATGAATAGCAATTTGTTTAAACTACAAAGGTTGTTAAGTAGAAGGAGAAGAAAGATTTCAATAATGTGTCATGCGGTTGTTATAGCATTAAGGAGCCTACAGCACAATTGCTACCGCACTTCAAGAATGCTACTTCAATGGTCTAGCATGTTAAGGCAAACTAGTTTATCTCAAGAATAGTACTTCAATGGTTAGTTGGTCTTTGCTCAGGCAAAGGTATATTTGTTCCCATTACTACAGTACCCAGTATGTAGACTAGTGTAACCCCCCCTGTTTTTCTTAGTATTACATTAAAATACCCAAGTAAGGAATTTCTGTTCTGTCCACGTCCAACAAAGACATGAAATGACCACTTGAAAAAAAAAAACGAAAAAGGAAGAAGATATGGAAATAATGGTCTACTTCAACAGATATATTTTAGCATGTTGTGCAAAGTAGAGTCACATTGATAAAGTAACACTACGATTTTGGCAAGGATTCAAGTGCAGAAAACATAAGGAAAATGTTATCTTACACCAACAGAAAATGAAGTACAACTAAAATCAAACACAAACGCTAACCTTGGAAGAGAAGCATGTTTTCTCTCAGGACGAATCACAGGTCCACTTTTCCCAACATTTTCCTCCAGACAAGCAAATTGCTTCTTAAAATGACCAATGGCACTATAAAACAGAGAGAACACATTACAATGCGAGAATCATATGGAAGTATATAATAAATGAATACAATTGAATGAGTAGTCCAAAACCTAGGATAGAGAAAATTTGTGCCACCATTTCCTGCCTTGTAGTCCTTCAACAACTGAGGATGATACTCCAATATTTCCCGAAATATTAATTCCCTTATATCTTCTTTCGTTGGTCTGCATCGTTCAAATTCAAATTCCAACTTTGAGATTGGCTGACAAGAAGGCTCCCTCTCAATTTTTGCCAGTCCCTTGAAATAAGGATCAGCCAATGCCTAATAAACATATAACACAAAATCCAAGAAATGAATATAACCAAAAACCTTTGACTCAAATGCCAAACTACATCGCATCAAACAAGGAGATTTTTGGAATGGGATTAGCGTTTTAGGCATACAGCACCTCTTCAGCACTTGGACGATCCTTGGGATCAAATGCCAACAATCTTTGTAATAGTTTGAGAGCTGAAGGATCTGCCTTCGGAAATTTCTTAGCAAAAGGCACTGGGTGCTTTTTCCTCATATCCATTAAGTACTTTCTTGCCTTGTCATTCCGTACCTGCATCCATGACACAACAGTTACCCACATAACATGAAAAATATTATGCAGAAATGTACTTCATTGCAAGGTGATGCTCCTTACTCCACAAATAGTATCTGTTGATGGCGTCCCAAGGAGATCAGTAATCAAATCCAGCTGATGCACGACACTTTTACCAGGAAACAATGGCTTCCCAGTCAAGACTTCCGCAAAGATACATCCTATGCTCCAAATATCAATGGCAGGAGTATACTGCAAGAAAATATGTAAAGATACATGAGAAAGATTCAACCAAATAAAGCAATAAAATCCCCGAGAAATGATGCAACCTGACACAAATTACCTCGGACGAACAGAAATATCAACTTCCAGGAGAATTCAATAGTCCTCCCTGAACAAGAATTATTTAATCTATAATTACGACTCGTTTGATGACTCTAAATACATGAATTTTGTATTAAAGATAACAAGGCACCCTGCTACCCCAGCCACAATAAGCCCCAACATTGACCAAATGGTAGGTACGAAATAAGAAGCCCTTGTAAACCTTAGTTTATCTACCAATAAGGTGAGAAACAAAAAAACAAAAGGTTTTTGTGATAACTCCATTTGGGCTGTGGGTTCAATGATGATTTACAGGTGAAAGGTGCTGAGGGTTGGGAAAACCCTACATGGGAAACTCAATATGAAAGATGGGAAACTCAATATGAAAGATAAAAGATTTGTTTGACCAATACGAAATTCAATAAGCCAAAATATCAATTTGAAAATTTCAAGGAGTGCAACAGCTTGCTAAAAGTGGGTGAACAGTGTGGAATCAATAATGCATATAAATAATGAATATACTTTGACTGATAGTATATCAGAGGACCATGATCCTAGCACCTTGCAGTCAAATCTAGTTTGGCAAATGAACACAAGAAGGCATACACATGCAAATTGCATTACCTTGGAGAAGAAAGATCCACATAACTCAGGAGCCCTATACCATCTTGTAGCAACATAGTCCTGAATGGTAAGACAAAAAATGTAAGAAAAGATCAGTTGTTCAAATAAAACTTTAAGAATGATAGCACAAAAATGCCTCTTCAATGGGCTGAGAACGAGTTACAGGAAGCAGCTTGAGAAGTCATAATGTGTAGAACATACCGTCCAAAACGTTGTCGCAGGCGTGTCACTGAATGCCACTCGTGCTAGTCCAAAGTCGCATATTTTAAGTTTGCAGTTGGCATTTGCCAAAATATTCTTTGGTTTAAGATCCCGATGATAGACATTAGCTGAAAGCAAATAGTATATAGTAAAAATAAAGAACCAAATAATGGACCACATTCAAACCTAAGATTCACTAGAACCTAAAATTTCAGAAGGGAAAATGCATGAACGTAAAAGCTTATCCAGATAGCTCATCTATATAGCTACAGAATGCAGTTGAATCTATCAAGTAATTTGCCAATCAAGCCAATGATGCTAATATCATGCTTTCCACTCACCTGTATGCATATATTTCAGAGCCCTTAGCATCTGATAGAGAAAAAAACGGTGATGCTCATGTGTCAAGTCATCATTAGCTTTTATGACGTGATGAAGATCAGACTCCATAAGCTCAAAAACAACATAAATATCTCTGAAGTCACGCCCAGAGGGTGGAATCATGATCCCCTTAATTTCAACAATATCAGGATGCCTTAAAAGCCGAAGCAGCTTAATCTCACGCAAAATCCGTATAGCATCAGCTATATGCTCAAAAATGTTTGTTATTTTCTTTATTGCTACTTTATCCCCAGTGCGTGTGTCAGTGGCAGAACAGACAACTCCATAGCTACCCTTTCCAACAATTTCCAGAATTTCGTATCGATTGGCATCTCCATACCCAGCAAAAAAATCTGCCTCTTTTGGGATCTGTGAAATAATTACATGATGTTCTGATCATACAGGAAGTTCAAAGTATTTTTAAATAAAATACACATATTGCCAATGCAGTGAGAATTGCAAGATACTGAACTTATGTACTTTTTTGACAACATTCATAGAAACCGAAGGTAAAATAAGATCTTAAACCATCCTAAACATCCAGAACTCGTAGGTATCATGAAACCTAAGGAAAAAGATTCTAAAAAATGTTACATAAGCAGATAAGAAAAGGACAAAGGGAATCTAAAGGTCACTGAAAAGGATGGGCACCACCAAGATTCCTGAAAAAAGAATCTGGACATAGCAACCTGAAATGTCATGACATTGACATTGGAACACAGTAGTGATTCAATAATTAGCGCAAACTATGGAATCTAGAATCTAGATTTACATTCCACAAAATAAACCAACGAAAAAAAAAAAAGGGAGCAGGGTGACGGAGGAAAGAAGGGGGGGCTGGTGGGGGCGGCGGCCCCCCTCAATTTTTTAAAAAATTCATTTTTTAGTATGTACATTTATTATAATTTCAAATTTTCACCCCCCTAAAATAAAATTTTGACTTTCATATAAGTTATATAATAAAAAAATTTATTCTCTCTACTCTATTTTATTTTTACACAATCTCACTTACCATAATTAACTAAATTCTCTCTCTCTTTTTTTCCCCTTCTCTTTCTCTTTATTCTCTTCAAATTAAAATACTAAAAATCCTATTAAATTTTGCCACTCTTTTACTCAATTAAAAAACTGAAAATCCTATTATATTTTTTCTTCTCTATTTCTTATGAAACAAGAACCTAACAATAAACAACTCAACAATATTATATTTCTTTGTTTGTAATTGATTTTTATGTAGAGATTTGAATCTTAGGATTATTGATGAAACTTGATAATTGTTCAATATTAAACTTAATAAATGTTGATGAATATTTGTTGGGGCTATTAAACTTATATGAATATTGCTAATTTGATATTTCGTATTTAATTGATGGTGAGGGGGGGAGAGAGAGAGAAATAAGAGAAGATGTTTTTTGAGTTTTGACTTTATTTATTTATTTTTTTTGATAGTGAAAACACACAGAGAGAGAGAGAGAGAGAGAACATATTTTAATGTTTTTGAATTTGAATTATGTATCTTTATTTGGGTTTTATCAATTTTATTGAGTATCATTAAAAAATTACCTAATTAAGTATTTTTAAGAAACAACTTATTATCTATTATATTTGTTTATTTTGAAATAATGAATTTTTTTTATTTTCGGTATCATTTTTTATATATTGTTTTGATTGTAACACTTTTGTATTGATCACATCCGCATAATATGATAAATGTTGTTATTTTATATGTCAAATATTATATATAACCCTTACATTTATACGTTTTAATAACTAATGATTTAGAAACAATCCCCCCAACCCGCCCCAAGAGTAGTGACGAATAACCAAAATTAGCTTCAAGGGTAAAAAGGTAAAGCAATTTAATTTTATGAGAAGAGAATATATAAATAAATTAGAACAAAATGGGAACAGCCAGATCTGATTTTTTTTTTTCCTTTTCTTCGATCATATTATATACTTAAAGGACAAGTTTGCTACTTTTGATATGATTAGATGTGATCCATTAAATATGGATTATTAATGAAGAAACTATATCAAATCCTTAGTTATTTATTATTTGTTAACTTATTTGTTCATTCAAGATATCCCATACTTTTACTATGTTGGATTAAATGAAAAAAATACTTCATTGTCTTCCCATTTTTTAAGTGTTTCCCATATTCACCTCAAAATTAATAGCACCATTTCAATCATGAACATATTAATTCATTGTCTCACACTTTTAAAATTATCATTCACCTTTTGATAGGATTTATTTAATAAATTTCATTTAAATTGGTAAAAAAATTTTATATGTCATAATATTGTGAACATTCAATTTTTGAATATTAAAAAATTTTCAACTTTGAATTATCTAAAGTTTGTATTTATTAAAATAAATATTTAATATTGAATATCAATTAATATAGTGAATATATATTTTTTGTTTGATGAACTTATATTAAAAACATTATTATTTGGATCATTTCTTACAAAATCTAGAATCATTCAAAATTTGAAAAACCTGCGATCATCCAAAATTTGAATGTTTATGTAAAAATTAACTGGTAATATGGATTCAAAATATATTATTATTTATAAAAACGATAAGATTGTCTTTCCAAATTTATTAAAGGAGTAAATAAAAGAAAGAAAAACGTATCACCCTTTTAGTTGTGATTTATAATCAAATAAATTTGTCAAACAGATTTCGAGCATAATCATAGTCCTAAAATTTTGCAAGCAAATAATAAATTAAGTGGAAAAACATATCTCTCAGTTCATTCCAAAGTAGCAACGTGTCCTAATGTTATGCTGTGTGCCAAATATAAAAAAAGCGCAATATAAACTTATCAAGCCTAAAGCTTACCAGGCAAATATGCTATTTTTTCGCACAGTAACCCAAAATGAAAACTAAGTAGCACTTCCTATTTTCAAGCATTTCTCTCATGGATCTTGAAGGGTATTCAAGAAAATAGTTCAGGTGCATAACAATAAGAAGCGAAATCATAGAGGTAAAAGCCTGAAGTTCACTACAAAATTCATTCCACACAGGCTTCATTTTTTTCAGGTAAACCGTAAATATCTCTCAACTCAATTTCTTTGCAATTAAGAAATATCGACTACAAGTTAACCAAAAAAAAAAAAAAAGGAGAAATTATAGTTTCATAATAGAAAAAAACAGCTACCCGCTTTAGGTGAAAAACACGATTCAATCATGTATGAACAGAACAACAAACTGAAATGTTACAAATTAAGAAATGAAGCACACCAACACACACACACACACACATCAAAGCGCATCAAACCTTCTTTCGGTGATCTTGCTGCTGCATCGTTCCTCAAACAATCAATAGAAACGCCTCGTCCGTTTCCCTCAGCTCCCAATCAGATCAAAGCAAAAATCTTTCTTTCGAAGACAAGAGAAAAACAAAAAAATCAATCTGCAAACTGTTCACTTAAACAGCATTTGAATCCACCGGAACAGCCACAACTGCACCTTCAACAGCCACCGTCGCCGCTGCCGCCTCAACCTCCGGCTGATTTCGAGAAATTTCGTGCAAATTCGAGACAGAAATATGGTATATTCACAGAGAGAAAAATGGAGATACTTTAGGGATTTGTGGTTTTGTTTAATATGAATATCTATTGAATTTACTGTGCTTTTTAGTGACCGTTTGGTGCGTGAGTGGTTACGTACCGACGCAAACTATACGATTGGTCAGCGGAGGCCACTTGTCCTTTGTGCTGGCTGGATTTACATTTTGGCCCCCAAACTTTCAAGAAATTATATTTTTGACCGTTTCTTCATTTTATTAAGGGATAATTACATCAACTACCCCTCGAAAGATTGAAAACTATAATTGGTCCTCCAAAATTTTTTAATATTATCAAAATATGCCCTAAAGAATTTAAAAATTACGAATACCTCCCCAAGCAGCTGGTTTTCGATTATTTTTTCATGAACTTCCAGTTTTACCTCTAATTTTTAACTTGGGATATTTACATCTATTACCCATCGAAAGATTGAAAACTACAATTGGTCCCCATAAATTTTTAATATTACCAAGACATGCCCTGAGAAATTTAAAAACTACTAATACCCCCATGAGCAGCTTGTTTTCGGTCATTTTTTTATGAACTTTCGGTTTTACTCCTAATTTTTAACTTTGAAAAAATAAAAAAAAATAAACTAAAAAATAAAGGCTTGTAAAGACCAACAAAACTTATGGCAATTAAACCGTTACAATCTCAACTTTTCAATGCCGCCCCAGTCAACACCACCGGACTCTATTTGACTGGCGGTCAAAGAGAGTCAAATTTCATGTGTTCCAGCGAAGCTTGCTGTAATCTGGCTAATTTCATAGCATTGTGGTTGGTCTGCCGCGAGCGTTTCATATCTACTAAAGTCAACTCATTTTGTTATCGTTTAGCCACTGGTCAACCTTCTTCTTTCCATGGTTGTTGTCTCCGTCAATCTACTCATTGCCAGTGACCAACCGACCTACGCTTACACTGATAGATTTGCCTCACAACAGTGACTCCTATTCCTACATCTATTGCCGATGTTGGAGCCCTATCAAAAAAACCACCCATTTCTTCCCCCAAAATCGCATATGACCCCCCCCCCCCCTCTTTTCTCTGTCCATTTTTTCTGTCCAGTGGCCACACACTTGCCGACAGTGAATTTTCTCATCACCACGAAACACACTTTCTCTGCCATTACAACTACCTCCAAGCACCATCAATCTATTGCATATTCAAGGTACATTGTGTTTTTGAAAAGAAAAAGGTTGCCCCTTGTTTGTACACTGTATATTTATTTATATATATGAAAATTTTAAATATTTAAGTATTTATATTTTAATTAAGTACTTATATTTAGGGATAATTATATTTACTACCCCTCTGAAGATTGAAAACCACAATTGATCCCCCAAAAAAATTCAATATTACCAAGACATACCTTGACGAATTTAAAAATTACCAATACCACCCCTACAATTTAGTTATATTACAAATGGCATGCATGAAAAAAAACGAATGAAAATTATATGAAAATTAGAACAAGGGTATATTAGGGTTTTCATTAAGAATTTGACTGACGTCAGTTGTTTTTAACTGGCAACCGGCTATTCAGGGGGTATTGATAATTTTTAAATTCCTCAGGATATGTCTTGGTAATATTAAAAAATTTGGGAGACCAATTATAGTTTTCAATCTTCGGAGGGGTAGTAAATGCAATTAACCCTTTTATTAATATATTTGCACCACTATTTTTTTTAACAAATTTTTATTTATTTATTGAGTTGAGAGCAGTACGTCATTTTATGTTATCATTTTTATCGGAAACTTTCATTCTATCCAGTTGGATATAATTAAACCGTTGAATTTAAATATGGCGAATCAAAAATGTTAAAAATGTGAAATTTGCATATTATTCAAGTGAATAGCATTTTATACGCTCAATTTTACAATATATTCTTATGTAATTAGTTACAAGAAATATTGTTACTTTATTATTCTGTATTTATTGTTTTCGTGTGAATGTTTAGATTTTTATATTCTCACATTGGTTAATTTAGATTTTAATGGTATTCATTTAAGTGAGAAGATTAATTAAAGATATTGATGATGGACTGAGAACAATTTTTAAATAAAATTAATGATTGGTTTAGAAACTAAATACTGAAGAGTTTGCTAAAATAGATAGGGTCCAAAGTCCAAAGTATATACTATAGTATGTCCTTTTTGTTGAGAAGCAAGTTTTGAAATAAATATTGATTTCGTGAAGGATCTCAAATTTTCTCCTTATTAGAAATTTCATCATGTATTTGGACCTCAGATTTTAATAAGAAGAAAGTTCAAAAATTGAAAATAAAAAATAAAAGTATTACTATAAAATCATTTCAATTTTTGTACAACAAAAAAAAAATTCTTTTTATTTTTTTTTTTTAACTAAAATCCAAGAACTAAACACAACGGTAATCTCATCATTTGAGGGAAAGAGATGGCTACCATCCTTTTTCTTTTTTTTTTTTTTAATTTTATTTCACCAAGTTGTATGTTTATATTTTAGTTGACACGACAAAAAATTGGTGAAAAAGTTGGTGTTAGGAGAAACTACTAAGGGCCTTTGATATAACTGAAAAAGATTGGCGGCATACGAAATTTCAATTATGATTTTTTCAGAAAAAAAAAATATGAGGATCGATTATATTTCAATTAATACATGAAAAAATAAATATTAAATTTTACATATAAAAGAATAATTAGGGAAAAAAAATCATTATTTTACTAAATACGCATGCAATGAAATGGAAATTTGAACCAACTACCAGTTAGTCGAATGGAATTAGATGCTAAATTCTTTAAGCAACATCTAAGGGTCAAATATTGATATTGTGAAAGGAGTAATTAGGTTGGGGTTAAATGCAAATAAACCCCTTGTGATATACCAAATAAGCAAATTACCTCTTGAACAAAAAAAAAATTGACATTGCGCCTCGTTATGCTTTTAGAAAAGGGCGATAAACCTCCTCACACGTTTCACGCTTCAGTAATGCAATTTTGATTAGTGTTTTGCTTGTATAAAGACATTCCTACCCTTAAATATAAATGATTGGATCTACCCTGAAAAAATATAAATGGTCCAAATTTTATAGACCATTATCAAAGGTGTACATTCAACTTGATCAATATCAATATCAATATCCTATTTTAAATCTTATATATATATATATATGTATTGTTATGACCTAAATTAAATACCATATTAAATACATACTCAAACACACAAACAATATATGCATATAATATATATACCACTGTATATATCTATATATGAAAGTATTTATCCAAAAAAGAAAAATGGTTGCGGGGATGGCAGATTATGCCACGGCAGAAGTCGGCTTAGCAGGCGAAGTTTGAGTTGGGGGTAGGGATTGGTTGTTGCTAGAATTTTGATCAATTTGAGGGTGGGGGTAATGGATAGTGTGAATTTGGGTTGTAGGGGCTGGGATTGGGTTTAAAAATTTCAAGTTTGGGTGCCTGGTGGTGGTGAGATTTGAGGGCGATGATGTTGGGTGATTTAGCAGCGATACTGTTGGCGTTCGGTGATGGTGATTCCTTGCAGAGTTAGCGGCGTTGAATATTAGCACGCTGCAATTGTGATGAGGCAGCGATAGTCTGAAGACGGGGTGGTTGACGATGGTGGCGGTTTTTGTAGTAGTTCTTAGATAGGTACAGTGATTTCCAATGGGTTTAAAAGACTTGGTGCTCTTTGGAGAAGAAGATAGAATGAGAAATAAAAATAACATACGGAGAAAAAAAAAATATATATATAAAATAACAAAAGAAAATATTAAAGAAAACAAATTATAAGCAGGACTCGCAAGGAAATGCCTTAATTAACTTAGGGTAGTTTAGTCTTTTAATGCCTAAGTGAACCATTAAATTGAACGAGGAGGCAGCGTGCTATTTTTTTAAAAACACGAGGAGGTGCATTGGCATTTTTCTTTTTCCAAGGGTGTAATTTGCTTATTTGGTATTTATTTGCATTTAACCCAATTAGGTTGGGAAGATCGCACCCTATAATGATCCACTGCAGTACTTGATTTAGATTAATTAGTAGGAACCGATTGGTTAAAAAAAAAAAATGGAAATTTGATTCTTGCTTTACCAAAGAAAGTAGTAATAATTGAAGTAGCTACTTCAGGCTGAAGTCAATACGCGTGACAAATATACTGTTTAGTGCAATCTAAAAATTATATTTCATTTATAAAAAAAATATAATTTACAAATCAAGAAAGTCTGTTATATATATATATATATATATTGTAATGCATAATACTTTGACCAACAAATCGAGACACATAAAACTAAGTCGAACTTTTAATTACTTGAGTTATTATAGGAAAATAGCAATTGATTCATTTAAACATTAAATGAGCAGTGAATAATCTTCAAGCTCCAGGAATATATATGATTTTTTTTTAAAAAAAGAAATGGAAATTAGCCAATCTTATTCGGATTGGCGTTAAATTAGATTTATGAGTTGTTTCATACTAGTCACAGATAGCGAAAGTGAAATAATGGCGTTAAAATACATAATGTAAATTAATACTTTCAAAATATTATATGAATATTATTTAGTAAATAAATTGAAAATATTATTGGTCTATTGTGTTTGAAAAAGAAATTTCGACTCTGTAGCGTTTCGTGCATTTAAAGGCAATAATCGATCTATGGCTATCTGAAAAGCCATACATTCGAGGTAACATTAATAAGATCATTCAAATCACTTAAAAGCAACAAGACATAGCAATTTCATTGTTGTTTAAATAACATGATGTTAAGTGATATTTAATGAAGTACTTGATTATGATTGATATTCGTTTAGATTGTGTTTGATAATACTATAAGATTGTGTGTGATAATAAAACGATTTGATAGATAAGTTATAAATTTATTATCAATTCATTGTATTAATCTATTTGATAGCAAATATTGTTTCATTATATATCCTTCAAACTATGTTTGGTAGTATTCCTTTATATAGATACATATGATTTTGAAGCAAATTATGGAAAGTTCTTTAATTTAAGCCCCATAATATATATATATATATATATATATAAAGGTAATACAATAAATTACAACTCTTATCAACTCAATCCAAATCAATTGAATTACACATCCCATCTCACCCATCCCACCGTGGGGGTGAGATGGATTATAATTTATTATCGATCAATTGTATTAATCTATTTGGTAGCAAACATTGTTTCATTAGATATTCTTCAAACTATGTTTGATAATATTTTTTTTTATATATGATTTTGAAGCAAATTATGAAAAATTCTTTAATTTAAGCCTCATAATATATATTTAAGGGTAATATAGTAAATTATAATTCTTATCAACTCAATCTAAATTAATTGAATTACACATCCCACCCCACCATGGGGGTGGGATGGATTATAATTTATTATCGATTAATTGTATTAATCTATTTGGTAGCAAACATTATTTCATTAGATATTCTTCAAACTATGTTTGATAGTATTTTTTTTTATATATGATTTTGAAGCAAATTATGAAAAATTCTTTAATTTAAGCCTCATAATATATATTTAAGGGTAATATAGTAAATTATAATTCTTATCAACTCAATCTAAATTAATTGAATTACACATCCCACCACATCATGGGGTGGGATAGATTATCCTATAAATTAATATATAAGAAATCAAGTCTATATTTTATAAAAAGTCAAAAAATATATATTAAATATAATTATAAATGAGATACATATATAATCTTAATCATAAACTCCTACTGAACACCGTCATAATGTAAATGTAATCAATTTTTTGTTTTTCAAGAAAAATAGTCAACTGGCACCATCCACCTCCTATTGCGTCCATTAACGTTATTATCGTTGGAATAGCCCAAATCCATGCCATTAGTTCAAATATTTATGTCACGCTTATAATTATTAATTATATTTTAATTAAACCATGTGTACTTATCCTAGGATATATGTGTTTAATTGATGTCAACTTGTGTGGGGTGTCAAATCAACGATTTGGTGACCGATTTGTTCTTCACTACTAGGGACGAAAAAAAGAAAAATGCTTAGGATATATGTGGTACGCGATGTTTATGGACCAACTTGTCTTATAATGAGTTGCGACTTGTAATCCACACATTTTTCCACAAACTATCACAACTCCAAAATGATATGAGTCCAAAGTCCCAACCACTAACTTTTACAAGCGATTGGGATCTATAGGGAGTTGGTTTATCCCCACAAGATTATCCTCATATGAAAAGCACAATTCCATAAAGTATTATTTCTCTAAATACATGCAGTAGGTATTTCAGAGCCCTTTCGTTGGAATTTTTTTTAAAAAATAGAAATACATATTTTTGAAAAAAAGGTAGATCAGTGGGAAAAAAAAATTATGTTTAGCTAAGCTTTCTAAAAAAAGTATAAATCAGAAAAAAAAAAGTGATACATATTTTTTAAAAAAAGGTACATCAATGGGGAAAAAAAATTATGTTTAGTTAAGCTTTCTTAAAAAAGTAGAATCAGAAAAAAAAAATTCAAATATGGCTTTTTTTTTTTTGGAAGAAATAGCTTTTTTTAAAAGCTATCCAAAGAAGCTTAAAAAAAAGCATCTCTTAAAACACTTTTAATGACTACATCCAAACACAAAATTACTCAACTTTAAAAAAAAATAAAAATTCTGCTATAAAAAACACAACTCGAGAACCAATAAGCATTTTTTAAAAGCTTGTCCAAGCGGGCCCTTAATCTTATACAAACAAATGCGTTAGAGGGGTAGAAGGTAGGGTTATCAATAGAGCGGATTTTAATATGATATTGATTTGAATTTTAACATATTTGGCCGATTAAAATATCCGATTATAAATTTTCGTAATCCGAAATAAATGAATAAGATATGGAATGAAATAGTCTCATCCGTTAAAGATTCAAATCCAAACTTTAGTGATATTTTTTATTAGATTAATAACCTTATATATACAACGTTAGTAAAGAAGTTCAAATAGAATGCAATATATTTTTTTAAACAAAATAATATATAGTTATTACATATATTCTAAAATAAGTTTCTATTTAATTAAAATTATTGTTTACATAAGAAACAATTTTTTATTTGTTGCTTGATTTTAAAGTTTTAATACTTTTATTTGTTAATTGGATCGAATTTTCTGGATTTGAACTCAATAATAATAATAAATGTAAATCCTATAGAATTTAGGTTGGATTCAGATATTGAAAAATCTTATCGAATTTGGATTTGGATTTTTCATATTTGTTTCAAATCCAACCCATTAACAACCCTAGTTGGAGGTTCCATCACTTCCTCAAATTTATCTAATGTCATATTTACTTTTATTAAAATTTAAAATTTCGCTCCTGAAATATAGCAACGTACCTTGTACATTTTATAAAAGATTAAATTTGACCACCAATTTTTTTTTTCATTTTTTATTTTTACTTTTTGCTCCGCCCCATATACAAAGGCATCTTATAAGGTAGGGAAAAAAAAACTACTAACTTTAAATCAACCCAAACTCTCAACTATTTCTAATGTAAAACAATAATTGATATCATTTTTTTTTTGACTTTTTATTTGGAAATTAGAAACTCTCAACGTGTGCAAGTTTTGCACACACATATTTTATAAGTATTTTAACTCTATAATTATAAATTAATAATATATAATATATCAGAAATTGGGTTTCAAACCATCTATTGGCATATCAACAAACCCATCAGTTAGCAACTTTGCACTCACCACACAAGATAACAATCCGCAGCTGAAACAATTTGAAGTGAAGGAGAAAGGTCGTCAACAACGGTAGCAAAAAATTAACCTTATCTGCTTCTATTTTTTTCTCACTTTTTCAGCTTTGATTGACTCTTAAGAGTCATTTTCTCAGATCTAGATCTAAATTATTTCCTTTATTTCCTGTTTATTTTTAATCAATTTTTTCTTTCTTCTTACTGTGGTTTCTTGAAAGGCTTCAATCTCTTTTTTTTTTTTTTTTTTTTGTGTTTTTTTAGATAGCTTCAATATCTCTTCTACGACTTCCGGCTTCAGTGACAAGGAAGAAAAAACTAAGCCCCAAAAAAAAAAGGGAATGATTGAGTTGCCGAACCAATTCATAAACCGCCACCGATTTAACCGGTTTTTGATTGATTTTCACCGATTTTGATAGGTCCAATTGAGAGGCAGTTTAAAGGGGTCAACCGGACCGGATCAGGCACCGGTTACCGGTCGGACCAACCAATCCGGTCCAGTTTTCAAAAAATTGGTGTCGTCATCTATGGTTTTCTCAGCAAAGTCCTACAGTCTTTAATCAATTTGCCCAGTGGATGTTCCTTTGTGTCCGCTTCAAAGATAAGTTTGATTGCAACTCTAGAATCAATCTCAACTTCAAGTTTCTCAAATCTCCTATCCCAAGCGAACCACGGCCTTCCCATAAGCTCCGTAACAATAACCATCACCTGTTTTAGCTTCAAGGAGAACCCGGCCACCCATTGCCCTTTATGGTCATGAAGCAGGCTCTCCGCTCCTGCAAGATCTCGACATTTCGTAACACTGCCATCAGTTTTCAACTTAAGCCAACCCTCTTTAGGTTTTTTCCACCTCTCCCCCACCAAGCGAGCTCTAGCCGTGTGCCTTGTATCTAGGTACACTAACATCAAATCCAAGCACAACTTTTGAATGTCAAAAATCACCCTTCTCCAATCAGCCCATATGCCCTCGAAGACACTTTTGTTGCAGAATGTCCACAAGGACCATATTGTGGCCAGAAAAACAAAACTCTATTTACATGTTGGCACAATGATATTCTGTAGAAAAACGCTAAGGTTTAGTCTGATCCAGTTTTCATCATTCCCTACCCAAAAATCAGGCCACTAGGTGTGCATTATGATATTCTACCACACACGTCTAGCCCTTGATCAATCCCTAAAAATGTGTAAAATGCTTTTTGTGGTTGTAGCACATGTTGGGCAAGCATCTGATTGAGACAAACCCCTCTTGAACCTAAGCTCATTTGTCAAAAGTAAGTTATGGCTGCATAACCAAATGAGAAATTTCATTTTTTTCGGGTACCGTAACTTCCATATCCAAGACCAGTTCCTCCGTGAATCCTCCATGTTGGACTCTTCGTAAAGCAACCGACTATACACCGATTTGCAAGTGAGCTTACCGTTTTCCATCCCTGACAAATTCTAACATCGACTTGTTCCCTATTCAAAGGAATAGGGATACTAGTGATGGTTTTAACGATCTCTTGTGGGATGATTGACTGGATTTTGGGTGTATCCCACATACCTTCACTAGTTATTATGTCTGAAACCATCATCTTCGCCTCTGTGGCAGTCACGCGCCTCTTCATCTGCTCCACTAACTTCGTTTGGCCCAACCAATGATCAAACCAAAGCAAAATATTACTTCTGCCACTAATACACCAGTGTATCCCCATTCCCCCTCTCTCAATGGCTCGGATACTCTTCACAATTCCTTTCCAAATTAGTGAGTCGGCAGATGGTGGTTTATGGTTCATGATGTCACCATTTTTCAAGTATTTTGTCTCAAATATATTCGTCCACATGTGTGATTCATGCCTTATCACTTTCCAACCTGTCTTCGCAAGGAGTGCAATATTAATTTTTTGCGCCTGTTTAATTGCTAGGTGATAAGTCCGTAATTATAGTTGATTTTTATTTTTATTTTGTCGGACTTATCATGTATTTTTCTCATTTCGGGCCTTATTATGCGTAAGTTTGAGCTAAATCGTTGTTTTGTAGGTAAGAAGGGAAAAAGACCATAAAGGGCATGAAAAGTGGAATCAGAAGTTACATATTTACGCAAACTATTTCGAGCAACAACCCAATGCAAATAATTCAGAGGAAAAATGGGTTGTAAAAATATTTATGTACGCAAGAAATTTTGAGTACTTACCCAAGGCCAGCTATTTTGAAGAAAAATGAATCTGTAAATTTGCGTATGTATGCAAAATATTTTGTGTACATACGTAACGTTTGCGACAACAATTAACAACATTCCTTATTTGACTGAAGTGCTGATTTGGAAAGATATGCTAGGCGTTTCTCTACCACTTTTGAGTCCAGATTCAAGCCAAAACTAAGGGAACACATTTTTTTAGATCTAGATAGATTAGAACTCTGGGAATTTTTTTCATCATCTTTTTTTCCTTTGGTTTGATTTTTTGGGGAATTTTGGGAAGACAAAGATTTGGAGAAGGAAGAAACCAAGAGGCGAAGAAAGAACAACCGAATGAGGAAAGTTTTCATCTCAAATTTCCACCGAATAAGTTTATTTCTTCTCCTTTCATGGATTCTTTTCCGGATTTTGTTTTTGGTTTTAGTTTCCTTATGAACTAAATCAATTGCTAAGTGTAAGGATGGAGTAGTTTTTCTATTTCTCTATTACATGAAAATCCCATGATTTTGAATCTATTTTCGTATGTTTTTTTTTGTATGAATCTCATTTAATGCTTTAATACTGGGTTATGGTTTGATCACCCCTAATTAACGAATTTGAGAATCGTTGATGAGGTCGAGAGACGATTCACGATTGTAACTCTAGTTAAACGAGATCAATTTGTGTTAAAATTGCATGAGAATGAATTTAATATTAATTGAGCCTTAAGGCAGAGATTAAAAGTTGTACAAATATTTTCTAAAGCTTGGATTAATTGAATGGGAATTGGTTAGTCTTAGGCTTAGAAGGGATTGTATGAGTTAATTCCACGATGCTTGAGAGAGATTGTGGATAGATTCGTCACTGGCTTCACACAACCACGACAACCAATCAACTTAGGGATTGGATTGAAATAGGGAATTAGGTGAATGAAACCACCTTGCACTTGTATTACTCGCATTGGTTTTTATTATTATTGTTATTCGTGAACTGTTTTTAATTTGAAATTAGCTTTTATTTAGAAAAAACAAACCCACTCCAATTTGATCAATTTAGCTAAATAACACGAGTCATATTCATGGGCCAAATCACAATCCCTAGGGGATTCGACACTCTACTCACTTTATATTACTTTTACGACTGCGTGCATTTGTGCAGCTCCCAACACTAGGCCACCTTCCCCTTTGCTTCTAGTAATTTTCCCCCATCTGACCAAGTGAACCTTTTTGGCGCCATCTCTATCACCCCACACAAAATCACGATTTAATTTATCGAGTTGGTCACAAGTACTACTCGATAACCATCCGATATGCATTTGATAGACCGATATAGCTGAAGTTACTGACTTCACCAAGGTCGTTCTACCGGTCAAGTTTAAGGTAGACAGCTTACTCCTAACCCGATCGATGATTTCAGAAAATGCTCCCGCTCTATGCCCAACAACTATTTTCACGCCTAAGTAGAGCCCAATATTATTCGTACTCTCAATCCCCAAAGTTTGGCATATTTCACTCTTGATGTTGTTCTCCACTTTCGGGGCAAAGTACACTTTGGACTTATCAAGGTTGATCTTCAAGCCCAACGCCTCACTGAAGTGATCCATAACCTTTATGATGACCTGTGCATTCGCCAAGGATGGCCTACCCATGAGAATAATGTCATCAGCAAATAAGAGGTGCGATATGGAGGGGCCCCCACAGCAAACCAAAATAGGCTTCCATTACTTCGAAATCATGATTGCCTCTTGAATTAAATACAATAAGCGTTCCATACATAACACAAAGAGATAAGGCGAGATAGGGTCGCCTTGCCTAAGCCCACAACTTGTGCCACTGGGATCGAGAGGTTCCCCGTTCCAAAGAAGTCTTAGCTTGATCGATGTAACACAGCTCATGAGAACAGTACTAGAAAAACAGCTAATAGCCATGGATTTTAGCCACGAAAAAAATCCGTGTCTAATCCGTGGTTATTGGCCACGGATTAGACACGGATTTAAAAAAAAAAGAGAAAAAAAACTTAGCCACGGATTAGCCATGGCTAAATTAGCCACGGCCTGGCCGTGGCTATTTTTGATGGCTAAAATTGGCGCGAAATTTGCCGCCAATTTTTAGCCATGGCCAATCCGTGGCTAATTTAGCCACGGTCAGGCCCTGGCTAATATAGCCACTGATTAGCCACGGCCAGACCGTGGCTAAAAATCTGTGGACAAGTTTTTTTTTTTTTTTTTTTTTTTTTTGGCACTAAATATGGTTTGAACTCTTGACTTCTTAGTTGAAATTAGAGTATTAAACCACTACACCACTTTAACTTTTTATTTAATAATTAATTTTTGCTATACTTAACTAATATATGTATATTATATATATATATATATATATTGATATATATATATATATAATAAATGATTCGATATATTACGTACATATAAGATTAGATATACTTATATACATGTCTGTTTATATATAATTAGATGTATATATATCAGATGTATATGTACATATATAACATATATTAGATATATAATACATTGATATATAGATAATTGATATATTTCAATGTTTATTTCAATATCAATTCCAATGACGATTGATCGTTTCAATTATTTGACGATATTATAATATTCTATTGAGTTAATATACAACTTAACTTTCATAATTATTTCTTTAGATTTAATTTACCATTTTATTATAATATCACAATATATTAGGGGTGGCAAATGGGCGGATTGGGTTGGGTTTGGGTTGGGTTCATATGGATTGGGTTTGAAATGGGTTGGGTACAAAATGGGTTCAAGTATATGGGTTCAAGATGGGTTGGGTTTGGGTTGGGTTTGGGTTGGGTTGGATTGAACCCAAATGGATCCAAATTTCAAAACGAAAAAATGTGTATTTATTATAGTTGGAAGATTGTATCTATCATTATTTACTTTATTATTATTATTATTATTATTATTATTATTGCTACTACTTTGAAAAATGTAAAAAATTTTAGCTACCAATTTAAATCGATTCCTATCATCAATTCAAATTTTTATTTCATTATTTGATTATACTACATATATAAGTATATAAGTATACTCCTAATTAGTCCATTTCATCGTTTATTGTCAATTGTTTATATATAAGAGTTAATTATCTGGTTTAAAAAGTTTATAATTGATCAATTGTCATAACTTATATTATAGTTTTATTAATAATTCAACAACGTATAATTGTTATTGATAATTTACAATATTTAAGTGTAAAATAACTAGGATAATAAGGCCAAAGTGGTTTAGCCACGGCCTGACCGTGGCTAGTTGTTAGCCATAGAATAAATTTTTTTTATTGTTTTGAATTTGATGTGGTTCGAACTCTTAACCTCTTGGTTGAAATTAAAGTATCAAACCACTGGCCCACTTTAATTTTTTATTGAAGAATTAGTTTTTGTTGTACTTAACTAATATAAATTATGAAAAATTCTTAATATAAATTATCTAAATAAATTTTTCTGATAATTTTTGTTTTTGCTATTAATTTATTAAATATTTTTTATAATTAATAAATTACTTGTTCAATCACTAAATACTTTTCAATAACAAAAAAAGAAAAGCCAAAGATTAGTAAAAACAAAAAGAAAGGAATACTTTTCATAATGTGGATTTATGCTATAGAACTATGTGTTTCAAATCATTTTGTTAATTATATACTTAATTTAAAATATTTAAAATTGATGTATATTCATGTAATAAAGTAGATTCAACACAAATGATTTCATTAAATTATAAAAGTTATCCCACAATATAAAGATAGAGCTATACTTAAATACATATATGAACAAAAAAAGTAAAGTGAGTTTGATTTAACTAGTGATCAAAAAATCATTTGATATAACTTGTCAAAAATTAATTTAAATAACTAATTCAACAAAATAAATTCAAATATTTGATTTGTGTATTTAAATTGATTTAGGATTATTACTCATTTCACTCAATAGGAAAATAAAATTAGTATTTGAAATTGTTGAAATAAATATTTTACCTACATATTTGAAATAAAAAAAATGGTTAATAAATCAAAAACTAGTAAAACTAATAAATTATAAAAATAGATAATTTATTTAGATAATTTAAATTTAAAATATAACATAGATATATGTTAAATATAAGACAAATTATTTCACAACCAAAGATGTCAAGTGGCTTTGATGCCACAATTGCAACCATCAGGTCTATGGTTCAAACCCCATAGATTACAAGAATGTTAAAATTATCAATATGGCTCTTTGGGGGGTGGGCTTGGTTCGGGGGTGGGTGGGGGGGTACTTGGGTTGGGTGGGTCTCTATATTTTTATTTTTATTTTTTTCAGATAAGCTACGGCCAGGCCGTAGCTAATCCGTGGCCAATGGCCACGCCCAGGCCGTGGCTAATGGCCACAGATTAGCCACGGTCTGGCCGTGGCTATTTTTAGAATTATGTGGCCAAATTGGCCACAGCCTGACCGAGGCTATTAGTGGTTAATCCGTGGCTGAGTAAAGGCCGTGGCTAACGATAGCCATGCCACTTTTAGCCACGGATTAAATCCGTGGCTAATTTTCTAGGCCACGAATTTTTGCCAAAATCCGTGGCTAAATCCATTTTTTCTAGTAGTGGAAGTTGTTTGGTTCCTGAAGGGAAACCAAAGAAAGTCAGCATCTCATCCAAAAATTCCCAACGAATCTTGTCATACGCTTTCTCCAAGTCGAGCTTAATTAACATGCCCCCCTATTTGCTCTTTGATCGGTTAATCGTGTGAAACACCTCTTGGAGCAAAAGGATTGTCATGCATGGTTCGTCCCAGTATAAAACTACTTTGAAATGGACTCATCAATTTTCTCATCCAAGGCTTTAATTTGTTTACAATCAGCTTGGTGATTGATTTTAGAATCATGTTGCACAATGTGATTGGACTAAACTCTGACGCTATAGAGGGATTTCGTACTTTCGGAATAAGAACGATGAATGAATCACCAATGGCCTCGGGCACTTTTCCTTCTCGAAAGCACACTCAAATAAACCTTGAAATCGACTCCCCCACCGTGGGCTAAAATTTGGTGTAGAAAAAAGCTTGACATCCATTTGGACGAGGATTTCAGCTGTGTTAGGCTCCCATGTTAGTTGTTGTGCCACCTCATGTGGTAGCTTTTGCTGGAAAGGGCTTAACTTTAATTCCCTTTGTGACCCATGATCCATCCCTTGGAAAATGTTTCTAAAATAGCTCAAAACATGTCTCTTGATAAGTTCATTATCAATACTCCATGACCCGTCAACGAACAAGGAGTTAATTTTGTTTCTTTTTCTATGGCACAAGGTGGAGACATGAAAAAATTTGGTATTTTTATCTTCCGCCTCAAGCCACCGGATCCTCGATTTTTAGAACCAAAGTAGTTCCTCTTGATGAAGAACCAAATTGTATTCGTCGATTAATTTTTGCTCCAAATTCAACAATACCACCCCTTGATAATCGTTTCTGCACGCCATTGATTCGAGAGAGTAAAACCTTTTCTTTTGGAAAATATTCCCAAAGGTGAACTTATTCCAAACTCTCATCACCATCGACAGATTTGCTAAAGACAGTAATAACTCTTGGCCCTCATCCCACACCGATTGAATAATTTCTTTACAATCCGGGTGCGTATTCTATGCCAACTCTAAGTGAAATCGTCTCACGGCCCTCGTAGTCCCCATACCATGACAAAGTGTCAAAATGGGGCAATGATCGGAGTGTGTGCGCGGAAGATTGAGAACAAGAGCCTCTGGGAATTTGAGCGTCCATTCCGTATTCGTCAGAGCTTTATCCAATCTCTCTCGAGTATGATGGTAACCACCACTTGTGTTTGTCCAAGTGAACCGGGGGCCTTGGCTCCCTTAGTCCATAAGTTGACACTCTTCCATCCCAGCATATAGTCTTGAACATCGATTCCATGAAGAGGGCTGCCCTCCCCGTTTCTCAGCCAATTGTGCAATATCATTAAAATCTCCAATCGTAAGCCACGGTCCCTGAACTCAATGACTAATGCTTACCATATCCTGCCAGAGTTCCTTTCGTCGTCCCGGGTTTGGGCTTGCATATACGCCGGAACACAACCATCGATGATCAAGCTTGGGATCTATCACATCATGTATAGCTTGTTCCGTCACAAGAATAATTTTAACTTGAATTCTTGTCGCATCCCAAAGAATCCATACACCTCCCTTTCTCCCTGATGTGGGGGCACGAAAAACATTCAGGAAGCTAAGCTGTGTCGAAATAACTTGCGCATGCCTCTCATTGACTTTTGTTTCCATCAAAAAGACAACATCTGAGTTGCGATTTCGAACGATTTTCCTAAAATTACTATGAAATTGAGGACTCGTTGCACCCCTACAATTCCACGATAAAACTAGCATTGATAAATGATATAAAATCCGGGGTAAGTGGGTTATCCACTGGAAATCCTTGGAGGCCCCTCACAATCTAATTTGTTAGAGCCAAACTCAACCACCATTTGCGAAGTCCTTCAAAAATGTTCAGGTTTATCTCCATGAAGCTCTGCAGCTGTGAGGTTCCCTCTAGGGGAGCCACTTTGGCCATCACTCCAACTTGCCAAAATATCGGGCTGATGTTGATCACTCGTACCAGATTGAATGTGAAGCCCTGGTGCGAGATAATAGTCGTGTTATTCACGTCTACCTCCTGGAGAAAGTATCCCACCCAGTCTTGGATTGGTGGAAATAACTCCACGATCTTGTGCCGGTAACTCATGTCTTGTAGCGATTTTTAAGGGTTGTCACATGGTGGTTTCGAGTGTGGTGGGATCAAGAGTATTTTTGTCCAGATTAACCGGTATCTCCACCAGAGAGGGTTCAGGCATTGTGGAGATACTATTTAAGAAAGAGTTTATTTGTTTGATTTCATGAACTGCAAGCCTAAAGTTAAGGTCCTTAGGCATCAAGTTAGGGTTAGAAACACCCATGGCTGTCCGTTTTCATGGTTGATTTTGTTTGCTATATTGGGTCACAACATTTTTTCCTTTTGCATTGGAGGCTGCAAGATTGCCCTAGGTTTCCTGTTTTGTATTAATATTGTCTGCATGCCCTAGGGAGTTAGGCTCATGCTCTTCAACATCCAGCACAACAAATCGATTTTTTTTTGTAAACCTGCCTGCTATACCCGGCTGCGCTTGCAGAGGCATTTTTGGCCTGTTGTGTCTGACCAATATCCAGTCACCATACAGCTGGTTTCTAATCCGTTGAGAGAAATTGATCTCGCCGGAGCTCCGATCACCGTCAACTTGCATCTCCTCGAGATTAGCCTTTGTAGAACACTCCCCTTTGGGACATTCACTCATCCTATAACCCACAATACCACATTTAAAGCATATTGTAGATTGGTTCTCATATTTCAAAGGATACAAGGTCCCATCTACATCCACAACACTTTTCAAAGGTTGGTTCAAGTCTATTTGCACACAAAACATGCATACTTTCCCTTTGCAGCCCAAAAGGTGATCTTGTCCACTTTAATAGGAATCCTAATACTTTTAGGCATTTTGAAGATGATTTCCTCTTGGTAATACCCTATAGGTAGCTCAGGCACTTGTATCCACACAATGGTGGAGCTTACCTTGTTTTTTGATGGCTGGAACTTTGGATTCCACTTGCACGTTATCAAGTAATGGTTTAATATGTAATGACCAGGTATTTCTAGGTATTTTAAAAGTTAATTATATGATTAAATTATCTAGTGTTTTATATGATTATTATTTTGTATGTATGTGATTAAATTGTTTAGTGTTTTATTATTTTATAGGTGAAACGTGCAATAACTATTATGTTTCCATACTAACCATTTGATTCTACATATGTGCATATAAATCAATATATACATATATATTTCGAAAATATTTATAGCATAATGTAAAATACTCTAAAATCAATATTTACATAAATATATCGATATTTTGCACACGTAAATATCTAATTATGATTTTTTGAAAATTTAAGAAAATATATTCACTATATTCGAAAAAAATACTACTATATAACTATATATATTACATATTTTAAAAATTTTAAAATATATATTTCGAAATTAAAAACATAAATTAATATATCTACACATATAATAGGATAATTGTAATGCACATGTCGAAAAATGTCACTATCTTTAATTAATAAAATTATACACCTAAGCCACTAGAAAAATCAAGATTGTAGACACTTGTATAAATCTTACTAAACTTAGGTAATATTTGTAGGGTTAATCTTAAAAGAAGAACACTTGTTAGCATCATGTTAAATTAGGCTAACACATAATATAATTTAGGGTACAACTCATATTATTTAGGATAACATTTGTGTAAATTACAACCACAATTAGATGTGAACATAATTAATATTAAGCTTAGTTGGAAGATTACATTAATTAACAAGATAAACCCTACTAAAATAATCTTGTTTCTTGAGCAAGAACTATAAATAGGAGGGGGGGGGGCTGTGATCTTCATTTCCATAACACACACAACACAAATCCCGCCTAAAACACACACACCCACACTCACCTTACTCAAAACACTCTATAATTATAGAATATCTCCTACCCATATTTATACATACATAAACCTTTCTTTTTACCGACATATATACCTAAAAAGCCTTCTATATCCTCTCTTTTTCCCTAGAAACATTTGAAAAGGTAGAATTATTAACTTTCTCATAAGTAGTTTAGGCAAAATAGTCATACATTATTGTCATAAACAAGGCTTTAACTTGGATTTACCAAATAATGGTAAAAATACCAAGTAATTGCATATGTTCATATTTTAAGATTTTATGCCTCAAATTGTTTGCTATATATGTCAATATCATGATAATTGTTTTCATAATATTATGTTTCATAAAGGTACCAGCATGAACATGATATATTTATTTATGCTCTTTATGATCTATGTATTATGAGAAAGTCATTTCTCAATTATGTGTTGGGCCCGAAATATTGTGGAATAGATGTGGCTGAATTCCGCCGAGACATTCTATTGAAGATGCAGCTATTAAGTGTTCTAGCCCTCCATCTCCTAATCCTCCTCATATGGACCGAGTGTTCCATGTGAGAGTGAGTCGTAGGCTTCGGCATATACCCGGGTTATGACCACTGGTGTGACTCGGTTGGGATTGGTAGAATCGCAGAGTAACTCGGTTGGATTATTGATTGTTTGATCATGGTGGGAGTTATAAGGCATTACATCACTATATGTGATGAACTGGGAGTATTATGTGATTTTAAGTGTTTATATGCAACTTTCACACACCTGCACCTTACGTGATTGAATAATAGTTCTACTCAACCATCGCGTTGATTCTTCTTTATATAAATATTTTTAGACAGAAATGAGATAACGGATCAGAGTAGCGCAGCGGAAGCGTTTGGAAGCCTTTTACACAATAAAGTTACTTTTGTATTCTTTTTGAAAATTGTAACTCTTGTATTTTGTACAAATTTTATGGAAAAATTATTATTTATTTTTAATAAAATATGAAGGGTATTTTTTCGGGTCATGACAGAATAAGACCCAGGATGTCCCTCCGTCAAGATGTACTCCGCCTTGGCTTTGTCGTTGAGCATTAGGACGAAGCAACTATGTCCCAAGTCGATCTACTCAAACTCACCTTGCAACGTCCACATGGAGTTAACTCTTGCAGAGAGAACATTAATGTTGATAGACCTCCCTAGTAGTTTCAGAATAACTCTTGCTCTTTTCTGTAATCTGTATCAAGCTGTATTCTAGGGAAAGGGTATTCCTCAAATGGAGCTAGGATAGTCACTTTGTTCAGATTTGTCATTCCACTTGTAGTGAACTTCATTGCCTTCTCCCTATCTCTTCCCATACGCGAATCAAGATATGACTGGTTGTTTGGCTCATAATTTTGTTGGCTTTGTTGATTTGCAACATCTTTCATGTTTGTATCATTTGCAAAGTGTGTCTTGATCTTTTTCGTGCTCCGTTGTATGAGATCTTCTTCCTCACGTGAGAGTTGTGCTTTCGGACTCATAGGATATTCCATCTCTGGAAACTCTGGAAACTACCATAGTGGAGTTTCTAACCTTATCAAGATTTGTACAATTAGGGATAGAGCTAGACATTTTATTGAGAATGGCGAAATTTTTTCGAAATCATTAGTTATATATAGTATTGACATATGACAAAAGTTATCATATGTATACATATACGTATACGATTAATATAAGAGACTTACAATCAAAACAATGTATAAAAATGATACTAAAAAAATAAGTTATTCTCTCTTTCAAAAGAAACAAATATAGCGGGTAATGAATTGCATTTCAAAAAATACTTAACCAAGAATTTCTTAACAATACTCAACAAAATTGACATAAATCCACATAAAGATTTATAATCAAAACTCAAAAAATATTAAAATAGATTTCTCTCTCTCTCTCTCTCTCTCTCCCCCCCCCCCTTGTTCTTACAATCAAAAAATATATTCAAAGCTCAAAAAACACATTCTCTTTTTCTCTACCATCACATTCTCCAAATCACTCCAAATTAATTATTAAATCTCAAATTATTAAGATTCATGCAAATTCAATAACCCAACAAATAAACATCAAGATTTATTAAGTTTAATATTGAGCAACTATCAAAATTTATATCGACAATCATAAGATTCAAATATCTACACAAAAATCAATTATAAAAAAGGAAATAGATAAATGTATAAATTCCAAAATTAATATACAATACTTGCTTGTATGTTGCTTTTGATGAAAACATTGAATACTTTAAAATCTGTTTATTTTTAAGTTCTTATTTTAAGAGAAAGCAAGAAGAAAAATTTTAATAGGATTTTTGGTGTTTTAATTGAAATACAAGAGAGGAGTAAAACCTAATAGAATTTTTAATATTTTAATTTGAAGACAAAAGAAGAAAGAGAGAGAATTTAATTAATTATGATAAATGAGATTGGTTAAAATTAAACCACAAAAAATAAAATAAGAAGAAAAAATTAAAATTTTTATTATTTGACTTATATAAAAGTCTTTTCTTTTCATTTTAGGGGAGATGAAAACTTGAAATTCTAATATATATATATATATATTCTATTATAAAAAGAAAGTCATTTTTGTCTCATAAATGATAGTTTTTTTTTTGTAATTTTACAAAATTTGCCGTTCAATTCTATATGAAATAAATAGAGTTATGTAAAATTGAGGTTAATATTGAAAGTTCCCATTAAATCAATTTAATTCGGATACCAAATTTTGATCTATCAATTTTACCTTTTTAATTGGTAAACACATGCAACAAAGAAGCAAATAAAGATGACAATATTGTAATATCACAATTAAATTTGCAAACCCACTTTTCCAACCCACAAAACTTCCTTGATTATTTTGGAATTTGGAAATTGGACTCATTTTTAATAAAAAAAAGTCTCTTTAAATCAATAATTAATGTTTTAGTTTTGTATCTCTCTCTCTCTCACACACACACACAAAATAATTTCTCTAATTACAATTATCCGACGTTTTTTCTTCATTTTGTGTTTATTTTTTTATGACGTAATTTTATTTTATATAATTATTTTATTTTCCACTCATTATTATTAAATAAATTATTTCAAATAGGTCTTAAAAAAGTATTCTTATAAAAGAAATTTAATCATATATTCATATTTTGATTCTAAAATAATTTAAGCACAAAATTAAGGTATATATTTTTTATATCTTGCACACGCATAGAATGTGCGGCATTACTAGTATATTAAAAAATGAATTTTTAAAAATTGAGGGGGAAGAGAGGAGAGCGGCTGCCACTGCTTGCCCCCCTTAGCTCCGTCGTTGGGTACAACCGCTATGCCCCTGCGTTAGAGGATAGGTGGTGGAAAGGGTGTTATCTAAAGTGATTGAATGGATGTATCCTTCCCCCCCCCCCCCCCCCCCCCCCCCCCCCCCCCCCCCCAAAAAGGAATTGAACAGATGGAGCCTATATAATAACAATATAGTAAGTTTAGTCAAATAAAAAATTAAATTTAATTAACATATATTATTTATTCAACTATATGATATTTAGGAAAGTTGGTGAAGAGGGAGTTATTGACTCACTTTTGGTTAGTTTTGTGATTAAGCTTAAATGCATTTAAAATTTCACTAGATCCAAAACGGCATTATTTGCCATAATTTATGGATTATCGATTTTTTTTTTTTTCATTATTGAGCCCAATCCAGGCTTCGTTGCTCTGTTTCGCGGCGGCATGCGACGATATCGCCAACCATTTTTTTTAATATTTTTTAATATTTTTTATATAAAATTGTTCTCCATCTCACGAACAATTCAATTATATATTTTATTAATGATTTATGTAAATTTTATAGACCAATTTTGTGTGTGTGTGTGTGTGTGTGTGATTGAATATATATAAGTGTGTGTTTTCTTTCCCCCAATTCTTGATCCGTAAAGGGTTTAGGTGGGGTGGGGGTTTTTTTTGGGCGGGGGGGGGGGGGGGGGGGGGTTGAGGAGGATATATTTTATATGTATATATATCATTAAAATAAAAAAAATATAACTATTGTAATATTTTTTGTTGTAAAATATAAATATTATTTTCTTGGTGTAATTTAAAATTTTTTATATGTTAATTTTCATTATAAGTTAATTTATGTCTTTAAGATCTATTTATTATTTTTTTGGTTACACTAATATGTATTTATTGATTTCTTTACATATATATTATATTTTTACATCATATATAAATTTTGAAATATTAATTTTCCATATATTATATTTATTATTTACATGGTTAACATTTTTAATTTTTTTTTATGCCATGGCATGAATAAGATACCAACTCATGTCATTCATCTGCAACATCACTACAAGAAATACCAACTTAACTTAATCACTCGACACATCATTACAAGAAATGCCTATTTATTTTTCGCTTGACAGTTGACATGTCAACGAAATTGACCGAATCTTAATTTGTGGCTGATGGGATGTAACACAGTTCGAATCATCTATTATAAAATGATACTACATCTTATCATCCGTTCACCGATATATGCCACGTGTATTGATGGCTAAATGTGATAAGGAAAGAGAATTTAAAAAATTACCAGTATCATAAGTTTTTCTCTTTCCTTATCTCAGCCGTTCGCCAATACACGTGTGACATATTGGTGAGTAAAGGAGAAGTTGCAACAATATTTTGTAGCAGTGGGACGTATCAAAATTTTGTTCATTTAATTTTTCTAAAGATTAAAAATGAACGGAGTTGGATCCTATGGGACAAAAAATAAATTTATCACGACTTAGGTGATATAATGTATTGAAGCTAGATTACTTTTTTTTTTTCTTTGGATATAATTATTGAAGCTAAATTATTCAAAAGTACTAAACGTCATGTATTACATAATTAACCAACAACTTCTACATTATTACTTATTAATGTTAGGCATCAATTTTTATTTTTTATTCCCCTGTAGTGCAGGTAATAAAGAATTTTTACTGAGAAGAAGAGCTAATTACCGTGAGAGGCGGCCCAACAACATTGACAAATTCAGTCTACAAGGTTGAGGCCCAGCCCATAAATTTAACATTTTCACGAAAACAGTGAAGATTTTGAAGCCTTAAAAATAAGAAAGATTCTCAACCTTGCTGACAATTGATACATCAAAAAGGGAATATTGATTGATTGATTAGAAAATAATAGTAAAAGTCCAAAAAATGAACAAATATTCCACGACATAGATTCATTTGGTTAATTTAATTTACGTTATATTTGGTTAATTTACTACAATTAACCAAAGTATATTTTAATATACACTAAAAAAACGACCATTGGACATATTATAGCAAATCAAATCAACAAAGATGTATTTTTTTTTTCAAGATCTTTAATTCTTATAAATGAAAATGAAAATTTAATAAATCTTTATATTAATCTAAAAGTTTATTTGTTTTTTAAAAAAAATGTTTTTTGAAAAACTGATCTTCCTTTTACTACATTTGTTTTTTCTTTGAATTCGATTATTTAAAATTACAAAAAACTATCAAGTTGTTCCTTTTGCAACTAATATCAAACCTTTTTTTATATTCTCTTTATTTGCTAATTGTTAATAAGAATATTTTCTCTTCATTTTAGAACAACTAATTAGAAATGACATCAGTGATACAAAATAATGAATTTCCTCTATATGGAATGTATTGGCTTGTTGATATCCATAAACACAAAATTAATCAACATTTATTATGATTAGAAAAAGATTTCACTATAAGAAAGAGTGGCACTTAGCCACGGATTTAAAAAAAGCCAGGAAAAAAATAGCCACAAATTTAGTCACAAAAGATCCATGGCTAATATCCACGGATTTTCCGTAGCTAATCCCAACCGCAACTTTAGCTACGAAAAATCCGTGCCTAAATTGGTGGCTGAATGTTTATTTATTTTTATTTTAACAATGTCAAATTACTAATTTTATTATCCTGTTGTATAAAATCAAATTAGTGATTTTTTTATTATTGATTTATTGAATTATTCTATTGAATTAGTGATTAGTTCTCTAAAAAACTATTCAAATTGAATTTCTCATTTAATACATATATAATCATATATAAATTATTCAAATTGACAATGGCAAGGTGCTTTAGAATTTTGATTGATTTAATTTTGGTAAATTCAAAAGTTGATGTAAAACTAGTAAAACTAATAAATTACAAACATTGATAAAATTAATGAAGTTTATTTAGATAATTTAAATTTAGAATGTTGCACAAATAAATTTTAAGTATAACAAAAACCATTCTACTTTTAGTCACACCACTTCTAGCTACGGAGAAAATTTAGCCATGAATTTTTAGCCAAAATTCCTAGTTAAATCCTATATTTTTTTTTTGTAGTGGTTATTCACAAATTTGATTGATGTAATTAATTACGTATATATATTTGTAAACACAATAAAATCTTGATCTTTTGTCCTCTATTCTTTTTATTTTTAATTTTTAATTTTCTTGAAATCCACACTCCTTTTATAGATTTGATTTATATATACAGTTAATCACGTATACCTCTTGCCCATCACATCATCCCACCACAAAACAAGCCCATGTATGTCTCTCTACAAAAACATCCCCTGGCCACCTATCACTCACTATCTGCTACCGTCATTCGCTGGAACAACACCCACCACTTCAATCAAGCCCTTTTTTCCGACAAGGTTTTGATTATTTTTTATCCTTTTGAATCCTTTTAAGAGTGTATACGTGTGATTGTTTGGTCTATACATAATTATTAATTTTCTTTGTGTAATTATTTGCTTATGTAGTTGTGTGATCGGTGTAACTTTTACTTTGTGTGGAGCTTTATAGTTTTGTACAATCTATGCATAATACACTGTATAAACATGTATAATTATGATATAGTTTGTGTTTGAGTAATACACTTTTTTACATGTAGTATCATGTATAATTTTGTATGATTTATATACATATATAATCAATTTATATTAGTTTTGTTATATGATGTGGGGTCTTTTTGGTCGACCATATAGCGGAGTTTGGTACGTTCCGGTTGATATGCTGGTGGTTGTAATGCCTCGGTACTTCCTACTATTTTAGAATTTATTATATATTATGTTTCATGCAATATTTTAAAAACTATTATATGTAGTTTAATGTTTTATGCAATTATTATGTGACTCTTATTTTATATGTGTGAATTATGTGTGATTTCATGATTAAATGTGTATTTGCTCTATATGCATTTTTCAAAATTATAATAGGAATTATTTGTAATAAGTTCATATATGTAGTATTTTTATATTTCAAAACATATAAATATATATATATATATATGTATATTTTCGAAATAAATATAAAATGTGTTTTCAAAAATATGGATAAATAGGATCATTTTTGCAATATAAGATATTCAAATAGAAAAGATGTTATTTCATTCATTAAGTCCTTGTTTTAGATAAAATCTTAGATAAGATAAGAAATTATCATTGATTGCAGATTTTATGAATTGTATGATACTTTACACATAAAATAAAAGTACTACATTACAATACATATATATTAGAAATTATTTTATATGCTAAGTGAATTAGAAATTATTTTATATGCTAAGTATTTATATTACATATATATATATATATATACACATTCATACGCAAACGAATTTATATTATTATATATATATATATATTCGTGTACATATATATATATATATATGTATGCAATACTATAATATATATTATATACATACATTTCGTACACATACATATATATATATATATATTCTACTTTTCTAAGATTAATAAATTCATATATATATATATATATATATATATATAAGTTTATCTAGATATATACATACATAAATAAATTAAAAAATATGCTCAAAATGTCATTGTTTTCATTAAATGAATTCATACACCTAGATTACTAGATAAATCAAGAATAGATACACTTGTATTAATCTTGTTAAACTTAGCCAACATTTGTAGGGATAGTATTAAAAGAAGATGAATGTGTTATCATCATATTAAGTTAGACTAATACATAATCCAATGAGACCACTTAAGCACATGTAGAGTAACAACTAAGCTTTTGAGTTGGATGAATACATTAATTAGAATACCAAGGTGTAAAGAAAAAATTAATTATAAATTGACCTTAATAATAAATAATTCTATTTCACAAATTAAACCCTATAGATAGAAGAACTTGTCTTCTATTTTTTTCATCACACAAACAAACACATCCACACACCCTAAATCCCGCCTAAAATGCGCCACTCACACTCACCTTACTCTAAATACACAAAATACTTCATATTTATAGTATATCTTCTACCCATATATATATATATATATATATATATATAAACCCTTCTTTTTACATACTTATATACATATTAATCCTCTATATATCCCCTTAATTCTATAAAACACTCTTGAAAAGGTAGGAGTTTTCTTAATTGCATAAGTTAGTTTCTAGTTCTAGTTTTACATTTTGCTATCATGACATTATGCTAAATATTATGTGACTATGTGCACATATTATACACGTGCACCTTATGTGATTAAGCGAAATTTCTACTCAAACGTCGTGTTGACGTGTGTTATGAATATTTTGCTAGGCAAAAAATACTATAGTCCACCAAGAGAAAGGCACCACCAGGCATTACGGAGCTTTTGATTAGATAGAATTATATACTTATGATTTTTCTATGTTGTATTAAATCTTATTCTTTTTATAAAAATACAACGGTATTTCGTACTTTATTATATTAACTTTTGTTATTTTGTTTAAAAAGGTACTATTTTATGAAAATTATGTACTCTTATTTTTCGAAAGAGTATTTTATTGTTAATAAAAAAGAAGGCTATTTTTTCGGGTCGTAACATTGGCCCACTTGCCAAACAGGGAGAAAGGCACGCGAGACTAGCCAGTTTTGCCTCGGCGTAGGCTCTCCGATGATCAAGTTAGATTGAGGGTAATTTTTGGATAAGATGATGAAAAGTAACATTTTCTTCTTACATGTAATGTGAAAAAGCGATTGATATGTGTTACCTCTTGGGAAGAGCTTTTTTGCTATTTATGTGAGAGAGGTCCCTTGATGTGACGTGGTTGATGGGGGTTGGTCAGCAGACCTGACACATGGGTACAAGATATGTTTTTTTGTCACTTTTTGGTCCCTCAAATGGCGGCTGACACTAGCTCTCATTAGTGGGGCTTTTACCTTGCACTTAATGCATATCTCAGGCATTTATGACCAATGATAGTATTTATGAGGTGGCATTAAATGCGTATATGGCTGATGAGATGCACGCATGTGCTGCAGTGGCAAGTTTGGTGGCCATAACTATAGTCCTGTCAGCCTTGCCAGTTGGGATTTGCCCGTTGGCCGCCAGCTATGGATAAGGGTAAAACCAGAACTTGTACTCTCAATATACAGCTCCTCGAAGGCGTTCCACATTTTGAAGCCTCTTGTTCCCAGCAGCATTTGCTATACACTGGGACTTTCGAGGGCTTAGCGGGGCCCCTTGTGGCTCAAAATGCACGGACTTAATGATGGGATGAGCCTAGGAGACTTCCCCCTCTTGTGCCTTGCACTCAGATGCCTTCCCTTCCACACGCGGATACTCTCTCGAGGATACTGAGTCTCTTCGAGGGCATCGGTTCTCATACTTAGTGAGTTTCCAAGTTTAGAACCTCTATTCAGGACAACCTTTTCTATCAAGGGTGTTGTCATCCTTCCTTAGCAAATTCTGACTTAGTCTAGTTTAGTTGATGTATACAGCTGAGGTGACGTGTGACACATCATTATATAAATACATAATTTTGTAATTTTATATACTAATTTTCTAATATAGGGTTTGAGTTGAGCCTAGACATAGGGTCTTTAATTTTTTAATAATTAATATCTAAATTTTAAATTTCAATTATCACTTTATTGGACAAAATTGGAAAGTAGGGGAAAACCTTATTTTTGATCTCGTAATCCAGCTTTTGTTCATTTTCAATATTAATGATTGGAAATTCTCAAATTTAGTTTCATGTTTTCTTGAATTAGTCATTATCCACAATTATTTCACTCGTATGAGGAAAAAAATCTTAATATTTTGATGGAAAAATCATGAGTTAAATGTGTGTGCTATTGAGACAAATTTTAGATCAAACTCAAGACACATCAACTACTTACATGACTCCCGTATTTTGCAGCCAAAATATTAATTAAAGAAAATCTTATAAAGTTAAGTTAGAGAAATTAAGAAAATAAAAGATAGAAAATTAATTTAGAGTAAAATAAAAATTAAATTATTAGACTAAAATAAAATTTCTTAAAAAAGTGGCAAAACAATGCAACCACTTCATTGTATGTTGATACATATGTTTATACATATACTTGTCCAACTCTTTGGATTTTATATATTTTAGTTTTTAGTTTTCAACTTTTGTATTTTCTTTCTTGAAGTTTTGTTCGTGGCCATGCGTGGCTAAACTACTATCTTCAGTCAAGGAGTAATTCAAGCCTATGTTTTGTTAAAGGATTCTAAGATCTAATTGGTTTGCTTGTTGTTTACTTTTATAATATATTTGTGTATTTTTTGTGCTTTTTCAGGAAAACTCCATTCCTTAATGTCATTTTATTAGTTGTGCAATTGGGGCCTATTGTTCAATTAATTAACCTTCATAATTATAGTTGGTAAAATCAAATCCATAATTATTTGATTGAATCAATACAAGTGGAAAGCAGTATAGTTTGATTGGGTCGACACTTTTGAATTATCCTATGAAAAATACACAATCTAGTTTCGAAGAACCACGTTTGTAGGTTTGTTGGTTAGGATTGGGTTTTTCTAGTTTGTAATGCTGTTGTTGATTTAAATCTTATCGTTTGACTAGAGTTATTTATTAATTATGGATTATTTATTGTGTTTGCATGTTTTGTCTATTATTAAGGAAAGATTAGGTTGGACGAGTTCTTTAAAAACTATAACCAATCTATTGCATTAATTTAAAAACTATCTTTGAATCGATGATCAATCCATGAAAATATTTGTAAAGCATCACCCTTAACTGAGTTTTTATTCATATAGTTTGTTTTTAATTAATTTACTGCTTTTATTTTCTTTTATTGACTTTTTGTTCAAAATGTCCTTTTTTACATTATTTTATACGTCTGGTTTTTTTGGAATTTTTTTAATAAGTTATTCCCTATTGGATCGACTATATTCACCCTATTCACAATTTTATTTGTGTTCAGAGTAGTAGGATTTACTTTGACGGATTTGATACCCATCAATTTTTGATGGTGGATGTCATAAAAACTATACATGGTGTAATCAACTATTCAAATGTTTTCAAATTAGTAATAAAATGTGCCTTAAAATTTATCATTTGAGTGCTGAGAATACATTTAGTGACTTGTTTCTTTTCTTCAAGTATAGATACCTTGCTTAAGTTGATCCTACAATTTCTCAGGTATGTGAATTTTTTCAATTGCATAATGGGGAAATTCTAGCCCAAACTCTATTCGATCGAATCAATGTTAAATCATATGACGAGTGTTTTATATTTGCCCTATAAATAGTCCATAATTTAGGGAGAGTGATCAATCATTTGTCAAGTACAATATGCTTACTATATGATTTGATGAGTTAGGCCAAATCAAGTTTGGATAAAAAAATTTCTTGTATAGTGTTTTACCTGCCACTTTTTTAGATATTTTATTCATTGATGAAAATTGACTTTTATTTCAAATGCTCAGGTGTGTATGTTTATACATGTGTGCAAAGGGCACTACAAGAAAAAAAATGCGATTTTCAGCAAATTTTTGGTGGAATTTTAAAAAAATAAAAAAAATATTAAATTTTCGGAGGAATTTAGGCTGGAAATTCTGCCAAAATTTTAATTTTTTTTAAATTATTAAAATTTAATTTTTTGGCGGAATTTTCTCAAAAAATTCTGCCGAAAATTAAAAAAAATAAAAAATATTAAATTTTAAATGTGGCTGAATTTCGGTTGGAAATTTTGCCAAAAATTTTAAACAAATTAAAAAATTTTAAATTTCGGTTGGAAATTTCACCGAAAATTAAAAAATAAAAATTCTTATTATTTGAATTATTATAATTAAATTATTATTATTTATTATTTTTATTTGAATTGTTGAATACTATATATATAATTGTTGTGTATTATGGCAACAAACCAATGATAGCCCAATAGTAAGAGGGTTGTTTGCCAATAAATAGGCGAGGGTTTGAATCCTACCAATCCAAAAATTTGGGACAATTTCGGACACATGCATGCACATGCGTGAGGATGCGGTGGAGGTCCCGGGTTTGAGACCTAGGTTCGGCAATTCGAACTTTATTTTAAAAAAAAATAAAAATATTTTCGGAGAAAATTTGGCTGAAAATTTGTCGTAAATTTTTTTATTTTAAAAAAAATAAAATAATATTTTTGGCGGAATTATGACCAAAAATTGAAAAGCGACGAAAGTTTTTTCGATGGACCAGTTCCGTCAAAAATCTGCCAAAATTTGGATGGAAAATGTTGATTTCGGTGGAATTCCACCAAAAATCAACTGAAAAAACCGTCGAAAATCCCATTTTTTCTTGTAGTGGGGCCATGAGTGTATTTATGCCCATTTATAATAAACTATTTCTGAACAAGATGAATGTTAGCGCACTGCAAGTTATTCAATAGCTTTTACCATTCTTATTTATTCCTGAGCCAATTCTGTCTTATTTAGGCATGATCATTATGAATAATAATCTTGATTACATATATTGACAATGCTAGACATGCCATATTGAAAACATGCTACCCATTTATTTTCCTTGAAGATAGTAAGTAAAAGACCATTCGAAATATGATATATTCTACTGGGGTCTTTGAAATTGGTGGAGAAACTATTGGGTGCTTATAATTGATTTAGTGAGTTATTACGTTATTTCTTTGAAATTGGTTGAGAAATTTTGTATGGTTTATATATATACATGTTCAACCATTTGATTTTTCACACGACATTTTGACAAAAATGTATGTGCTTCTTTAGCATGACCCTTGATGTTGTTGAGTTGTTATTCATTATTATATCTTTTGATCATTTTTATTCATGATTTTTTTTAAAATTTAATTAAATTAAACAATAACTTTTTTTTTTCTCTATTTACATATGGTATATCTAAATTTTAAAGATGTAAGATAGTTGAGTACGTCTACTTAATAGTTGGTTTGGTTATGTGTTATGGCTAGGGTGAATATCATAAAAGTAATTTTATTACAAATAAATGAAGATTTTTGGGTGGTCAATGTTCTACAAAACAAATAAGGGTGTAATAGGTTTATACAAATCAGTGTTTTGAAACTCAACTTGTACCGGCTGATTGAATCATCACACGGTCTTTAAGACGGTTCGGTTCATCCCATAAAACCAGTGGAGTGCAAAAACTGCTCTACTTTTACAAAATCGGTGAAAACCATAGGTTAAACTGGCAAACTAGTTGATCTGGTATCGAGTCATGCAAACTAGCAGGTTCTTAAATTTTTTGAAAATATAAACATTTTTTTAAAAAAAATTAGGATTGAATCTATGACCTCTCACATGAAAAAGGAAAAAATATGCCACTACAAAACACTCAAGTGATAATTTATTATGTGTGTATAAATTAAATTAATTGAAACCTTAAATTCTTAAATTCTTTTTTTTTTACTCTTTATTGAATAGTTACATATTGATTTACAATAAATAAAAGAAAATTATATATTTTTTTAAAAATGAGTAGTTTGTTCATCAAGTTTTGTTGATAATGAAAGCTACTTATGACTTCCTTTTTCACATATAGTTTATTAATTATGTTTTCTTTCTCTTCAAATTTAAGTTACAAAGTTAAGTGCATATATTTTTATTTGAAAATATTTTAATTGCTATTATACTTGAAGATTTTCTACATGTAGACTTAATTTTTTTTATTTTAACATATTTTAATATATTAATTATTATTTATTACATAATTATGACGTCATCGGTTCGACCACGGTTCGACTAACAGTTGAACCAATGACCCTTGACTCGATTGATTTTCTGGTTCGACGACCGATCCGAGTTTTAAAACATTGATACAAATGTATTCAAATTTGCAATAACAAAACATGCCTTAAAATTTCTCATGATGATTCTAGTATGAAATATATGATTCTATTCGTCTTTGAAAACTGCTGGAGATAATATTGGGTTCTTATAATAGAACTCTATTCAGGTCTTTAAAAACTGCTACAAGAATCGAGTCTTTACGGATTGTCAATTTGATGTTGCTCTTTTGTTTGATTTATATTAATTGAAGTCGACCAACTTACAAACAAAGCACGTAATGTAGCACAAAGAAGAATTTAGTAACTTGCCTTAACTTTTGAGTTATAATATGTCATTTTTACTTATTATTTGTTTGTTTCTAAATTTCATTATAGTTTATCTTCTTTGAAAGCTTGAAGTTGTTTTTATTGCTACTATTTTATTTATTAGGAGAATGTTTGGCTAAGCTTATTATAAAGAATTTATAAGCTCGTAGGGCTTACAAGATGTTTTTAGAACTTATAAGTTCCTACATCTTATTTAAAAAATAATGTTTTAAAATGTTTGGATAAAATAAGACCTTATATCTTATAAGATATTTTTGAAGTTTATAAATTATAATTTTGTTTGGTATAAATGAGAGCCAGCTTATAAGTGTTTGTTAGGTGTAATAACGACAAAAAAAAAAGTAAAATTAATTTCATGTGAATAAATATTTTTTGAGATAGTAGAAATATAATATTGGAAAAAAATAAATATATTTATGTTATTTTATCTTTGGGCATTAGACAACTTATAAACTATTTCAAAAAAAAAGTTGGGGGCAACTTACTTTCTTTTTGATTTATTTTTGGAGCTTATAAGTTCCTTTACTAACAAAATTACCAAATGCTTATAAGCTCTCAAATAACTTATAAGATATTTTTAGGAGCTTATAAGCTCAACTAAACAGTCTCTAAATCTTGCTTATTGCCCCATCTAATATCTAATTATCAAAAATTCACTGTGCGGATAGCATATGTGTAATACTAGTACACATATAGGAGAAAATTGTGCTAGAAAAAAATTATTTGACCTTTTTCTCTTTTTCTTTTTTTATTAATTTTACAAAGACGATGAACATGAACTTAATTTTGGTGGAAATTCTTCCGTAAACCGGGTGTATGTACTTTGCAGTTCACATTTAGTCACGTGTTATATATATATATATATATATTAAATGGATACAATATGTGGTTGAATTTGAACTATCGAGTGCATGAGTAGGATCCAAACACCCAATCCATATAAGAATTTTCCAACTTTTGGAGTCTTGTCATGTTTCTAGTTTATAATCTTTTCATCAATTTATTGAATTATTGTACATACATGTATGTATGTCAACTCAAAAGATTATAAACTTTGTTCACGGATCACTAGTATGTGGTCTCCAATTGATTTGTTGACATGCGCCTCCCTTCTATCATTGTTTTGATTAATCCTTTTTCAATTAAAGAGTAATCACCTTAGTTTTTGCACAAGAAAAATTAATTGCCTTCAATTAATTATGCATTTAAAAATATAAAATAACAAAATCGTCATCATAAATAAAATTTTGGGAGAATTACACCCACCTCTTTCAAATTTAGGTGAAATTACCAATAAACCCCTCTTATTTTAAAAATACAATCACACAACCTGAGTTTACCCCCTTATTATTGAGTTGGATGGAATTGATAAAATTTCCGCACTGCCCCTTAATTATTTTTAAACATAAAATAAAATAGAGAGTAAAATAAGTGATAAGATGGAATTTACTGAAAATACCCTTATCATATTAGTGGTAATTTCTTCTTCTTTTTTTTTTTCCTACTGAAAAGGAATAAAAATCAGAATACACACACATAGAAACACACACTACAAAATTAATCAACCAAAATTTATCCAATTTTAACATTGATTGATCACATATTCGGTTTTACTCATAAAATAAGGTTTTCATTCAAGGGAGAAAATGGAAGGAAAGACAACCGGAAGTGGCAGAACCTCCATGATGGAGGAGCGCGATGGCGGTTCCGCCTCCTCCTCCGACCATCTTCCTTCAAGTTTGTTCATGTAAATGAAATTCTCATGACATGGGCATGTCAAATCTGCACTCAATTTTGAGATTGAATACATTTTGGATAATTAATTTTATAGTGTGTATTTTAAAAACTTTTTGGGTTTCTGGGTCTTAAAAATATTACACAAACCCCCTTAAGTAGTTTGAAAACAGGCAACAAATTCCTCATATAAAATAAGAACTTACAAATACACGACCACCCAAAAGGGCATTTCGATACACAAGAAACATGAGAAAAAACTGATCGTGGACATTTTTAAAAAATGGCTATAATTTTTATTAAAAAAAGGTTAGAAATCATAACGACAACTAATGACTGTTTTTTTTTTTATTAAACGATGACAAATATCAGGGAATTGTTGGTAATTATCGAAACAAGAAAGGGATTATTCATAATTTTGTTTAAATTTAGAGGATTTGCGTGTGATTCTTCCTAAAAATTTTCAATTCCGTCCCTGATTTCATAAATCTAGTCCAATGTAAATTTCTTTTTGAGTTAAAACAGCCTTTTTTTTTCCCCTTCTGTATATTTATTTCAATAGGTCCAACCACCGACATGTTGTCGTGTATCAGATTACTAAGCATAAACCTGAAAATAATAATTTTCACGTGATTCATGATAACCCTCCAAGACTTTTTCCTGGGAACGCAAAATCTTTAATTTGGTTGTTTGAAATTCACGATCATCATCACGTTAGATGTATCCGATATAATAATACTGGCCGGCTTTTGATCTTGCCCTAAAGGGGAAATTCCTGCTGGTTTTGATAATTCTCTCAACTTTTTATGTTTTTCAAACGGTTAGTAAAGGAGAAGGACAGCAAACACAAAACGCGCAAATTTTCACATGATTCATTTGCCCAAAATTTTTGGTCTGATTGGATTCAAATTATGCACATCAATCATACATTGTTGTGTAAGGAACTTGCATGTTTCATACTACGGCTCCCGACTTGGGCATAGTTAGGTGTTGAGACGTTCATACTGCGAATAGATTGATTGTGGATTCGAGTTTGAATGGACAGTTTAGAAATCGATCAGTAAAGATTGTCTGAACTCAAAAAAGAGAATAAAGTTTTCGGTGTTAACTTTTTCAATATTGTTAGGTTATGGTATGAGTGAGAGCATCTTTTTTGATATCAAAATGAATTCATACATGCAGTAGAGACACGCGTGGGCCTCACTTGTATAATTACATAGGTCCACAATTCATAATAATAAATAAAATATAATAAGGTATTCTGTGAAAATTAAATACTGCACAGTTGAATCGGCTGTGAAAACCCTAAAAAAACAATAGATGGTGTTAAACTTGATATTGATGAATATATTGAATTATAAGGAAATAGTATAAACGGAAATTTGCAAATATGTCCCTTAAGATTTGGTGAAATATCGAAAGAATATCTCCTTGTTTCTCAAATTAAGATCAACCACACTAACGAATGGAAACCCTTAGAGACCCTAATAGAATAAAGGAAATTACCGAAATAACCTTACGAGGAATAAAGGATAAAACATACATACCACCCTTGCACTTTTGTAAAATCAAAGAGAACTTCTAATCAATCTCAACAAAACAACATTGTTTTGATTGTTGTTGGAGCCGCAGGTGGGCTCACTACAAGGGAATTCAATTTTAACGACCATCATGGATGATTACTAAAAGCACAAAAATGGTTGTTAAACTTATAGCAACCAAAATTGAATTGGTCACTAGTGGTCACAATAGAGTAGTTACTAAAAGTTCTAAGTGACAATTTCAATGATCATATTCACTACAAAAAATAAGAAGTTTTTTGATACCCTCATCGATTATTGGCCGCTGCCAAAGAGCGCTGCCAATGCTCGTACCCTCGTTGATTTTTGGCCACCGCTGTAGTGCTTGGCTACTGCTAGTCCTTGGATGACCCATTGTGTGGCGCAATTGCACATGCTCACAAAGAAAGCATATTTTGCACCTAGTAGGTTTCAAATCTTGGTCTTCAACTAAAGGGAAAAGCAGTCCTACACCAGATTGTTATAATGAATTGTTAATATGTATTTTTAACTATTATATCTTTGTGAAATTATCCTTATTTTGTTAATATATTTTAATTAATTTATTTATTTTAATTATATAATTTATTTTTTTGTAATTTTATCAATATTTTCGTTATGTAATTTATTAATTTTGGTAAGTACAAAGTCTGTTTTTATTTCTTTTTATATTTAAAGTAAGTTTTTAAATTAATTTAAGCACTACAAGTGAATTTAAAGGATTTTATTTAATTTTTGCAAGAAAATAGATTTCTTTTGTGGTATGAGCGTTTCTTTTAGCAACCATGTAAAATTGGTTATTTGTAATGACTTTTTTAGCTACCATATAAAGGTGGTGACTATAAATATATATATTTTGGCACCAAATTAATTGGTTGGTAGTGATTAATTTATAATACTTTTAGTGACAACTCAATATTTGGTTGTTAATTTGATCACAAATGATAATTATTTACAACGATAATGAAAGTTTTCGCTAGAAACTCAAATTTCGGTCACTATATTATTGGCCATGACTACCATCTATAACTATTAAATATTGATTGGTGACAAAATATATATATTTATATATATATATATATATATATATAATATATGACTATACCAAACAAATATTTTTTTGTCACTAAATTTACATGTTTAGCAATCATTTTATTATTGTTGCTAAGAATTTGATTGCTATAGCTAAATTTTCTTATAGTGGTTGCCTCTGGAGCAGAGACGACTTTATAATTACGATTTTGTCTTCAAGCCTGCTAAAAGTCCTCAATTGATTTTGCGCTAGCCCTCATTAACTGGATTTAATTTCACGAAACCACTAGTAATTAGCCACCCACCGCATCACATATTCACGGTCCAAATCCACTCACTATTTGCTTTTTTTCTCGAAAATTTTCACACCCTTAGATTCCTATGTTGTTGCCATTGCCCACTTTGCCAGCCACCAAACTATACTTTTTTTTTTTTTTTTGGTGGAAACCAAACTATACTTTTACACACTGCTATAATTGTCTCATAGAGATGAATGTGCTGGTATATAACTGTTCCAAGTTTTGACGAAGATTTGGAGGTGTTGATAGTGAGTGTGCGTTTTGGATATATGAACACCCCATTTTGTAATATTATAAGAAATATCACATTCTAATCCTCCAAATATGTAAAATACTAATGTGGAGTTAACAACGTCATTTTAATGGTATCATCTTCAAATCTTAATGGAAACTAATGAAAGAGGCCATTTGTTAGACGGCTACAGAATTCAGGGGTATAACGGTAATTTTTAAAATAAGGAGGGTATTTTAAGAGTTTCACCAAACCCAAGAAGGTTTATTTGTAATTTAATTTACCCCAGTACTAATGGATGTGTTTTCCTATTTCTCTTTCCATATGCATATCTCTGGTTGAGTGGAAACTAAATGCAATTTTTTCCACAAAGTTTCTAAGTGTGTCGAAAACACATGGGACAATCAAAGGTCTAATCATTGTCCTGAAATGTCATAAGGTCATGTGAATATAGCCAAATATGCACCTAATCTCACGAGTTAACAATATCAACAGAATAGGCAAAACCACCGGTCGGCATTTTTTTTTGGCTTTTTTTAATCACTCGATACCGACCTATTAATTAATGAAGGGCCATTTGAATGGGCTTAAAAAAAATTTCTTTGAATAGTATTTTTTATAATAATTTTTTTTGTAAAATTAAATAATTTTGTATTTAGATACAATAATTAAAAGTGTTTTACAAGAAGTTTTTATTTGAAATTATTATGAGGTAACTTCTGAAAGAAATTATTTTCGACTATTTTGTTTTTACTTTTTTTTTTGTCGAAAGGCAGCCAAACATAATTTTTTTTTTCAAAGTGTTTTTTTTTTCAAAAATTAAGTACATTTTATTAAAAAAAACCTATCCAAACAAATTTTAATTCAAATTGAGGTACTGTAAAAGCCCAATATAAAAACAATGCTCCCATTTCTATTGTTTCACAACTTTAGAATCATCAACCTACACCAGCTAATAGTTGGCGGCAGCTGTTTTTGTTATTACTTTTCCACTGTTTCAACTCATGCTTGTCAAAAGCTACTTGATTTTTCACTTGAAAATGACACACTCCCACACTTACAATCCCTCACTAGGAAGTTCTTATATGTGTAATCTCAGCTTCAGTTGTTCATCTTCAAGTTGAATGTGAAAACCCAAAAAAAAAAAAAACACTTAGAAGCGCGTAATATTGTTGCAGCTTTAACTAAAGACGCAAATGGCGAAGAACAATATTCCACTGTACATCACAATTTCTGTTGTTGCTTTTGTGATGTCGAAGATTATTATGGCGGTGTTGTGCTATCGGAGATGGAAAATGAAGCAACTAATTATTCAAGACAGTTTTACAGGTACTCATCTATCTTCTTTCCTTAATGCTTTGATCTGCTTTCGTATTAGGGTGTCAAAAATCAACTCGACTGGGAAAAATTTCAGGTCTGCATTTGGAGTTTTCACATGCGAACTGGAGTCTTGAAACGTAATCCAAAAAATAAATTTCAAAATAAATTTAGGTGATTCAAGACTCAGTTCAATATAATCCAACACAAATCCACTCGAAAATAAATAGAGCAGTCAAGATCAAGGTTTTGTTTGGGTGCACGAACAATCTAACTTATCCATTTTATTGGTGTAAAATACTTAATTTTAGTACATATATCTAAAAATTAGATGCTGTACACGCTACAAGAATGCATATTTTTTAGCAACGAATCAATACACTATAAATTTAACCTACATGGTTAATTTAGCTTATGATAATTCTATTGCTAAATATATTGTTATTGATTATTCTTTTAATTCTACTTATATTGAGTTCTATCGCTAATCCATTGTAGATTTAAAAAATTTGTGTTAAAATCTTTCTCTCACAAAATTTTTATTAGTGAGAAGAGTGTTTTCATGCAGTGATAGTTCAGGAGGTGGATTGCCCTCTCGAGTCCCATATGACTGCGTATTTATAACCCAAAAAATAAAATAACAAGTTGGATTTGCACTACAAGAAAAAATGCAATTTTCGGCATTATTTCGGTGGGTTTTAAAAAAATTAAAAAATATTAAATTTTAAATTTTTTTGCGGAATTTGAGAGGGAAATTTTGTCGAAAACTTGAAAAATTAAAAAAATATTAAAATTTAATTTTGGTTGACTTTTGGTGGGCAATTCTGTCAAAAATTAAAAAAATAAATAAAAATAATAATTTTTAAATTTTAGGTGGAATTTCAGGGGAATATCCCTCTAAAAATTTAAAAAAAAAAATATTAAAATTTAAAATTTTCGACAAAAAATTCTGCCGAAAATTTAAAAAAATATTAAAATTTAAATTTTTGACAGAAACTTTCACCAAAACTTTTAAAAAAATAAAAAATATTAATTTTTAAAATTTCTGTCAGAAAATTTTGCCGAAATTTATAAAAAAATAAAAAATATTAACTTTTAAAATTTTCGGCTGAATTTTGACGGGAAATTCTGCTGAAAATTTAAAAAAATAAAAAATTGTTGGCAATTTGAACTTTATTTTTAAAAAAAATTAAAAACATTTTCTGCAGCATTTCCGCAGAAAATTATTTCGGCGAAATTGTTCCGCTGAAATTCTACTGAAAATCAAACAGCGACAAAGGTTTTTTCGACAAAATAGTTCCGCCGAAATTTGGAAGAAAAACGTTAATTTTGGTGGAATTCTGCCAAAAATCGGCCTAAAATCCCGTTTTTTCTTGTAGTGTTGGATCACTGCAAAAAAGATATTTAAATAATTTAAAACCCAGTACAACTCGACTCATTTGAAGAAAATAGAGCATAAAAAATCAATTCAAAATTCTTTTTTTTGCCGAAAGCACAACTCAAGGTTTGATCAGTAGCAACTTTTCTAAGGTTACATAAAATGTTAGGCAAAAGATGCTCTTACACTTGACCGTATTTGTCTAGCAATTAACTCCAATCCCCCCAATCATGCATGTATTTGCATAAATATCAAACTTTATTCTCTATGTATACCAAAGAATAAAATTATATTTTTGTTTTTGGTGGGGAGGGGACAACATAAAATTTCATGCATTGATATTTTGTTTGTGTTGTTTTCTTCTTTCTTTGTCGTCATGACTTTTCGATTTCGTTCCCATAGTTATAAACAAACACCTTGTAATCATTTGATAACCCCAGGTGGGAAGCTAGTCATGTTTAGATCACCAAGGATCCAGTCCTTAAAGCCAAAAACGTTTTTGAAGAAGACGATGAAATTGAGCAACAAGGACGTTATCGGATCGGGAGGGCACGGGATGGTTTACAAGCTTATTATAAACGACACCACATCTTTTGCAGTTAAAAGGCTAAATAGATTGAGCGCAGAGCAAGATCACGGGTTTGAGAGAGAATTGGAGACGATGGGGGATATCAAGCACCGGAATATAGTGACTCTTCACGGATACTACACGGCTCCTCAGTATAATCTTCTTATATATGAGTTCATGCCTAATGGTAGCTTGCACGCCGTGCTTCATGGTACTCATTTTCAATTTCATTTTTGTAAGAGTTGTATTGGATAACATCTTTTATTTTAATTGGTGTTTCATCTTCTATTTTATAATATAAATTTATAGCATGTGTATAAAATTATTTTATTCATTATATGTACACTTTACACTTGGCGTAATCCATGCATTCAAATAGGCAGTTTAGATCCTCCGCTACAAAGCGGTGTTCATTTTCTCCTTACTTATCAATACTCGTCACATGTATTGGTGAGTGGTTGAGATAAAGAAAAAGAATATTTAAAAAATTTCACATATCATAAATTTTTTTTTTCTTATCTCACCCGCTCACCAATATACGTGGTGTGTATCGATGAGTGGAGGAAGAGATGTAACACCGTTCTGTATTAGAGAATCCGGACTGAAATACGCGGTGGAACATAGTTTGAAATAAATCTCAAATGGAGTATAATTATAGAATCACCAAGATTTACAAGTGGAGTCATAAACTTTTATTCGGGGACTTAGGTTGATTTTTCTTCTTTTGTAAAATATATTTTAGTTGTCTCTGGAAAGAAATTTAGAATTTTCCCTTCCAGGGTTAAAAAGTTACATATAATATATAGTTTTACATATATAAAGTTAAGGGAGGGCTATGGGAGAACACCAATTATGGATACGAATAAGCCGAACTTTTATCCTTTTTTTTTTGTATATGTATACAAAAAAAAAATTAACCTTCAAAATTTGAGTTTGTACAAAAATATTAAGTTGAGTTTGAGCTCAGGACACTTACAAAAACTTATTTAAAATATAAATTTTAAAAAAATAAGTTATCTTAAATAGTATTATTGTTCTTTAAGAATTCTTATCTTCGTTATTGTTATTTGTTATTGATCAAATTAGAATATAAACATTTATCATAATACATAATTTTTGAAGCATATGAGCAAAATAAATTTACTTTCATAAATATTTCTAAATTTAATATCATATATATCATCAATAAACTTAATTTAACATGTTGTCACCTTCGTCGTGGGTATTAATTGTTTGTGCTATTAAAGTAAAACTAAATATTAAAAACATAAATATATATATATATACACACACATATAAAAGCTCACGAGCTTTCAACAGTTGGATCTGAATTTTAGGCGGATTCTAAAGGTGCTAAGATTATCAATGGAAGAGTTAAGATATTTCAGCATTGCGTTTAATGTAGGAAAATTGACGAACAAGATGGTTCTTGATTGGCCATCAAGATTCAAAATAGCAGTTGGAGCTGCGAGAGGGATATCCTACCTCCACCATGACTGCATTCCTCACATAATACACAGAGATATCAAGTCGAGCAACATACTGTTGGACCACAACTTGGATGCCCGTGTGTCCGATTTCGGGCTAGCTACGTTGATGGAACCAGATAAAACTCATGTATCCACACTAGTTGCTGGAACTTTTGGCTACTTGGCTCCGGGTATGCATCTATATGCTAATTCATTTGGATATATATACAACATGTACTACTAAGAAAACGGCCTAATTTGACAAATATAAAGTGACACCTTCAAACAATGTCAATGATTTTGCAACTACACGAGCTATATAAAATGTCAGGTATCTGAGTGCTGCAGCAATTACATATTTTGACATTTTACAGTGTCATAGTTTGACAACAGGTCCATAACTGAAATAATACTGTTTAAAAATGTCACGTTATGTGTGTTGAATTGAGTCGTTTATTTAGTAGTAAGGATTCAATTTCATTATTGTGATGTATTTTGGGAAATAATCTAATGATAAATGTTGAGCAGAGTATTTCGAGACAGGGAAGGCAACAGCAAAAGGGGATGTGTACAGCTTTGGCGTTGTGTTATTGGAGCTACTAACTGGGAAAAAACCATCTGATGAAGCATTTTTAGAGGAGGGAACTAAGCTGGTCACTTGGGTAAAAACTTAATTCCAACTCAATGCAGCTTTATTAATTTTGCTTGCTAATTTTCGTTCAAAATATTATTGACATGGGTAAAAGTAAAGCCATCATTTGCTTATGCTAACAAAAAACTATAAATTTTAGTTAATTTGATCTCTTATTTGAACCCTATTCAAAGAAAATAAAATTTCTTATACAGTGGAGTCCATACATCAAGTACGTCATTAATTATCTACTATATACGTGAAAATTTATATATTTAGATCAACATATTACTTAAAAAGACCAATTATTTATTATTATTATTATTTTTCGATTTTCGCCATCTCTTAATTGATTACCTCGTTGAACAGTTTTTCTAACTTCCACTACTAGAAAAAATGGATTTAGCCACGGATTTTGGCAAAAATCCATGGCCCAAAAAATTAGCCAAGAATTAGCCACGGATTTTATTTGTGGCTAAAAGTGGCGTCGCTAATTTTAGCTAGAGCCTTACTCAGCCACGGTTTAGCCATGGCCAGGCCACCCCCACCCAACCCAGGTACCCCGCTACCCACCCCCGAACAATCCCACCCCCCAAAGAGCCTTATCAGTAATTGTAACATTTTTGCACTCCATGGACCTCATAGTTGTAATTGGGGCATCAAACCACTAAGCCACTTGACATCTTTGATTGTAAAATGAATTTTCTTATATTTAACATATATCTATTTTTATAATTTATTAGTTTTACTAATTTTTTATTTATTAACCAATTTTTATTTTTTATTTCAAATATTTAGGTAAAATATTATTTCAACAATTTAAAATACTAATTTTATTTTCCCATTGAGTAAAATGAATAATAATACTAAATAAATTTAAATACACAAATCAAATATTTGAATTTATTTTGTTGAATTAATTATCTAAATTAATTTTTCACAAGTTACATCAAATGATTTTTTATCACTAGTTAAATCAAACTTGCTTTATTTTTTTTTTGTTCATAAATACTTTTAAGTATAGCTCTGTCTTTATATTGTGGGATAACTTTCATAATTTAATGAAATCATTTATGTTGACAAATAGTATTACAAATAGGTGTTTCATTTTTATATTTCTGCTTTATTGCATAAATATACATCAATTGTAAATATTTTAAATTAAGTATATAATTAAGAAGATAAATTAAAAACATAGTTCTATAGCATAACTGTACATTATAAAATAAAAGATAAAATACCATTTGAAATATGAAATCTTATTCGAGTTGTAGCCTTCCAATAATTTGAAAATCCAATATATATACATATATATATATTCCATGTTATATATGTCATGGTCCAGTCCTTTTTTTTCTTTTACTAATCTTTGGCTTTCTGTTTTTGTTATTGAAAAGTATTTGATGATTGCACAAGTAATTTATTAATTAGAAAAAATATGTATCAATAAATATATATATATATATATATGTATCAATATATGTCCAAGTATATATAGATAATTAAAATATCAAAAACAAAAATTATAACAAAAATTTATCCGTGGTGTAAAAAAACAAAAAAAAAAATTAGCCACGATCATTCCGTAGCTAATTTTTTTTTCGTTTTTTTATTTTTTGCACCACGTATAAATTTATATATATATATATATATTGATACATATATAAATTTATATTGATACATATATATATATATATCCAAGTATAAATGTATCAATATATATATCATATATCTGATATGTATCAATCTATGTGTATATATATGTCCAAGTATATATATCATATATACATGTATCAATATATGTATATGTCAATGTGTATCTCATATATATTAATATATTATATGTATATTCTAATCCTCTATATATAGTCTATGTGATATAACTATATATCTATATATAACATTTCTAATATATGTTATAAATGTAGTGTACGTATATATCGATCTAATATATATATCTATATATCTAATCATATGTACTATATATCAATCATCTATATGAAATAAACATATATATCTAATATATGTTATATATGTACATATATATATATATATATCTAATATATATACATCTAATTATATATAAATACACACACACACACACACACACACACACATATATATATATATATAAGTATATCTAATCTTATATGTATGTAATATATCGAATCATTTATTATGTATATATCAATATGTATAGTATACATATATTACTTAAGTATAGCAAAAATTAATTATTAAACAAAAAATTAAAGTGGTGTAGTGGTTTAATGCTCTAATTTTAACTAAAAGGTCAAGAGTTCAAATCATACCTGGTGTCCAAAAAAAAATAAAATTTGGCCACAGATTTTTAGCCACGGTCTGGCCGTCGCCGTGGCTGTTAACCACGGCCAGGCCGTGGCTAATCCGTGGCTATTTTTTTTTTTTTTAAATTCATGGCTAATCCGTTGCTATATGCAGTTTTTCTAATAGTGTACATCACTGTTTTTGAACTATTGTTGCAGGTGAAGTCAGTTGTCCAAGAAAAGAGAGAAGAGTATGTCAGTAGATACAAGTTTGATTGATTTTCCCATGGATGAAATCAATGGCGTATTTGGTATAGCGCTCATTTGTCTTGAGTGGGAGCCCTCTAAAAGGCCTTCCATGGCAGAAGTTGTTAAGATGCTAGAGCAGATAAGACCTGATCATCAAGATTAGTTGATGAAATTCTGAAGATACACAAAAACCTTAGAAATTAGCGAATAACAATTCCATTAATTAGTAATGAAATTGTGAATTTTGTCACAAAAGAGATTGAGGAAATGGAGATTAAGGCAACATGATGAAAACAAAATTGATCATAAATATGTGCATATATGTGGATCGATAGCCTTGTTGGAAATTACTCAAATGATTAATATTCCATTTTCCCATCATTGCAAGAAAATGAATAAATTGGTGATAATATAACAAGTGAATTATTGTCACTAATTACGTACATTTAGTGATAAAAAATTATCTAGTCATAAAAAATTAATGATAATATAGTGTCTAAGTGGTCATCAATGATAACTAGTAACACACATGGTGACAATTTGGTCGCAATGAAATTTTGCCATAAAACTATAATGATAATTTCTTTTAGTCAGTATAGGTATATCACTGATTATTAATGGTGACAATCAAAACATAAATTGCTGCCATTATTGAGTGATATTATGTCAAAATAAAAATTATTTTCACTAAACAAATTTAATCGGTGATAAGATAAAAAATTTTTTCACTTAATATAAATATTGGTGACGATTTTTATATTATCACTTTTATATTTTGTCATTAATATTACTTGTTGATGTGATGTATCTTGATAATATTATAAAAGGCAAAATGAAATTTCGAAAAGATGACGAAAGTTACTTTAGATGGCGTAATTTCTTGAATTCGTTAAAGGAATTTTATTTTATTTTTGTTTTTTACAACGCCTAAATTTTAAAATATATAACTGATGCCTTATTTTACAAGGTAATGCCTTATTTATTTTTTTCTTTTTTCCATAAGGATTTTTCTTTTTCTTTTTCTTTTGCAGTGTGCTTTTTTCTTTTTTCTTTTTTCTTTTTAAACAATTTACCCAATTTCTTTGTTTGTTAATGCTATATACGTGTTCTGCTGGAAATATTTTTCTTTCTCTTTATTTTGTCGTTGACAATTTATTTTGAAGTTTCTAACGTACTTATTTTAAATAATGCCATTTATTAAAATATTGCTGTGTTTAAAAAATCATTATCAATTTAGCATTTTCTCATTCAACATTTTATTTGTCTATTATTCAAGTTAAGAATTTTATTTAGATCTTGTTTTTTTACGAGGAAATTTGATGTGCATATAATAGAAAGCTTCACTGTCTTGTTGATGGGATTGATTTTGTTCCCTCCCAATTCGTAACCATGAAGCGATAAAGACTACAACTGCTCTACTATGTGCTTTGGCATTAGTTACTGCGTGGAGTCTATTAGGGTGTTGGAAAATATATTTTCATCTTAATCCATATTTTTTAATAGTATTTTTTGAGATAGTAGAAATGTAATATTGCAAAAACATAAATATATTTATGTTATTTTATCTTTGAGCATTAGACAACTTATAAGTTGTTTCAAAAAAAGTTGAGAGCAGCTCAATTTTTTTTGGGAGCTTATAAGCTCTTTCACTTAAAAAATTATCAAACACTTTTAAAGAGCTTATAAGCTCTCAAATGATTTATAAAATATTTTTAGGAGCTAGTACATATAAAGGAGAAATTGTGCAACAAAAAAAATTATTTGACCTTTTTCTCATTTTCTTTTTTAATAAGCTTACAAATATGATGTACATGAACTTTTGGGGAAAATTCTTTCATGAACCGAGTGCATACACTCTATGATCCATATTCAGTCATGCGTTATTTATTATTTTTTTTTAAAAAAATACATATAATACGTAGTTTAATTTGGATCGTCGAGTGTATGGATAGGGTTCAAACACCCGATCCATATAAGAATTTTCCAACTTTTGGAGTCTTGTCATGTTTCTAGTTTATAATCTTTTCATCAATTTATAGAATTATTATACATACAGGTATGTATGTCCAACTCAAAGGATTATAAACTTTGTTGACGGATCACTAGTATGTGGTCTCCAATTGATTTGTTAACAAGCACCTCCCTTCTATCATTGTTTTTATTAATCTTTTTTTAATTAAAGAGTAATCACCTTATTTTTAGCACAAGAAAAATTAATTGCCTTCAATTAATTATGCATTTAAAAATATAAAATAACAAAATTGTCATCATACATAAAATTTTGGGAGAATTACACCCACTTCTCCCAAGTATAAGTGAAATTACAAATAACCCCCTCTTATTTTAAAAATTCAATCACATGACCTAAGTTTACCCCCTTATTATTAAGTTGGATGGAATTGATAAAATCTCTGCGTCGCCCCTTAAATTTTTTTAAACATAAAATTAAAAAAAAAAAGGGAGTAAAATAAGTAATAAGCTGGAATTTATCGAATATACCCTTATCATAGTAATGGTAATTTCTTGTTTTCTGCCGAAAGGAATAAAAACCAGAATACACACAAACAAACACATAGAAACACACACTACAAAATTAATCAATCAAAATTTAGCCAATTTTAACATTGATTGATCACTGTTGGCAATTAAATTTCGCTCAATTAAAATATTAAATATTAATAAAATTTTCTATTTTTATTTTTTGGAATTTCTTAAAATTAATTCCAATATTAAATAGTTCATTTTAATTAATATTTTATTATTTTTTTTACCAACGAATAAGAGGTCGCCAAGTGTCAATATGAGGTGTTTCGGCCAATTAAATCAAGTCTTGCAACCCGAAAGTCCAAACCAATCAAATGGTGACAAGTGGTGCATTTGGTCGCGTGAATCAATCAAATAATGACACGTAAATGGTAATTTTCTCTTTAAAAATAATTTATATTAAAGAGATAAATATCGAAAAAGTTGCTAGCAATTTGAATATCCTGCATAAACACCTATAAATAGGGGTCATTTGGCTCTCAAAGAGGACATCAAGAAGTTTTCAAGAGCAATAGAAGCCGAGAAGATCCCAAAGTTCTCTCAAGACAAGCTTAAGAAGATTCGTGAAGATCAAAGACAAAATTCTTGATGTTCTTCGCGATTAATCCACGATCAAGGTTTTAGCCCCACGTTTTGGTGTTTCTCCCAACTCAAATCCACGGTGATTAAGACGACGTTCAAGACGTTCTTCGCGAAAATCATCTAAATAAGGCGTTTGATCTACAGTTAATGTGTTAAACTAGCAAATCGGCGTTTTTCTTCAAGTTGAAGTCAACTTAGTCCACAATGTTCACGACGTTCTTCACGGTGTTCATCGAAGTTTTCAGCGGTTAATTCGTGATCAAGCTACTCAGCCCACGAATCACGTTATTGGAATATCAAATCAAATTCGGAGAAAAGAATTTGAGAATTAATCTTTTAGGGGTTATTTGCCACTAAATCATATTCTTTTCAAATATTTGTCACATATATTTCTCGGCTTGTAATTTATATTTATAGACTCGAAATTTTGTGTGAACAATCATATATTTGGTTTTACTCATAAAATAAGGATTTCATTTAAGGGAGAAAATGGAAGGTAAGACAGTCGGAAGTGGCATAATCTCCATGATGGAGATGCGTGATGGTTGTTCCTCCGCCTCCGACCATATTCTTCCTTAAAGTTTATTCATGTAAATGAAATTCTCATGACATGGGCATGTCAAATCTGCACTCAATTTTGAGATTGAATACATTTTGAATAATTAAATTTATATTGTGTATTTTAAAAACTTTTTGGGTTTCTGGATCTTAAAAATATTACACAAACCCCCCTAAGTAGTTTGAAAACAGGCAACAAATTCCTTATATAAAATAAGAACTTACAAATACACCCAAAAGGGCATTTCGATACAAAGGAAACATGAGAAAAACTAATCGTGGACATTTTTGAAAAAAAAACGCTATAATTTTTAACAAAAAAAGTTAGAAATCCTAGTGACAACGAATGACTGTTTCTTTTATTTTTTATTAAACGGTGACAAATATTAGGGGATTGTTGGCAATTTTCGAAACGAGAAAGGGGTTATTGGTAATTTTGTTTAAATTTAGAGGAGTTGCGTGTGATTCTTCCTAAAAGCTTTCTATGCCGTCCCCTATTACATAAATCAAGTCCAAGTAAATTTCTTTTTTTTTTTTCCTTCTGTATATTTATGTCGATAGGTCCAAGCACCGACTTGTTGTCGTGTATTAGATTATTAAGCATAAACCTGAAAATAATAATTTGCACGTGATTCATGATAACCCTCCAAGACTTTTGCGTGGGAACGCAAAGTCTTTAATTTGGTTGTTTGAAATTCACGATCATTATCATGATAAATGTATCCAGTATAATAGTCTTGCCTAAAGGGGAAATTCCTGCTGGTTTTCATAATTCTCTCAACTTCTTTTTTCAAATAGTTAGTAAAGGAGAAGGACAGCTAACACAAAACGCGCAAATTTTCACATGATTCATTTGTCCAAAGTTTTTGGTCTGATTGGATTCAATGTTGGGTGGTCCAATTATGCACATCAATCATACATTGTTATCTAAGGAACTTGCATGTTTGATATATAGTACGGCTCTGGACTTGGGCATAGTTAGGCGTTAAGACTTTTACACTGCGAATGGATTGATTGCGGATTCGAGTTTGAATGGATGGTTTAGAAATCAGTAAAGATTGTCTTAATTCTTTCAATATTGTTAGGTTTAGGTAAGAGTGAAAGCATTTTTTTGATATCAAAATGAATTCATACATGCAGTAGAGACACATGAGCCTCACTTGTCGGCAAGTTTACTTTGTATAATTACATAGGTCTACAATTCATAATAATAAGTAAAATACAATAATATATTTTGCGAAAATTAAATACTGCACAGTTGAATCGGCTGCGAAGACCCTAAAAAATAAATAGGTAGTGTTAAACTTGATCTTGATGAATATATTGAATTATAAGGAAATAGTACAAAGGGAAATTTGCAAATATGTCCCATAATATTGGTGAAATTTCGAAAGAATACCTCCTTGTAGAGCTGTAAATGGATAACCGAAAATTCGATTACCGTACCGTTTGCATCCGTATTCGTTTAGAACCAACATTATCCGTATCCGATTGTAGATATTCAATTATAAATGGATACGGATATGGTAATTAGATACCCAATACATGAATACATATCCGTTTATAAGTTCAATTATTTGCAATTTAGTTGTATTTATTAATTATACCCAATGAATAATATTTGGCAAAAATAATGTATATGTATACTAAAGTTTTATGTGCTTTTAATAATATTTCATTTTTAAAATTAATTGATTTATTTATTAATTGATACAATTTTTTTAAATTCATTTCATGGTTAATACTTTTTAAAAAATTATATTTTTAATAATCATATGCATTATATTTAATATATTATAATATATATAGAAATAAAAAGTAAATAATTCATATTATATAAATGCTACACAATAAATTGTTGTTTCAAATAAAATACATGAACTTTTTTAACGGATATCATATTTTTTGTAACTTACAAATATATAAAAGGAATAAATAAATAAACATATATGAACTTTAGGTGTTATTAATGAAAGTGTATGATATCTATGTGTATATATGCATATATAATATTTTGTAAATAAGTGAATAACATATAAAAATAGGACTAAATTGTATACACAAATTCAAATATTCAATTAATTACAGTTGAATATCAATTATTTACAATTGAATAAGATACTCAAATATTTATAATGGGATACGGATATTCAAATATTTATAATTGAATTTAATTTTTAAAAATTACAAACGGATATGGATACTGATTTTACATATCCGTCAATATCCGTATCCATACCAATATTCGATAAAATTAAATGGATACGGATATTGAAACGGCTTATCCAATCCGTTTAACATCTGTTTACACTCCTACCTCCTTGCTTCGCAAATTGAGATCAACCACACTAACCAATGAAAACCCTTAGAAACCCTAATAGAGTAAATGAAATTACCAAAATAACCTTACGAGCACTAAAGGATAAAACATGCATAACCCCCTTGCACTTTGTAAAATCAAAAAGAGCTTCTAATCAATCTCAACAAAACAACGTTGTTTTGATTGTTGTTGGAGCCGCAAGTGGGCTGCCTCTGGGGTAGTGGGGACTTTATGCTTATGATTTTGTCTTCAAGCTCGCTAAAAGCCCTCGATCAATTGATTTTGCGCTAGCCCTCATTAATGGATTTAATTTCACAAAACCACCAGTAATTAGCCACCCACCGCAATCACATAGTCACGGTCCAAATTCACTCACTATTGCTAGCTTTTTCCCGAAATTTATCACACCATTAGCTTTTGCCATTGCCCACTTTTCCAGCCACCAAACTGTACTTTTATGCACACTGGCGGAGCTTAATGGAGACAAGTGGGAACCATGGCTCCCCCAAGGTTGAAAAATCATACAAGTACCCTATTAATTATCATATATGTGTATAATTTATATATATGCCGGCCCTTTTCCCTTGAAAAAAAAATTAATAATTAAAATCAAATATTAATGGCCCTTTACAATTAAAAAACCATCACAACTTAAAAAGCCCATTTCCATTATCCAAGACCCAACACACACACACACACAGAGAAATTGTGTAAAAATTTGATCTATTTTTGCCCCAGGACAATTAAGAAACCCTTCACAATTTCTACTCATAATCCACATATACATTGAAAAAGAGTAAAAACTTTGTCTAATTTTTGATTGCAAAGTAAAAATTTACAATTCCGATTTTTTGTTGCATAAGTATGCTACGTCTTCTTTTACACTTATCAATATACACAATGTGTATCGTTGGATGGTTAAGATAACAAATTATTTTTGAAAAAAAAAATGGATCAGCCATTTTAATGAAAAAAAAAAGAAAAAGTCCCATCGGATACTCTCAAATTTTCTATGACTCTCTCACTCTCACTTTAATATAAGACTTTTCGAATAAATTCCACACTAAATTAATTCCCCCCCCCCCCCCACCCCCAATAATTTTAGTCAAGATCCGCCACTGTTTACACACTGCTAGAATTGTCTAGAAATGAATGTGATGGTATATTTGTTTCAAGTTTTGACGAAGATTTGAGGTGTTGATAGTGAGTGAGCGTTTGGATGAAATCGTATTATAAGAAATATTTCATTTTGATCCTCCAAATATGTAAAATACTAAAAGGGGCACATTTGGAGTTAACAACGTAATTTTAGTGGTGTTATCTACAAACCTTAATGGAGACTGATAATGAAAGACGATATTCGTTAGAGTGCTACAAAACTCAGGGGTGAAGTGGTAATTTGCTAAACAAGGAGGGTATTTGAATAATGTCACCAAACCTAAGAAGGTTTATTTGTAATTTACCCCGGTAATAATGGATGTCTTTTCCTATTTCTCAAAGAAAATAATGTTGATTCGTAATAGTTTACTCCCTCCGTCCCATAGTAGTTGTTGTTTTAGAAAAAAAATTTGTTTCATAATATATGTCATTCTCATATATCAAGAAATAATTTATTAATTTTTTCTAATATACCCTTATGAGAGAGAGATTAATAGCTGATGAGAGAAAATTAATAATTTAATTTATTAAAAGAGTATTTTAGTCAAAATAATTTTTATTTAATGTGTAATTAGCCCATTTCCTTAATTCTTGTGTATAACTTTAAAGTGACAACTATTATGGAACAAAGGGAGTAACTAATATATTATATTTTACACTTTTTCTTGTTAATTGCTATCTGTTATCAGTCAAGATTAAATGCATATCTCTTTTCATATGCATATCTCAGGTTGAGTGGAAACTAAATGCAATTTTTTCCACAGAGGTTCTAAGTGTGTCAAAAACACATGGGACAATCAAAGGTCTAATCATTGTCCTGAAATGTCATAAGGTCATATGAATATAGCCAAACATGCACCTAATCTCATGAGTTAACAATATCAACAGAATAGGCAAAACCACAAGTTGGCATATGTTTTTTTTTTTTTTCAAACCACTTGATACTGACCCGCTGATCGACTAATTTGGATTGAGATCGTGCAACATTTTAATACGGGGGCAATTCTCCCAATTCTATCGTTCCATTTACAACTTTAAGATCATCTACCTACACCAATAGTTGGCGGCAGCTGTTTTTTTATTACTTTGCCACTGTTGCAACTCACGCTTGTCAAAAGCTAAATGATTTGTCACTTGAAAATGACATACTCCCACACTTTCAATCCATCACTACGAAGTTCTTATATATGTAATCTAAGCTTCAGTTGCTCATCTTCAAGTTGAAATGTGAAAACCATAAAAAAAAAAAAAGAAATGTGAAAACCATAAAAAAAAAAAAAAAAAAAAAAATCACTTAGAAACGCGTAATATTTTTGCAGCTTAACTAAAGAAGCAAATGGCGAAGAACAATATTCCACTGTACATCACAATTTCTGTTGTTGCTTTTGTGATGTCGAAGATTATTATGGCGGTGTTGTGCTATCGGAGATGGAAAAAGAAGCAACTAATTATTCAAGACAGTTTTACAGGTGCTCATCTCTCTTCTTTCCTTAATGCTTTGATCTGCTTTCGTATTAGGGTGTCAAAAATCAACTCGACCGGAGTCTTGAAACATAATCCCAAAAATAAATTTCAAAATAAATTGAGATTATTCAAGACTCAATTCAATCTAATCCAACCCAAATCCACTCAAAAATAAATAGAGCATTCAAGATCAAGTTTTTTTTTTTTTTTTTTTTGTGCACAAGAACAATCTAAATTATCCATTTTATTGAGGTAAAATACTTAATTTTAGTACATATATCTAAAAATTAGATCTTATATTCACTACAAGAATGCATACTTTTTAGTGATAAACCAATACATTATAAATTTAAAGGCTAATTACAACTTCCACTCCTGAACTTTAACCCCTATAACACTTACCTTTCAACTTCATAACTAAACAATTCAGTACCTCTACTTAACTGTCAAAGCAAAAAAAAGTACCGAAATTAAAAAATTCGTTTGCTAAACCTAGCCACATCATCCCTTTTCTAAAATACTTGAATTACCCTCTGGTCAATAGAGGAAAAAATATTGACATTAAAAAAAACGTAAAAAGTCACATCATATTTTTTTTATTTATATAGTTTACTATATATATTTAAATATATTTATTTTATATAAATATTATAAATTTAAAACTTAAATATATATTATTTTTCATATAAACAAAAATATTATATAAATTCAATTAATCTAAATAAATAAAATATTTAATGAAATTGCATATTAAATAATAAAAATTAAAAAAATTAAAATTTTCTAACATCTTCTAAAAATAAAATTTTAAAATTTATATTAATTAATTAATTGTTTAATTAATTAAAATAAGAAAAGGAAAAAAATAATTCACTTTTTAACACTATTCATCATCTTTTTCACCACCCTCACCCCACCCCACCCCTTCCCTTTCCTTTCTTCCACACCCAAATCTCCCACCCCCAAAATCGCACCTGCCCCAAACCCCCTACCCCCAAAACCGCACTGCCCCATTCCATGCGTTGATATTTTGTTTTTGTTATTTTCTTGTCTTTGTTTGTCATGACTTTTCGATTTCATGCCCCCAAGTTCCAAACAAACACCTTGTAATCATTTGATAACCTCAGGTGGGAAGCTAGTATTGTTTAGATCACCAAGGATCAAGTCCTTAAAGCCAAACGTGTTCTTGAAGAGGACGATGAAATTGGGCAACAAGGAGGTTATCGGATCGGGAGGGTACGGGACGGTTTACAAGCTCATTATAAACGACACCACATCTTTTGCAGTTAAAAGGCTAAACAGAATGAGCGCAGAGCAAGATCGCGGGTTTGAGAGAGAATTGGAGGCGATGGGGGATATCAAGCACCGGAATATAGTGACTCTTCACGGATACTACACGGCTCCTCAGTATAATCTTCTTATATATGAGCTCATGCCTAATGGTAGCTTGCACGGGGTGCTTCATGGTACGCATTTTCAATTTCATTTTTTTAAGAGTTGTATTGGCTAATATCTTTTATTTCAAATAGTGTTTCCTCTTCTATTATATAATATAAATTTATAACATATGTATAAAATTATTTTCTTAACTATACGTACACTTGACATAATCCATTCATTCAAATAGAAGTGGAACACAATTTAAAATAAGTCTCAAATGGAGTATGATAATAGAATCACCGAGATTTACGAGTGGAGTCAAAAACTTTTATTTGGGACTTGGATTGAATTTTTCTTCTTTTGTAAAATATATTTTAGTTATGTATGGGAAAGAGAGTTAGAATTTTCCCTTCCGGTATTAAAAGGTTCCATATAATATATAGTTTTACATATATGTCTGGGAAAGAAAGTTAGAATTTTCCCTTCCGAACTTTTTCCCTTTTTTTTTGGTAAATATAAAAAAAATTAACCTTGAAAATTTGAGTTTGAGCAAAAATATCGAGTTTGAGTTTCAGCTCAGCTCACTTACAAATACTTATTTAAATTATAAATTTTTAAAAAATAAATTATCTTAAATAGTATTATTGTTCTTTTAGAATTCTTATCTTCGTTATTGTTTTCTGATATTCATTAAATTAGCATATAAACATTTATCGTAATACAAAATTTTCAAAGCATATTATTAGTAAAATAAATTTACTTTCATAAATATTTCTAAATTTACTATCATATATATCATCAATACGTATTAACTAACCTGTTGTCACCGTCGTCATCGTTATTAATTGTTTGTACTATTACAGTAAAACTAACTATTAAAAACGTAAATATATATATATAAAAGCTCACGAGCTTCAACAGTTGGATCTGAATTTTAGGCGGATTCTAAAGGTGCTGAGATTATCAATTGAAGACTTGAGATATTTCAGCACTGCGTTTGATGTAGGAAAATCGACGAACAAGATGGTTCTTGATTGGCCATCAAGATTCAAAATAGCAATTGGAACTGCAAGAGGGATATCCTACCTCCACCATGACTGCATTCCTCACATAATACACAGAGATATCAAGTCGAGCAACATACTGTTGGACCACAACTTGGATGCCCGTGTGTCCGATTTCGGGCTAGCTACGCTGATGGAACCAGATAAAACTCATGTATCCACACTGGTTGCCGGAACTTTTGGCTACTTGGCTCCCGGTATGTATATATATATATGCTAATTCATTTGGATGTACATACAACGTGCACTGCTAAGAAAACGGCCTAATTTGACAAATATAAAGTGACACCTTCAAACAATGTCTCGATTTTGCACCTACATGAGCTATATAAAATGTCAGGCATCTGAGTGCCACAACAACTCCCTATTTTGACAGTTTATAGCATTACAAGAAAGAATTATACTGCTACTTAATTGAGACATTATGAAGTGTGACAACAGGTCCATAACTGAAATAATACTGTTTAAAAACGTCATGTTGAATGTGTTGAATTGAGTGGTTTATTTAGTAGTAAGGATTCAATTTCATTATTGTGATGTATTTTGGGAAATAATCAAATGATGAATGTTGAGCAGAATATTTCGAGACAGGGAAGGCAACAGCAAAAGGGGATGTGTACAGCTTTGGCGTTGTGTTATTGGAGCTTCTAACCGGGAAAAAACCATCTGATGAAGCATTTATAGAGGAGGGAACTAAGCTGGTCACTTGGGTAAAAAACTTAATTTCAACTCAAGGCAGCTTTATTAATTTTGCATGCTAATTTTTCGTTCAAAATATTATAAATTTTAATTAATTTGATCTCTTATTTGAACCCATGGAAAGAAAATAAAAATTCTTATACAGCGAAGTCCAGACATCAAGTACGTCATTACTTATCTACTATATACGTGTAAATTTATATATTTAGATCAACATATTACTTAAAAAGACCCATTATTTATTATTATTTGTTCTTTTTTATTTTTGCCATATCTTTATTGATTGCCTCACTGAACCATTTTTCTGACTACGTCACTGCTCTCGGACTATCGTTGCAGGTGAAGTCAGTTGTCCAAGAAAAGAGAGAAGAGTATGTAGTAGATACAAGTTTGATTGATTTTCCCATTGATGAAATCAATGGTGTATTTGGTATAGCACTCATTTGTCTTGAGTCAGAGCCCTCTAAAAGGCCTTCCATGGCAGAAGTTGTTAAGATGCTAGAGCAGATCAGACCTGATCATCAAGATTAGTTGATGAAATTGAAAAGTTGGTACACAAAAACCTTAGAAATTGGCGAATAAGAATTCCATTAATTATTAATGAAATTGTGAATTTTGTCACAAAAGAGATTGAGGAAATGGAAATTAAGGCAACATGATGGAAAAAAAAAATGATCATTAATAAGTGCATATATATGGAGATATTCTTGTTGGAAATTACTCAAATGATTAATATTCTTTTCCCTATCATTGCAAGAAAATGAGTAAATTGATGATATATAATTAAAAAGTCACTACAAAAAAATTTAGTTTTAGCAACCAAATTCTTAGCAACAATAATTAAATGGTTGCTAAACATGTAAATATTTGCTTGCTAGAGAAACATGCAAGAAAATGGGTAAATATTTGCTTGCTAGAGTTATATTATATATATATTCTTTTACCACCAATCAATATTTGGTAGTTATAGATGGTCACTATTATCTGCCAAGTTATGGCCAATAATATACCGACCAAAATTTGAGTTTTTAGCGAAAACTTTCATGGTCGCTGTAAATAATTATCATATGTGATCAAATTAACAACCAAATATTGAGTTGTCACTAAAAGTATTATAAATTAATCACTAGCAACCAACTAATTTGGTACCAAAATATATATATTTATAGTCAGCAACTTTATATGGTAGCTAAAAAAGTCATTACAAATAACTAATTTTACATGGTTTTTGAAAAAAAAGCTCAAACCAAAAAAGAAATCTATTTTCTTGCAAAAAATTAAATATTTTCCTTTAAAATCACTTGTAGTCCTGAAATTAATTTTAAAACTTGCTTTAAATATAAAAAGAAACAAAAACAAAATTTGTACTTACCAAAATTAATAAAGTTACAAAAATAAATAAATTACATAACTAAAATATTGATAAAATTACAAAAAAAATGAAGAAATTACATAATTAAAAAAATTAAAATATGTTAATAAAATAAGGAGAATTTCACAAAGATATAATAGTTAAAAATACATATTAACAATTCATCATAATAGTTTAGTTGTAAAACTCCTTTTCCCTTCATTTGCAGGCCAGGGTTAAAACCTACTAGATACAAAATATGCTTTCTTTGTGGGTGCGTGCAATTGTGCCACACAATGGGTCATCCAGGGACTAGCGGCGGTCGGCCACCATGGTAGTGGCGAAAACTCAATGAGGGTACAAGTAGCGGCAAGGCTCTTTGGCGATGGCCAATAATTGACTAGTGTATGAAAGAAATTCTTATTTTTTGTAGTGAATATGGTCGTTGAAATCGTCATTTAGGACTTTTAGTAACTACTTTGTTTTAACCACCGGTGACCAATTCAATTTTGGTCACTATGAGTTTAATTTTAACGACTAATTTCACGCTTTTAGTAACCATCCATGATGGTCACTAAAATTTAATTTTCTTGTAGTGAATTGTCACTAGTTACATACAATTAGTGACAAAAAAAATGAGTTATTTCCATTTTTAGTCCTATAGAAAATCTTCAATTTCATATTTAGTCCCATAGGATACGTTTTCTTGCCACATTTAGTCCCACCGGGGATTTTTCTTAAATTGAATTTTTAACATCTTCCTACATGTTAGGCAAAATAAGTGACGTGGCAATCTTAGGTGATGACTTAGAGTTTTTAGTGCAGACCTAGTTGAGTTAATTCCATTTAAGTCCCATAGAAAATTTGCCAATTCATATTTAGTCTTGTAGGACCAAAATCCTCACATTTAGTCCCGTAGGATATGTTTTTTAGCTACATTTGGTCACACCGACTAAATTTTAATGGTGGATTAACAAAAATAACTAATGTGTACGATGACTAAATTCGTCTAGCATTTTTCAGCTTTTTTTTTTTTTTACATATATGGCACCAGACATGACAGTGGCAAGGCGCCAACTCATTTAAAATATAAATATAATTTAAAATATAGAAAATAATATATAAAAATTTAAACAATATAAAATTTATATAATAAAAAATTACATGTTAAAAATAAAAATTCAATTAGAATTTAAAACATATATATAGAAAATTGATATATAAAAATTATATATACAATACACACATGTATATATTATGAAATATTATAAATATACATATATATTATGATAATGGATGAATACATATTATAAATAATGTAAATTGAAAAAATAAAAAGAATTATTAAATTCAAACCCCCCCCCACCCTACCCAACCACCCCTCTCCCCTCACCATGTCCCCCTCCCCCACCCCCAAACTCCCAAAATTTGAACCTAGAAAAATGGCCGCAAGAGGCACACCGCCCCTCGCATCCTCCTACCACCGCCTCTGCCACCACCATTGACATTAACATGTCTTTTTTTTCTTTTTCCTTACATTTCTGCAGTTGGGAACCTGAGATCAGTCAATGCACAGGTAAATTTTTGATATTTTTGTGCCAATAGATGCTGGAACAGAGCTAAAAAGGGCTTGATAGGGGCAGAAAGTTTTATCTAGAGGGCTGGTTTGAATTTTTATGATACATTAAAGATATTTTTATCATTTTTTGCAAAGCAAAAGTTTAAATTTGAATAAAAATACATGTAGAATATAATTAGATACAAAGGTGGGGGGAATTGGGGCGACTGCCCTTCCAGTCGGCCTCTTAGCTACGTCTCTAGTAGGGGTAGCCGCCACCCCTTTATTATATATATATATATATATATATTTCGTGAAAAATATATTTTGCCTCGCATAAAATAAAAAATAAAGATTTTTTTTTTATATTTCGTGAAATTTCAATATGATCCCTTCATTTTTTTCTTATTTTTATTTTTTTTGTTAACATTTCCAACTCTGTCTCTGAATGTGATAAATGTCGTGCAGAAAACATGGTGTGTGGCGAAGCCCTCGTCGGATGAGAAGGTCCTGTTGGCGAACATCAATTTCGCCTGCTCTCAAGTCGACTGTGGGATCTTGCGGAACGGTTGCCCGTGCTTCATACCGAACACTTTGATTAACCATGCCTCCACAGCCATGAACCTCTACTATCAGTCCAAGGGGAGGAACAATTGGAACTGCTATTTTGGCAACTCTGGACTTATTGTCTTGACTGATCCAAGTAATTTTCACATCGTCTATACTTAGAAATAATTACTACATCCTCCCCTGTAACTATGTGTAATTACATAAATCTCTATTCTTTTACACATACACCCCCTTGCAATTTGTTTTCGCCTTACATGTCTGAGACATTTGGAGACAATAGCTGAGGCGTCGATAAATATATTTGAGAGTGGCAATAGCTTGTTTCGAGACTTGATAGCATCACCAAAAATATATTCAGGTTAAAATTTTGTACTACACTTTTTATGAAGTATAACGTTATATGTGTCAGATTATATTATCTTTTTAGAAGTGATAATTGCATTATTACATACTTCGATGTTACAATATCCGCCAAATTTTAATGATTTTTTCAAATTATTGTTGTATATATATGGATGATGTTATCCAATTTATTTAGTAATTTTTTTTTTTTGGAAATTTTAATTAAATTCAGATGGTTATAAGAAGAGTGTATTTGTAATTTTGATACTGAAAAAGAAAGTTTGTGGAATTAGATTGAAGTTTTTGACTATGCTTTTGGTGTTTATTTGCAGGCTATGGCAGCTGCATCTATGCATAATGGTGGGGATTGCTGATTAGGAGCTTTTAAATTTCATTTTTTAAATGCTCAAATAACATGTATTGCTGCTAAGATATTGTCATGATTATCATATATATATATCTTAAAGTTTTAGTCTGATTGTTAAGAAATACATTGATGTTGAGTAGTAACATGGGTGAGCGTGGCAATTTAATTCTGTGAACCTTTCTATTTTTCTGCACCATAAATTCAAATCTTAAGCTCTCAATTTTCAAAATGTGCATTTGATGTATTTGCGTGTCTTGCTTGGAATCTCTATTTGGTAAAGAAAGAAAAAAAACTTTATCGATTAATTTGATTAAATGCGAAAGAAATTTTTCTTTACTTTCCTTAATTATGGTTATAATTGTCTACACGAGATCCTCTATTCCAAACTGTCTTTCATTTTCTATTTCAATCCATGGATATACGACAAGCGTAACGATCCCAGACCAAGTGTATAATGAAGGAAATAACTTTATATACATGGTATGAATATGAATTATGTAATAGGAGATGAAACACCAGATCTTCTCCGATAATTGTTGTCCTAGAGCTCGTTTGTATCTGCTTTTTTTTAAAAAGAAAAATACTTATGTTTTGAAAGGAAAAAAATTGTGTTCGGTTGAAACACTTTTTTAGAAAATATTTCAGAAACACTTGCTTTTTGAAGAATAAAAAAATATATTTTTGAAACACTTGCTTTTTGAAGGGAAAAAAAAAATGTGTCAAAACACTTGATTTTTGAAGAAAAAAAATGTTTCAGAAACACTTAATTTTTGAAAGAAAAAATTATTTCAGAAAAAAAATTGAAAGAAAAGTAGCGTCTTTTAAAAGCTATTCATGGTAGTTTTAAATAAAAATATATTTTAAATTATTTTTAATTACTATATTAAAATGTAAAACAACTTGACTTTAAAAAAAAAAAAACTCTATTATAAAAAATACGATTCGAAAAATTTTTTTGGTTACCTCTAACCAAACGGACAGTAATTTCTGTGGTAAATTATGGTCAGTTTGGTGTAATTATGAAAAGCGCTTTTTTTTTTTTTAATTATCATTACCCCTGACTTTTTGTTTTCTCATTAGAAACCTAACAAAATGGCTAAGAAGACCAATATGTTTATAGTACTTCAAGTTTTTAAAAAGGAAGAATTATGATCAGACCTCTCGGAATTTGACTTGACTAAGAAAATATCCTAATCTTATAAGAAATAAGAAGTTAAAATTTTTGTATGCTTTATCTCTTTTTCCAACAAAAGAGGTGGTCTTTCGTATTAATTACTACCTCAATTGAACTCATACGTTTAGGAAAAAACATTTTAAGAAAATAAATTTTTATTTGAGCTTTCCAATTAAAAAGTAAGAGTAATATATTTGAAACAAACGCAGGAGCACTCTTGCAGCCTTCGATGACGAATTATTAAATATCAATTTTTTAAAAATAAAAATTCTTTTTTGTCAGATTAACGAGAAAAAGAAATAATACAAATTATGTCTACACTTCTTGAGATATATTATAATCACAAAATAGTATTTTTTTTATTTAAAAATTATAAATACCCCATTCAGATTAAATTTTTTTTTTTTATAAACATTAATAAAAATATTTAAAAGATAACTTTCATATATCCATAATAATCAACGTAGCCATCAAATGATGCGTGTTTTCGAGCCTGAAAAATTTTTTCAATTAATTTTGTTATTTAACCACAACTAACACCAATTATCACTATTGATAATTTGATATCATCACTATTTTTTTGTTTTTTTGAAATTGACTTTATACATACTTTTTGTATTTTGGCCTTGTCAAGATTATGTAAATTCTATCTCAAACTCTTGCCGGAAATAATAGAAACATAACTCACAATTATATCTTGCCTTAATAAAAAGTGAATTTTGTTATGTCGATGTACACTTTTGAGGGATATTTGTAATTTTTTAAACTATAGATATTAATTTATAATTAAACTTTATTTCGAGGGGTATAAATGTAATTTTCCCAAACAAATACAAAATAATTTAGATTCATTCAAATTATCAACTGCGGGTTATTCGTTTTTGAAGATCCGAATGTGAGGTCATTCATTCTGATGATCCGAACCTGTGCATCCAATGAATCTGTCATCGGCCAGCTCGGAAGCCCGCTAAAAATCTGTCTTATAGCCCACTTCCTTCCTAGAACTAGGTTTTAAAGTTATAAAGCGAATATATATATATATATATATATATATATATATATAAAAGAAAGTTTTATTGTAGTTAGTCCGAGATTTAAAATAGTGAAAATTTTAAATTCTAATTATAACTTTTATGATTGCACTAACACTTTTTGAGTTTGCTGTTGTGATTTTTTCGCAAGTGTATTGGTCATCTGAATAATAAAGAAGTGAGTAGAGTATTATTCCTATGAGGAACGGAATTATCAAGTACTGACTTTGTAAGTTTTTTATTATTTAGACTTCAAATTTTTGATAAAAAATTAGAAAAGTAAAATAAAAATACAAGAAAATAAATAAAGAAAAGAAACAAATAGGAAAAACTGGAGTCTAGGTTTCCTCAATCAAATTCTTTCAAATAATTACTCAAACAATCTTACGTTTTTGACTTTTTATCATCCTACGATATAACTCACTAAAATATTTGTAATCTCCCTTCGAAAGTAAAACAAATGCATTAAAGAATGCTATGTGTCTACTATGGTGATCACATACGGATCCCTTGGCCCTTACGTACAAGAGTTGTGTTAGTTAAAAAGTCCTCGCTAATTAATCTAACTGATCGCACAAGAGCATTATTATTTTTATCATATGCATTCCTTATGTCTATAAAATAAATAGTCAGATTTTTTACATACGCTTTCATAGTCGAATATAAAATCTCAAACTTCCGAAAGTTGCCCAAAAATTCACAAGTAATTAAGCGCTTGAAATATAGATAGGATAGATAAAACTTAAATACCAATGATGTTCAAATGAAATATAAGAAATTCATCTCATAAACCAACCTAAAACCCTATGACTAATTTAATTAGACATAATAAAGGAAAAACTAACTATGATAAAATAAAACATAAAAAAAAATTAAAGCAAACGTGAGTCTGGGTGTTGGCCGGAGTCCTTGAACTTTGAATCTTTGAGTTGTCACGTTTCTCGTGAGTTCGTGTTCTCAAAACCTCCTTTCAAGCCATCCCAAAACTGATGAAAAAAGTACAGAAGACTTCTTTATATAGTATAGGGCAACAGGAGGTCAAATCCTACTAAAATTAGGATTCCAGTTTAGGTTCGGACTCGTCGAAACAACTTCTGTGCATTAAGACGACTTCATGATCATCAAGACGACTTTGGCCGTCCTGTTGTGCATGTTCTTGGGGTCTTCTGTACCCATCAAGACGGGCAAGTGCATATCAAGATGGCCAAATGTGCGTCGAGATGGGTTTGGCTGTCTTGATGCGCTCTCTTGCGTTTTCAACTTAATTTCAGCCCCAATTTCTTGTGATAATAATACGAAACGCCTGTCGGTGGATGTTGGTATCAAAATTTTGGAAAAAGTTTGTTTTAAGGGTGTAAAAACACTTTTAATTGTCTGAATTAGGGTTTTATTTCATAAAGTACAAATTTCATCTTCAAAACTTTAAAACCTTGATAAAATCAATGAAAAGCATGCAAAAAATGCACATAAAAATTGTATACATCTTAAACTTTTCATTTGCATAATTGGATAATCCAAAAAAAAATGATAAAAGTCCTGATTACCCCCAATTAAAAATGTTCTGAAGAAATTAAAATCTTTATTTTTTGTCAGTACATGTTTGCCTTTAAGTTCATTGAAAAAAAAGAAAAAAATTTTTTTTTCCTCATTTTGTGTTCGAAGTTGAAGAAAGAAAGTTTCATGGTTTTACTCAATACCCTTCAAAAAAACTTTACTTTCTTTATTGCATGCAAATCCTTTCGAACTAAAATTTTGAACGTTTGAACAAAAAGTTTAGATAATGTATACTCACAAAAGTTCAAAAAACATCTTTGTGCTTGACTGAATTCTCTCAATTCCTTTCACTGGATCCGTACCACTGGTTTGAATCAAACATTCTCGCCACTTTTCACAACATCTTCAAGCCCGATTGTCCTTGGCCAACCTTTTTCCTTGCTACAACTAGGACAATTTGGACAACCCGTAATAAACTTGTTTTAAAAACACTAATAAGCACATTTGGGAAACCACGTTCGCCATCAAGAGTCTTACATTTGACATGATGCAAGCTTTCCAAAGAAAGGAACATGGTGGGAGGAACATAATACTTAGTGACAAATGGTGTAATCCTAGAAGAGGCTGCGTAAAAATGAACACAGGTGGTAGTTTTTATTCTGCATTAAAATCAGCGGCAGTGGGAGGGTTGGTCAAATATGAAAAAGGATGATGGTTATTTGGTTTTTCCTGTAAGCTGGGTAATATATCTATCATTATGGCCGAACTACTTGGTCTTTGACTAGGATTGAAACTTGAATGGGATAGATGATATCAAAAAGTTGAGATTGAGACAAACTCTGAGGTCATCATGGTGTTGATCAGTAGAGTAAATATGGAAATGCACTTGCTCTGTCACATAATAGGGAATTGTCGACAGCTACTAAGGAAGCCTTAGGAAGCCTGTCTCATTAACATCAAACATGAGAAGAATCGATGTACGGACACTCTAGCTAAGATGGGTCATGCGTGAAGAGAACGACAACGAATATGGGAACACCCTGTGAAGGACCGCGAAGAGCTTTTCCAAAAGGAATGTCCTGATATTACTTTGATTTAGCGACTTTTGACTCCATTTTGTACATAAAAAAATAGAAGTTCAAAAAACTCTAATTTTTCTTTTTTTTTAGGAAAAGGAAACAAACTTTATTAAATCAAATAATCCCAACATGTCATCTAGTACAATAATATGAATGAAGCCAGGAATATCCGTGAACTCTTCGGTAAGAGGGGTTGTGTTTCTAGCAATTAATTCACAAGCCATTCTATTGTCAAGATGGCCAACATGTGGGAATTCTACATTAAAAAATTGTCTAAATGAGTCTTAAACATCCTCTTATTTGGCTTGGTTCTTATACCACATTAAATAACCAAGTGAGGTGGACCTTTATTAGTAGAGCCAAGCTTGGATATGATATTCTAGAAGTGAGATTCGAATTCACACTACTAAAAAATGATATAATTTAATACATATAATATGATAGTGTCACATTCATGTACCTATTGTGACATCTTATAAAAAGTATTTCAATAAGCTATCCTAAATTTACACTACAATGTCCTTATCGTGACACTATAAAATATCAAAATAGGTTGTCACTACACTAAAATACATGACACTTAAGCTAGTGTCACTAAAATCAAATTTGGTTTGGTGACACTACTAAAGTGTCATGTATTTGAGTATCATAATAGCTTATTTTGACACTTTGTAATTCACAAAAATATATTTTAGTTCAAATTTGGTAGAGTTTATTGAGGCACTTTTATAAATTGCTATGATAGGTATACAATTAAGACACTTTTTAAAAATATCACATCATACGTGCCAAAATAGGTCATTTTTTTAGTAGTAACATGACCTCGCATTTGGCCTAGCTCTTATACCACATTGAATGATCACCCGATCAAAAAATTTAAGATGTTAGAGAGAAGGGTTATCAAATATTTATTATCTCCAACACCCTTCGCATGTGCAAGTGGATTTCTTTTTGTATCAAGTGTTACGCATGAAATTCTTTTTCATGAATGGGTGGCAGTAAGATTCGAATACAAGACATCTTATTTTGACCTAGCTCTGATACCATATTAGATGACCACATCATCTAAAAGTTTAAACTATTAGAGAGAAAAATCATCAAATATTTATTATTTGCAACATAACCAGCCACTCGTTGTCACCAGATTAGCTACTTCATGGGCCGCAACAAGTTTGGCAAACTCTGCATCCGGTAGCCACTGCACAATTCATATTCCAACTCAAACACTACCTTTCAAAAGTCCTAGTTACAACACCAATGCCATCTCTCAATTGGCCTAGAAAATGATGCCATCAAAATTGATTTTTATAGTGCCCGCATGTGGAGGACAACAAGTATTAGGGTAGGGCACATTACGATGAGAGTTCACCATAATTTCAGATGTAAGAAAAGCTTTGAAATAGTTATTAACAAAAGAGATCAACTCATCCAGCCCATGAATTCTTTCTCCATTACGGCTCGATTATGATTCCACCAAATTGCCTATGCCGTCCTAACAAAAAGTCCCATCTCCCCCTGAGTGCTATTTGTATGCGTGAGCAACCTAGTCCATCACTTTTGTCCCCCAATTCAATACTACACTCCATCTCAAGCTTGACATTCCCTTCACCTAGCATGAGTACATTCTAATAACGCATGATAAGCATATTTGTTTTCCCCGCAAGATGGACATTGCACTTCCACATTGAGATGGCGCATATGAATTTTTATTGAGGCGGGTAATAAATCTATGCACAAGAGCCACATGGAAAAGCTTGATTTTTGATAAAGCTCTCAAGCGCCACATAAACGACTAGCAGCAACTATCATAGTTCAATAAAGAATAGGAATATAGCCTATGTACAAAGCTAAGTACATGATGATTTGCATTTTTGACCAAGAACCTACTGCTTCTCGATGAACTCCAAATCACTTAATCCGAGTAAGTCCCACGGGCTAGCAACACTCACAAAATCTCACGAGTGGCTACTTCCCAAAATATTATCTCTATCAAATCCTGTCTCCATTGCCTCAAATCCAGATGAATGAGATCCACCACCTTAGATATAGTACAACAGTACATTACTCTTAGGGTAAAAGGTTGAAATAGATGGGGCCTATCAAGCCACGAGTTATGCCCTACCCGAATCTGAGAACCACCCCTCACCCTTCAAATACGTAAGCCATAGGTGGTGCATTATTCATCGGGAGCAATTTGTAATCAAAAAAAATGACAAAGGGGAATAGAGGGTTGTCTAAGGAATCCCCCCATTTATTGTCAAAGAAAGCTTAGAGGACCAATGCTGAGGACTTGGCAAGGAACATGGCATGGTGAATCGTCCCATGTAAATAATTCAAAATGCATTAACTGCTTGCCAAAAAAGGCCTACGAGGCAATGCATGAACTAAGATACTTTGTTAATAGTAAAGAAAATATCAGGACGAATGAAGGTTAAATATTGCCAGCCTCCAACAATCTACAAAAGAGAGTGAGATCTCTAAATGGTGCGCTATCATTATAATACAATTTTTCAATAGGACTTGAGGGCATAGAAATAGTTGTACAACTGCCCATTTGCACCTTGGATAGAAGGTCATTAATATACTTGCCTTGAGAGAGTCGAATACCATCGGAATACCAATTAACTTCAATATTAAAGAAGTAATGTACTCGACCTAAATTTTTGATAACAAATTGTTTTTGCAACCGAGAAATTAGGGCGTCAATTGGAGCAGGATGAACCTACAATAATGATGTCATTGATGCTAATCAAGCAACATAACTAGGGATGGCAATGGGTCGGGTTTCGCGGGTCCCCGACCCGGACCGGACCCTATCGGGGCGGGTTTGGACCCGTATAATCGGGTTTGAGACGGATTGCGGGTCTAAAATTTTAGACCCGCACGGGTTCGGGCTGGGTCTCGGGTCCAAGTGAACCTGACCCGACCCCGACCCGTATATATATAAAAATATATTTAATATATATAATATAAATATATAAATAAATACAATTAAAAAATCTTTAAAATTATTATTTCATTTGAATATGTTTTATTAGATTTGATGTACAATTTGAATGTTTTCTTTTATTAAGTTTTTTGTATAATTTAAAAATTATTGTCTCAAAAAAGTTGTTAAAAAATAAAAATTTTAGTTATTGAAACGGGTTTACGGGTCGGGTTTGGCGGGTATGCGGGTCGGGTTTGATGGGTTGGGACGGGTTTATGAACCCGGCGGGTTCAACGGGTCCAACCCGCCGGGTTCGGGTCTTTGGCGGGTCGGGTCCGGTACGGGTCCCGGGTCCAAAATTTTCTGGCTGGTCGGGTCTCGGGTTTGGCCAAACCCGTACCAGACCCGACCCGTTGCCATTCCTAAACATAACTGAACAAACCCAAATATAGAGTAGTATAGAGAAGTAATAGTATTAGAGCACCAAAACCATGGTCCTACAAGGCATTAGTGTAACAAGAATGCCACATTCCAGGGGGCTTGCTTAAAACCATAGATGAACTTTTCAATTACCAAATATGATAGGGAAATTGATAATTGGTAAAGCTTGGGGGCTACTCTATATGAACTATCTCAGCAAGGGAGTCATGGAGAAAAGCATTAGAGTTTGCGTCATAGTCTGGAAACATGAAACTGCTAGAGATAATAAGAGACGAATCATGATAGGCTTGACAACATGATTGTAAGTTTCAATAAAATTAACATCGGGTCTTTGATCATACCCTAAGGCGACCAAGCGGGTTTCATAGCACTCAATAGCAACAGTTGACTTTGCCTTCGTGTGAAACACCTATTTGCAACAAATAACTTTTTGGTTAGGAGGGGCCGGTACTAGTTCCCAAGTGCCATTTGCAATAAGAGCATTATATTCGTCCATCATAGCTGCTCTCTAGTGAGGATTCTTTTGTAGCCGGAGAATAACAAGGGGGATCAAGAGGACCCTTAATTGTAGCATTCATAGACTTCAGCGACGGACTTGAGCTTGTCACTTTGAGCATGGGTGACTAATCAATGTTGCCTAGTGGGAGATTGAGAAACTAAAGCTGGTTGAGATGTGGAGTCTGTGGGTGGTGGCGGGGCAGAGATTTCGCCTGCTCAATGTAAGCATGATATCTTAGGATCTTTACCAGATTCCTTAGACTCTTGTCCCCAAACCCAATGGCCCACATAGATGTTGGAGGCTTTTCTAATTCATTGTGAAAGCTCCATAAAACAACCATAATAAATGCTATCAATTCAAGATAGCAACTGGTTTTCTTTCAGTAGCCAAAATAAATTAATGTTGGGCATGTCTTTTGGAGCCGCAAACTTGGATAAGCAATTTCAACTACAAATTGAAGGTAGCAATATGCAACAGTCAAAATTAATGTTGGCTGCAAGTTGTGAAAAATTTCTTGGATTGCGGCTCATGTTATGCCTATAAATTACTATATTTGGAGGAGGAGAAAATACAGTGCAAGCTTGAGTGCAAAACAAATAGAGAGTGAGCGCGAGAGTTCTTAGAAAGAAAAAAAGAGGAAAAAGTAGAGTGTTCTGAGAGAAGAAAAAGTGAGAATAATTGGAGTGATTTTTCTATCTTTCTTAAAATAGTATTCCTATTTTCTTTATCATTCCAAGTTTAGAAACTTGAGGATTTTGTAATCAATTTCTCTTGATGAATATTTTCACGTATCCCCTACTTATTTTTAGGGAGAATTTGTAAGCCTACTATACATTTAGTAGAGGAATTTGACCGTATAAGGTCTCTTGGTTTTTTCGTAATTTGGGTTTTCCACATAAGAACTTGTGTCTCTTTTGCATCCATTTTAGAATTCTTGGTTTGGTACCCATTTGTTAATCCAACACAAGAAAAGAAATATTTACTCAGATATGCCAGTGTCATTTTGGCACTCTTTCCCAACAAATGGTATTAGATCCACTTGGAGAGTTAAACTTGCTGATTAAAAATAGTGGAGCTATTGTCTCTCGGTGGCATGTTCAAATTAAATGAAACTAATTATTCCATTTGGAAACTGAGTATGTTGGATTTGCTTTACTACAAAGATTTATATTCGCCCCTACTTGATGATGAAGCCAAATCAAAAGACACAAATGATAACGAATGGAAGGTCTTGTACCAGAAAATCGTTGGCTACATTCAACGTTTCCTAAAACATAATATATTTCATTATTTCGCCAATGAGAAAAAAACAGACGTTCAATGGAAAAAAATGGAGGCTATGTTTAAGAGAAAAAATGCCTTAAACAAATTTTCCATTATCAGAAAAATTGTTCAGCTAAGATACAAAGAAGGTGTCAACATGACATAGCACTTGAACGTTTACCAAGGCCTAACCAATCAGTATAGCAACATAGAGATATCCATCGGTGATGAAGTAATTCCCTCTAGTACTGCTCGGTTTGTTGTCTGATAGTTGGGACACACTTGTGGTGTCAATCAGCAACTTAACTCTAGATGGGAAGTTGACCTTACAAATGATCAAGAATTGTGAAAATCGAGGAAGAAATGAGCAAGACTCTAATTTTGAGTCAAAGGCTCCGGTGGCAAAAAGTTATCACAAATGAGGAAGAAATAAAACAAGATGGTCTCAAAATAGAAGAGACAAATCCAGGGGGAGATCCAAGCCCAGAAAGGATTTCAAATGTCACTATTGTTGTGGTTTAAGCCACTATGAGAGAGACTGCATGAAAAAAAAGAGATCAATGATAAGTTAAAAATCTTGCATAATTATATGTGTGTGTGTGTGTATTACATTTGTACCTAAAATTGGTTTGAATTGTAAACAAACTATATGTATCTTTAGCAAGAATTTTAATACAAGTATCAATTCACACGAGCACTTGACATGGGTAAAGATTTTGGAAAGAAATGTGAAGATTTATTGAATTCCGGCGCATGATTTTAAAAGTCACACTTGCCACTTAAAAACAAGAAGAAGAAAGAAAAGATAGGCAAAAGTCACATGCATTTTTTTCTATTAATCAATTTCGTAAAATAAAAAAAAAAAAAAATAATATGATAACTCGGCCAACATGACCGAGAATTTGTAATTGCAATAAATGCAAAAAGGCCAAATTCCATTTTAGCCTTTGAAAAAATGTAAAATTTCAAACAACTCAGCCATGCTTGGCCGAGTATTGATAAGGGTGCATTAAATGGCACTTATTGACTAACTGCCACTTTATCCCATGAAATAAATAAAAAAATTGAAAAAAAAGGTTTGGGAGGAGTGAAAAGAAGAAGAGAGCTTTCATTCCATAGCCTGATTGCAGTGGCAAGAAATACATGTGCAACAATCTAAGATTTGAAAAATCAAAATTTCGGCAAACATATCTTGCATTTTTTGGAGGCGTTATCATCTTGCTTTCTCCACCTTCCACAGTTCTTAAGTTTTGCCTATAAATAGAGGAGCAACCATGTACGAGATGATTGATCCGAGAAAGAAAAATAGCAGAGTTTAACTTTGCACTTCATCTTCAATTTTTCTTTGTTTTTTTGTTATTAGTTTAATAGTTTAAAAAAATAAAAATGGAGTTTTGGCCAATTATCAATTTGGGGTTTGAAGTTCCAACTGTAAAGAAGAATTTTCTTCTTTCCACTTTGTATTTCAACTACATGATGGTAATGGTAAACTCATTTATATTTACTTGTTTTTATTATTAATTATTTAATTATGGAGTAATTTTATTGTCGTTAAGGATCAATGTAACCGAATCCTATATATGTCGTAAGGTTTCAATTATATAAGTTGTTATTTTATTTATAAAATTATGTTTTACTATTTTTAAAGCTTTTTATATTTAAAATTATTTATTAATTGTGACAAGGTGTCGAAGGGAGAAGTTGCAATTTATAAATATTTTTAAATATAAATTGATGCTAATTCAAGTCATTTATGCACGAGACTACCCAAATAGGGACCTTGAAAATTTATAATTGTGCCAATTAGTAGTTTGTAAAATATATTACTAATTGAAAAATTAGTGAGGCCCGTGTAGGTTGTTTCCTAAAAAGTCATCCTATCTGTAATGAGTCCAAAGTACTCAATGCATTTTAAAATAAACTAAGCTAGATTATCACATCGAAAGGGGTAATTGAACTTAGGGGGTTTTAAAATAGTCAAAATTTTCCGAAAAAGGGCAATCGAATAAAAAGGAATTTTTCCACTTTATAGATAACTTTTTATTCAAACTTATATTTTTCAATTCCCTAAAATAATATAGGTTAAGGTGAAATCAATCCCCAACGCTCATTCACTCTTAAAAATTTCTTTTCAAATTTTCAATTTTTATTTTCTTATATTATTCAGTCAAAAACAAAAATCCACCTTTTAAATCAATTTCTCAAATAACATAAAGATTTGATAAAGTTAATTTTTTTAATTTTTGTAGGTTCTCGTGGGGACAATACTTTTCTTAACAGTTTATTACTTGAACGACTAGTGTACTTGCTAAAATCGATCTCAGTCACATCAATTAAAGAAACGGACATAATGAAAACAAGAAAGATGACAAAGAAATTATAGTCGTTGCAACTTATGGTAATGTTGTCATTATTTGTAATGAAGCTTGTATCATTACATCTTGTCAACAATCTGACTGGATTATTGATTTTGGAGCTTCATATCACATTACTCCATACAAAGACATGTTCGCATCATACACCGGCAATAGCTTTCGCAAAGTCAGCCTAACCATAGTGTAACAAAAGTAATTGGCATAGGGAACATTGCCTTAAATACTGATACAGGGTGTCAACTCATTCTCAAAGATGTTAAACACGTTCCTAATATCAAACTCAATATTATTTTTGTTGGAAAGCTTCACGATGATGGCTACGGTAATCACTTTGGTTAAGGAAAATGGAAGCTCACTAAAGGATCTCTTATTGTTGCAAAGTGTTAAAAGCAAAACTCACTTTACCTAATACAAGCAAAACTATCTAATGGTAAGGTAAATGCAATCACGAAGAATTTCTCCATTGAGCTGTGGTATAAGAGGCTTGGAAATTTGAGCCAAAACGGTTTACAACTTTTGGCCAAGAAAAAGTTACCCCCTGAAATGACTGGCATGTGACTACAAACAGGCGTTGATTGTTTAGCTAGCAAACGACAGAGAGTTGTGTTTAAGAGTTTTTCTTCCTCTAGAAAATCCCATCCACAAGATTTGGTGCATACCAATTTACGCTACATGGAAGATCGAACTCTAGGTGGCGCATTATATTTTGTGACATTTATTGATGCTTTTTCTAGAAACGTTTGAAGCTTTGCTTTCAAAACTGAAGACCAAGTCCCAGGGGTCTTTAAGTATTTTCATGCAACAGTTGAAAGAAAAACAGAAAGAAAGCCAAAGGCCGTTTATGCAGATAATGGTCGTGAATACCAAGGTCCATTTGAGCAATACTGTAATGATCATGGTATCAGGCTTGAGAAAAGCATTCCTAAAACTCCTAAAGTTGAGAGGATGAACATGATAATTTGTGAAAGAATCAAGTGCATTTGAATAGTTGGGGTGAAGCAATGAGGACTGTAGTTGATGTTATCAACCTTTTCCCATCAACTCTTTTAGGTGGTGACATTCTAGATAGAGTTTGGTCAAGGAAAGATGTTTTTTACAAAACATTTGAGAGCATTTGGCTGCAGAGCTTATGTACATAGTTCAAGATGAAAGATCTAAGCTTGATGATAAAACCAAGCCATACATCTTTTTGGGTTATGGCAATGAAGAGTTTGGTTACAGATTATGGGATCTAGTTGATAGGAAAGTGATTAGCAACAGAGATGTTTTGTTCCTGGAGTAACAAACAAACGATGACACAAAACAGTCCTAGGAGACGAGGTCTTCCTAAGAAGTTCCTATTGATAATGATCCAATTCCTTCACCACCGATGGTTCAAAGTCACTGGGGAGACAGACAGAATGATACAACTAATGATGAGATAATTGGTGATCAAATAGTACCTACACTAGGTGATGATAGCCCTCCAATACCAATACCAGTTAAAAGGCCAACTAGACAGAGGCAAGCTTCTACTAGGTACAGTCCACATGAGTATGTGATGCTTAGTGATGGGGTAGAGCCACGGAATTACAAAGAAGCTGTGTTATAGTCAAAAAGAAAAGTGGCATGAAGCCATAAAAGATGAGATGTAGTCTTTGCTGGAAAATCACACATATGGTCTAATTAAGCTGCCCAAAGGTAAGAGGGCATTGAAAAACAAATGGATGTATAGGTTAAAGATTAAGGACATTGCTCACAACAAAAGTACAAAGCAAGGTTAGTTGTGAAGGGTTTCAGTAAGAAAAAAAGGTGTTGATTTTGAAGAGATTTTCTCACTTGTGGTGAAGATGTCTTTAATCAAAATTGTTGGATGCCAGCTTGAATCTGGAGACTGAACAACTAGATGTGAAAACCGCATTCCTTCATGGACATTTGGAAGAAGAAATCTACCTAGATCAATCAGAAGGATTCAAAGTCAAAGCGAAGGAGAACATAGTTTGTAGGTTAAAGAAAAGCTTGGATGACTTAAAACAAGCCCCCAGATAGTGGTACAAGAAATTGAACTCCTTCACGATGAGTTATGGCTATATCAAAACCAACTCTAATCATTGTATGTTCTTTAAGAAATTATCTGATGGCGATTTCATCATACTATTATTATATCTTGATGATATGCTAATCGTGGGTCAAGATGCCAACAAGATCGACAAGCTGAAGAAGGAGCTTGGCAAGTCTTTTGTAGTGAAGGACTTAGGACCAACCAATCAAATTTTTTGAATGATAATCTCTAGGGAGATGGAGCCGTCAAGAATCTTTTGTTATCTCAAGAAAAATACATTGAAAAAGTTCTTGAGATATTCAACATGAGCAATTCAAAGGCAATTAGCACTCCACTTGCAAGTTACTCCAAACTCAACTCAACACATTGCCTAACAAGTGAGAATGACAAAGAAGAGATGTTGAAAGTGTTATATGCTTCTGCAGTTGGTAGTTTGATGTGTGCTATGGTATGTACTAGGCCATATATTGCTCATGCAGTTGGTGTAGTCGGCCGATTTTTTTTCAACCCCGAGAAAGATCACTGGAGTATAGTGAAATCGATATTGAGGAATTTGAGAGGTATTTCTAGAATATGTTTGAAATTTGGTGATGGTCAAACTGTGTTAGATGGATATATAGATGTAGACATGGCTGGCGACGTTGATTCCAAAAAGTCCACTTCTGGACATCTAATGCGATTTGCAAGGGGAGTTCTCTCTTGGCAATCAAAAGTTCAAAATAAAGAGTGAGCGAGAGTTCTCAGAAAGAGAAAAAGGAAGACAATAGAGTGTTTTGAGGGAAGAAAAAGTGAGAAAATTTAGAATGATTTTTCTATCTTTCTTAAAATAGTGTTCTTATTTTCTTTGCCATTCTAAGTTTAGAAATTTGAGGATTTTGTAATCCAAGAGATAATTTCTCTGGACAAATATTTTCATGTATCCCCTATTTATTTTTAGGTGGGAAATTTGTAAGTCTGCTATACTTTTAGTAGAGGAATTTGGCCTTGCAAGGTCTTGTGGTTTCCCTATTTGGGTTTTCTACGTAAAAATTTGTGTCTTTTTTGGATCCTATTCAAGAAATCTTGGTTTGATACCTATTTGTTAATCCAACATGAAAAAAGAAGTATTTACTCCACTGTGTTGGTGTCATTTATTTTGGCACTCTTTCCCAACACTATGTCCAAGTTTGGGTTTGAGCATGGCAAATCAACTAAATTTCTCCCTATAAATACCGTATCATTTAATAGGATTGGTAAACTCATTTATTCTCCTCACAACCTATACACTCTCCTTGGTTATGTTCTCTCTATTTCTCTTAAAATACCATGCTGACTTGAGTGTTAGAAAGCTTTAGTCAAAGCCATTTCCAACTAACTCACATGTATTCAGCTCTTTGTTGTAGGACACCCCAACATTCTTGAGAAAGCTCCTTGACAATATATTTGCCATTCATAGACAATATAAAAAACGCATCTTTTTCTTTTGAGTAAATTACATTAAACACCTCAACCTTTGCAGTGATTTGTACTTTAATACTCAACCTTTGTAAATGTGCGTTTTAGTACCCAACCTTTATCATTTGTACAATAATGGTCTCTTTTCACTATTTCGGTGGAATCTAAGTGGAATATTTGGGAATATTCTAGGGAATATTGGAGAATATTCCACCAGAATAGTGTAAAAAATATTATCAATGCACAAATGATAAAGATTAGGTTCTACAGAGCAAATTTACAAAGATTAGATATCAAAGTCCAAAACACCCCAAAGGTTAAGATACTTAACGTAATTTACCCTTTTTCTTTTTGCTAAGAATATCACAAATCATATCTATGTTTATAACATAAATATAAAATTGATATTTCCAGCAGAGTTTCTAATATAGTTTTCTATTTGTACAAAAATAAAATAAATTCATTTCTAACATTTGACTCATAAAATTAAATGCGAAATGAGAACAAAACCAAACATGCTCCTAGACTCCAACCAACCTTTTTTCTAAATATTATTGTAAGCAAGCCTCTAAGCAATGTGGCTCTTCTGTAAATTTATCAAAAACAATAAAAAATAAAAATGTGGCCCTTCGGTAGTTACAACACATGATTCTCATTTCTCAAGTTTTTTATTAAAATAATATAATTAAAAAAAATATCAATCTACCCTAGAATTGAATTTGCTAATCAATTTTCCATAACTCGTCTTAACCAAGTACGAGTTACTGTTTAAATATTATTTTTTTATTTTGATGAATAGTGACTCGACTACACCAAAGACGAGTCACTTTTCAAATTTTTTTTCTATTTTGATGAATAGTGACTCGTCAATGGTGAAGAAGAGTCACTGCGCGCCTTTAATTTTTTTATTATGTGAACAGTAGCTCATCAATGGTGTAGACGAGTTATTGTTCACTTTTCATTTTTAATTTTTTTATTTTTATAGAATTCCAACGGATGAATTTGTGTTTTGACCGTTGCAATATTTTTGAACAATTTTGACCGTTTGCAATATTTCTCCTTTCTTTTTTTTTTTTGTAAAATTTGTGTATAAAATAATGGGTTTGATAGATAATTTTACTAACTGTTGTTTTCATGTTAAAAAGTCCCACAGTTTGTTTTTCACAATTGTCTCCAAAATTTATCCCACAATTATCACCAAAAAGTCTCACAATTTTTTGTTTCCCACAAATTATTTTCTTCATTCAAACAATTCCATTATCATACACAAATTATTGTATTTCAACAATGCTTAAAGGTAAATGGGCACAGTGACTCATCTTCACCATTGACGAGTCATTGTATAGCAGAATAAAAAAATATATTTGAATAGTGACTTGTCTTTGGTGTAGACGAGTCACTATTCATCGAAATAAAAAAAATAATATTTGAATAATGATTCGTACTTGGTGTAGACGAGTCACTATTCACCAGAATAAAAAAAATATTTGAGACAAGTCAGTATTTACCAAAATAAAAAATTAATATTTGAACAGCAACTCATACTTAGTGTAGATGAGTTATGGCAAATTGATTAGCAAATTCAATTATAGGGTAGGTTGAATTTTTTTTTAAACTATATTATTTTAATTAAAAAAAACCCATTTCCCAATTATCAAAAATAATAATAAATAATAAAGAAAAAAATTATATTGAAAAAGCTCACGATTTCCCAATTACCCACATGGTCAATAGCAATCACACACGTGGCAGATTATCTGATTCTGTATGCCAATAGATACGTTTGTTTTCTTGGTCCTTAGAAAACCACACCGTTCTTCTCACCAGCCACCAAGTTGCCGACTAGAGTTTCACACACACACACTGTGAACTGGTAGATAAGATCCCAAGTCCTGTCCATTGCTTTGCTTCTCAACTTCTCAAGATTTTCCAAAACAATCACAAAGTATCCCAAAAACATCACTGTCCACTGTCCCCATTTCCACTTTCCATATATCATTACTGGAATTTCGAAAAAAGATTTACAGCCCTGCGTGTGCTGCAAAAAGGAAGAAAAAAGAAAAAAAAAATTACATAGTTGTGTGGTATTTTCTGCTCCACTCAAATTTTGCTACTTATGTTCACAACAAAAGTTCAATACGTTAAGCAAATAAGCCTCCTCATTTAGAAGGAAGAAACTTCAGCTCATTACCCCATTGAGATTTTCAGTATTTTCTTCAGTTTTATCATTAAAGATTAGATTTTTATTGCTTTTTATCATTT